>LR738711.1:857042667-857064592 GCA_902687465.1 Secale cereale | reverse complement strand
GAGCCATCCCTGAACGTGAGCGTATCAACTGTTCAGGGGGCCCAAGGAATCATAAACATAGCCAATCAATGGGACGTGGGCAAACCGGACTGTCCCAAGGGGCCGAGCCATCCCTGAACGTGAGCGTATCAACTGTTCAGGGGGCCCAAGGAATCATAAACATAGCCAATCAATGGGACGTGGGCAAACCGGACTGTCCCAAGGGGCCTCTAAAGTTCCTCCTGACTCTGTGGGTTTTTCCTTTTTTATGGGGTTTTTCTCTTCTTGAACCGGATATAATCTCTTGTTCCCGAGAGTTCTACCGCTCCTTCACATATCTTGCAAAGATTAGTTTCTAAAACCGGCCAACATTGAAATATGATATTTGATAACAAACTGATATGGTTATTTGTCGCAAAATTGGTGTATATGGAGAAAGGGCTGAGCCCCCGGTTTACCGAGGGTGCCGGTTTATTCATTATTCATAATATATACATAGGATACATTGGAGCACATAGCTCAAGTGTAGTATGGCCGTAAATGGGCGATGTTCCATGGCCTCTTCGTCTCCTCTTCTGATGTCCGTCAATCCTTGTGTTCTCGAATGTCCACCAAGTAATATGAACCGTTGTGTAAATTCTTGCTGACCACAAAGGGCCCTTCCCATGGCGGGGATAGCTTGTGCATATCTGTTTGATCTTGGATAAGCCGAAGTACCAAGTCACCCTCCTGGAATGTCCTGGTTCTAATCCGGCGGCTATGATATATGCGCAGATCTTGCTGATAAATCGCCGACCGTGCTGCAGCTATATCACGCTCTTCATCCAACCGATCCAAACTGTCTTGTCTTGACTCCTCATTAACAGCTTCCACGTAGGCCGCTACCCTCGGTGAATCATGGCGTATGTCACTTGGAAGAACTGCTTCTGCGCCGTAAACCATGAAGAAAGGTGTATAACCTGTAGACCGGTTTGGTGTAGTGTTAATACTCCAAAGGACATATGGTAATTCTTCAACCCAACAACCTGGGGTTCTCTGCAAAGGTGTCATAAGCCGGGGTTTGATTCCTCGCAAAATCTCCTGATTTGCCCTTTCTGCCTGACCATTGGATTGGGGGTGAGCCACAGAAGACACGTCCAAACGAATATGCTCTCGTTGACAGAATTCTTCCATCTCACCCTGAGATAAATTGGTGCCATTATCTGTGATGATGCTGTGTGGAAAACCAAACCGGAATATTACTTTTTTGATGAATTTGACCGTTGTTGCCGCATCACACTTGCTTATAGGCTCCGCTTCAACCCACTTCGTAAACTTGTCTACTGCTACTAGTAGATGAGTTTTCTGATCTTGGGATCTCTTGAAAGGACCAACCATGTCAAGCCCCCAAGTTGCAAAAGGCCAAGTTATTGGTATCATCCGGAGTTCCTGTGCCGGAACAAGGGCACGTCTTGAGAACTTCTGACAAGCGTCACACTTGCGGACCAGGTCTGCCGCATCTGCATGCGCGGTTAACCAATAAAAGCCATGTCGGAAAGCTTTAGCCACTAAAGATTTTGATCCGGCATGATGACCACAATCCCCTTCATGAATCTCTCTTAGAATCTCACAACCTTCCTCAGCTGAAACACACCGTTGAAATACTCCAGAAGTGCTACGATGGTGCAGCTCTCCGTTGGCAATTGTCATAGATTTGGAACGCCGGATTATCTGTCGTGCTTCGTCTTCGTCCTCTGGTAACTCTCCTCGGCTTAAGTATGCCAAATAGGGTAACGTCCAATCCGGAATAATATGGAGTGCTGCAACTAATTGTGCCTCCGGGTCCGGAATAGCTATGTCGTTCTCCGAAGGTACTTGAACCGAAGGACTGTGCAATTCATCCAAAAAGGTGTTTGGTGGTACCGGTTTACGTTGCGACCCTAGCCGGCTTAACGCGTCGGCCGCTTCGTTTCTCCGCCGGTCTATGTGATCCACCTGGTACCCTTTGAAGTATCCTGCAACCGCTTCAACCTCTCGCCGATAAGCCGCCATGAGGGGATCCCTTGAATCCCACTTGCCCGAAACTTGCTGTGCCACTAGGTCTGAATCGCCCAGGCACTTAACCCGGCTCAAATTCATCTCCTTTGCCAATCGCAAACCATGAAGCAATGCTTCATATTCTGCTGCATTATTAGTACAAGGAAATAATAACCGGAGGACATAACAAAATTTATCACCTCTGGGGGAAGTTAAGACAACTCCAGCCCCTGAACCCTCCAATTGCTTTGAACCGTCGAAGTGAATCGTCCAATAAGTAAGATCCGGCTTCTCCTCAGGAGTCTGCAATTCTGTCCAGTCATTGATGAAGTCGACCAATGCCTGAGATTTTATAGCAGTACGTGGTACATACTTCAACTCATGCGGACTGAGCTCAATGGCCCACTTGGCTACCCTGCCTGTAGCTTCCCTATTCTGGATTATGTCTCCCAACGGAGCTGAACTAACCACAGTTATTGGATGCCCTTGGAAATAATGCTTCAGTTTCCGGTTTGCCATGAACACCCCATATACCAACTTCTGCCAATGAGGGTACCTTTGCTTAGACTCGATGAGTACTTCACTCACATAATAAACCGGGCGCTGAACCGGATGTTCCTTCCCTGCTTCCTTGCGCTCAACCACAATCGCAACGCTGACTGCCCGTGTATTTGCAGCAACATATAACAGCAAAGGCTCCTTATCAATGGGAGCAGCTAAAACCGGTGGTTTTGCTAGTTGCTGTTTCAGATTCTCAAACGCTGTATTTGCCTCATCACTCCAGATGAACCGGTCCGTTTTCTTCAACATTTGATAAAGCGGGATCGCTTTTTCTCCTAAGCGACTGATAAACCGGCTCAGGGCCGTGATCCGGCCAGCTATGCGCTGAACATCATTGATGCAAACCGGTTTTGTCAAAGATGTGATGGCCTTGATCTTCTCCGGGTTGGCTTCTATTCCCCTGTTCGAGACCAGGAATCCCAGAAGCTTACCAGCCGGCACACCAAAAGCACATTTCTCCGGATTAAGCATCATCCTGTAAGCCTGAAGATTATCAAAGGTTTCTCTGAGGTCTTCTATCATTGTTCTTTCCTCCTTTGATTTGACCATGATGTCATCCACATAAGCATGCACGTTCCTTCCTATCTGCCCTTTCAAACAGCTCTGAACGCAACGCTGATAAGTTGCCTGTGCACACTTGAGCCCAAAGGGCATAGACACATAGCAAAAAGCACCAAAAGGGGTTATGAAGGCTGTCTTCTCTTGATCCTGAACTGCCATCTTGATCTGGTGATAACCTGAATACGCATCCAGAAAACTCAGCCGCTCACACCCTGCTGTGGCATCAATAATCTGATCAATGCGAGGTAGAGCAAAAGGATCAGTCGGGCAAGCTTTATTGAGGTCTGTGTACTCCACACACATCCTCCACTTCCCATTCTTCTTTAGAACCAGCACCGGATTAGCCAACCATTCCGGATGAAAAACTTCCACTATGAACCCTGCCGCCAAAAGTCTGGCCACTTCTTCTCCTATAGCCTTGCGCCTCTCTTCATTAAAGCGGCGCAGATACTGTTTTACCGGTTTAAACTTCGGATCAATATTCAACTTGTGCTCAGCGAGTTCCCTCGGTATACCTGGCATGTCAGAAGGTTTCCATGCAAAGATATCCCGGTTCTCACGGATGAACTCGATGAGCGCGCTTTCCTATTTAGGATCCAGGTTAGCACCGATGGTGAATTGCTTAGACGAGTCTCCAGGCACAAAATCAACCTGCTTAGTCTCTTCTGCTGACTTGAACTTCAAAGCCGGATCATGCTCGGTAGTTGGTTTCTTCAGCGGAGTCATATCTGCCGGATCAACATTATCTTTATAAAATTTTAACTCTTCCGTGGCACATACCGCTTCTGCATAAGCTGCATCACCTTCCTCGCATTCCACCGCTATCTTTCGACTGCCATGAACTGTGATCGTGCCCTTATGACCTGGCATCTTAAGCTGCAAATAAACATAACATGGTCTAGCCATAAATTTAGCATAAACCGTCCTCCCGAACAGAGCATGATACGGACTTTTAATTTTGACTACTTCAAAAGTGACCATCTCCGATCTGGAATCATGCTCATCTCCAAAGGTAACTTCTAAGTCAATCTTACCAACTGGATAAGCTGACTTACCTGGGACCACCCCGTGAAACACTGTGTTTGATGTCCTTAACTTTTTATCTGTCAGACCCATACGACGAAAGGTCTCGTAATATAATATATTGATACTGCTACCTCCGTCCATGAGGACTTTAGTAAACTTGTATCCTCCCACCTGAGGTGCTACCACCAAGGCTAAATGTCCCGGATTATCTACCCGTAACGGGTGGTCCTCTCTGCTCCATACAATGGGCTGCTCTGACCATCGGAGAAATTGTGGCGTCGCCGGTTCTACTGCATTAACAGTCCGCCTTAAAACCTTCTGGTCTCTCTTACATAAACTCGTGGTGAAAACATGATATTGACCGCTGCTCAACTCCTTCGGATTACTCTGGTATCCGGATTGCTGCTGTTGTTGCGGACGCTGTTGCTGCTGGTTTCCTTGGTTACTGTAACCTCCTTGGCCCTGCTGCTGATTATTCTGACTGCTGTAACCACCTTGATGATGCGATTGATTTCCCTGACCATGATAACCACCTTGATGATGTGATTGACTTCCCTGACCATTGTAACCACCTTGATGATGCGATTGATTTCCCTGACCATTGTAGTTCCCTTGACTATTTTGGCCGCCTGGCCGGGATTGATAACCGCCGTTATTGCCCCTATATCCTGATCCGGAGTTGTTCCCTTGATAACCCGGACCATAAAACCCGGGCCCTGAACCGCCGTTCGGGGGCCGGCTAGGAGGATTAAAACGGCCATTCCCTGCTTTCATAAAGGGTATGCATTCTCTTATAGTATGCCTTGCAATCCTCCCTCTTCCGCTATGCTTTAGGCAGGGTTGATCCAAATCCTGCTCCCAACCCGGGTTTCCTCCGCCGGTTTGGAGAGTGGAACCCTGCGGATTAACCTGAATACCGCCTTGAGCCTGTGTATTAGCAACAAAATCAGAACTATTTTCTGCCTTCCGTTTGCCCAAAAAGCTTGAAGTAACCGGATTAACCGGCGCCGGTTTACCAGACTTGCTGGCCTTCCCCTTTTTATCTCCTTCTGACTCCGGATACTTGGTATTATCTGAGTCTCCGTACTTCACTAGGGCACTCATTAACGTCCCCATGTCATTGCAGTCCCGTTTAAGCCGTCCGAGTTTTAATTTTAAAGACTCAAACCGGCAATTGTTTTCCAACGTCACTATTGCCGTACTAGGATTAATACCATTCGAAGAGTGTAGGATCTCTGCCACTCTGCGTACCCAAGCTGTTGTAGACTCCTGCTCGCCTTGCACACAGGCTGCTAAATCTATCACCGACATCGGTTGCTTGCATGTATCCTTGAAGTTTTTGATGAACTGACTGCGCAGCTCCCCCCATGACCCGATAGAATTCGGGGGTAGCGCCTTTAGCCAGGTTCGGGCCGTGCCCTCAAGCATCATAGTGAAATATTTGGCACAAGCCGATTCATCCACATCCAGCATCTCCATGGCCATCTCATAACTCTCCACCCAAGCTTCGGGTGGTAAATCGGCTGTGTAGTTAGGTACCTTGCGAGGCCCTTTGAAATCCTTGGGCAACTTAACACTCCGTAGGGCGGGGACAAGACATTGTATCCCAAAACCGCTCGCGGTAGCTCCTGTCCCTGTAGGGGCTGTGTGAACCGGCGTCGACTGACGAATTTCCTCTCTAGCTTCCGATCTAGGCCGGCTTAGGTCCGGGGCTGGCATCTCCGCCCTTGCCGGATTATCCTCCTGTGCTGATGTCTCCTGCCCTCACTGCTAGACACTTCTAGCTCCTCCCAATGTCTAGAATAACTTCGGTTGGGACGTGGTGTCGAATGTAACCTTTCCCTGCTATGAGAGTACGCTTGCTGCTGTATTAACGCAGTATTAAGTAGCTTCTGGGCCCTGCGCGCCTCTATCGCCACCAGGGACGTTTCTTCCACGGGTAAAGCGGCCAACCGCGCTGCCGCTGCAGCAATATTATCCAAAGGGTTTGAATAGTGTCCTGGAGGGACAGGAACATAAGGCGCCGATGTAATCCGACGCTCCCGTTCTGCGGCGGGCTGCTGAACCGGCTCATCCCGAGCCGGTGGGCTTCTCCGGTTTAAGGCCGGATTATTACTGGCCCCAGCCCCAGGTGTTCTGAACAAATTCGCAGATTCGTAACCCGGCGGCAGGCGGGACCGATATTTTCGCCCCCTTACTCCTTCCACAGAAGCCTGCTCCATCCTCAAATGAAAGGCTTGATCATCCAACTCTGCTTGTCTTATGGCTAACATCTCTCCTTCCGCCTTTAAATCCTCCTTTAACTGATCGATCCGGGCTTTCAACTGAAGAAGCGCTGCATCATGTTGCGCCTTGTCTGCTGGAGCTACGACCTCCACTGCCTTAGCTGTGAACTCCTCGATCAAGGTGGATAGAACTTTAGTAAGGGAGGGATTTGAACTGCTTCCCCCTGCACCAGCCTCTGCTGTCGTTCCGTTCGTCGGGGGTTGTGAACCGGCCATGAAGACCGCCACCCGGTTTGGCGGGCCAAAGGGGTCCGGAATACTATTTCCATCGGACTCGCCCTCAGACCGGCCGTCCCGCAACTGATACAGAGATTCAGTTTCCTCGGATGAAGATTCGTCATCTGAGTAGACGACGGTTGCACCATCAGATTCCGATCCGTCCTCGGCTTGGCCTCCGTGAATTGCTCCAACGAACACATGCTTCATGGCAGGCTGAATCCGGGTCGATCTCGCACGCTGAGCCGGCTCGACGATGTTGGGGAGGGTGTCCAGCTCAGGTCCCGGTTCACCAATTTTGCCGATGAAGACTTGGATGCTGCCGAAGGGGACCCGGTACCCGTATTCGATCGAATCGGCCTCCGGTCCCCAGCCCGCGTCGTCGATGTAGATCCGGCCACGACGACTCTTGGTCATCCGGCCGACTGCGTACCCCTTTAACCCTTCGAAGCCGCCTTTCAAGAACTCGAAACCATCGTGCGCAGGCCCCACGGTGGGCGCCAACTGTCGTGGAAATAACACGGCAGATGTCCGGTTTAGCGGACTTGATGATGGAACCATCGCACGGGTTAGCTTGAAAGGATTCATGGCACACAAAGGACACAAAGGATTTATACTATTTCGGCCCCTTCGGAGAAGGTAAAAGCCTACGTCTAGTTGGTTTGGTATTGCTTGGGCGTCGGTTTACAGGGAGCGGATTCGCTTTGCCTGTGTCTCGACGGATTGTTTGTTGCTTGTCCTTGAACCGTCTAGGCCGTCCCCTTTATATAGAGGCAACGCCTGGTCCGGTTTACAGAGTCCCGAGGCCGGCTCATAATCGTGTCCGCCTCGGTCTCTGTCTTTCTTTCTTATCTCTCAAGTTACATCTCTTGGCGGTTTACAAACCATACTCCTATACATGGGCCTCAAAATCTCATGGGCCGTAATCCCTACTGAAATATTAAAACCAAGTATAATATAACCAAGCCGGTTTAAAATAGCCGGTTTATACCTACTAACCATATCCCTGACAGGGTTACTATCGAGATGGCAGTGCAGGATGCCGCTTATTCGATGATAACCATCATCCGGGCTAGGCATGCCCTGCTGCTGAACACTGAGTTTTGTTACATGCCAGCCTCACTTCCTGGAGAGGAAGGCTACTACACTGGTTTGTATACTAATGCTGCTCATGAGGAGCCACTGCTTCAGACTACTGTCCAGATGCTGGAGGATAGGGACCGTGAGGTCCGTGCCCTCCGGATGGAGATGTATAACACTCGAGCCGCCCACTGGACTACTTTGACACGGCTTGCACCTGCTGTGCACGCCGGATATCTGGATATGCGGGATTTGTATACCATGCGGACTCATCTGCTGATCGTATGGATTGGCGTGACGTTGGGGGTATTACACCTCCACGTGGGCGTCGGTTACCACCAGCATCGGGACCGAGGCCACATCCATGTCCCTATGGTCCACAGCCTTCGAGTGCTCGAGAGTTTCAAGATCCATCTGTTCCACTTCCAGGCTACGGTGGTAATCTTTATGAAGATTACTACGGGAATGTCTGAGCTAGACCGTGGCAGTAGTAGTATCGTAGTAGTTGTATTTCCACAGTCATGCGTGTCTTGTGGAATATGACTTAGCTAGTACTGAGTTCCGGAGGTGTAGTTAAATAATGTATAGGAGCTTGGAATGCCTCTGATGAGATGTATCATCTTTCACCGCAGTTGTACTTTAGCCTTGGCTTGTACTAAACTATGTATGGTGTGTATGACCACTGGTGTATATATGGAAGTTTCTATATTACCTTGTCGTACGGATGAACATCTCTGCATTCCGTGTCATCCATTACATTATGCACTCCTATGTCAAGTTTTTGCCATCCTTATCTAAATCGTTGTTTTGTTTTCCTAGGATGGTCAACACTCGCAGCACTCCTGCTACTCAGGAGCAGGGTGAGGCTAGTGGGGCTAGAAATGAGAATCTGCCCCAGCCACCCTCCTTGGCTGAAGTTATGCTCGAGGCAGAACGGAATAAGAGAGAGACCAACCGTTTGCTGGAACGCATAGAGCAGAACGCTGGGTTTCGTCAGAGGAATGACGTGGTGTCAATCAATGACTTTATCAAGATGTGCCCACCGAAGTTCCATCACTCCGCTGAACCTCTGGATGCGGATGACTGGCTTCGCAGTATCACCCACAAGCTACACTCTGCCCGTGTGGCCGAAGCTGACAAGGTTACCTACGCCGCCTACCATCTTGAGGGCCCTGCCAGTCTCTGGTGGGAAAAATTTGAGGCTATGCATCCCGCTGGCCAAATCACTACTTGGGCTGAGTTTAGTGAGGCATTCCGTGAACATCACATTCCGGAAGGTCTCATGGATCGCAAGCGGGAGGAATTCTGCAATTTCACCCAGGGCCGGTTAACAATGGATGGCTATAGTCGCGAGTTTGGCAACTTGGCACGCTATGCACCTGAGGAAGTATCCACCGATGCAAAGAAGCAGGCGAGGTTCCGTAAGGGACTCAGCCCTGAACTTCGCCGAGATCTACGTTTGCACGAGTGCACCTCCTTCCAGAAGTTCGTGAACAAAGCTATCAGTGCTGAGACGGGCCAGACTGATTTCGAAGCCACACGCAAGCATCCTCGTGATTTTGGTTCCTCATCCGGCTCTGGCTCTCACAAGCGCCGTGTGTGGGTTCCTAACACTGCTCTGCCACCCAAGTACACACCGAGGCCATCCTATGAGGCGCCTCGTCCAACCCAACAGTATGCGCCTGCCAAGACTTATGGAGGACCACCTACCAACTTTGCTCCATGCACTGGCACTGTGACATGCTTCAAGTGTGGAGAACCAGGGCACTACATGCATGAGTGTCCTCAGAACCAGCCAGGAAAACCCGCTGGCCGTGGTAAGCCAACCGGCAAGGTGAACTATGTCAAGCCAATCCCCACTGCACGTGGTCATGTCAACTATGTCTCTACTGAGGAAGCTTATGAGGATCCTAACGTCGTCCTTGGTACGCTTCTCGTTAACTGCCATCCGGCATCTGTTCTTTTCGATACTGGAGCATCTCATTCGTTCATATCTGAGAGTTATGCTCGAATGCACAACATGACTTTTTGTGACATGCCCACTTCCATGGTTATTCAAACTCCTGGTTCAAAGTGGCAAACCTCTAGGGTAAGCCATGGAAATGAAATTCTTGTCGATAGACTTGTTTTCCTTGCCTCACTAATCGCTCTCAAGTCCTCGGACATAAACATCATCTTGGGTATGGACTGGATGACAGCTCATTACGCCAAGATTGATTACTACACTAGGACCGTTCAACTTACACACCCATCCGGCAAGACAGTCAACGTTTTGACCCGAATGACTGAGCGTCAGCTCTACTCATTTAATGCCAGCCCTCTACCAGAACTCGAAGATATCCCGGTAGTCCGTGACTTTCCGGAAGAACTGCCAGGTGTTCCACCTGACAGAGATGTCGAGTTCGTGATAGATCTTATTCCAGTAACTGTCCCAATCTCTAGGAGACCCTATAAGATGGCACCCCTAGAACTAGCTGAGCTTAAGAAACAACTCGATGAGTCCTTGAAAAAGGGTTTCATCCGTCCTAGTTCTTCCCCTTGGGCTTGTCCTGTCCTCTTTGTCAAGAAGAAGGATGGAACGGAATGGATGGTTGTAGATTATCGACCTGTCAATCTGGTCACCATAAAGAACAAGTATCCGCTCCCCAGGATCAACGACCTGTATGATCAGCTTGCTGGATCCTCAGTCTTTTCCAAAATGGATTTGAGGTTGGGTTACCATCAAATCAAAATCAAGAACGGGGACATTCCTAAAACGGCTTTTGTTACTCGTTATGGCCAATACGAGTACACCGTCATGTCCTTCGGGTTAACCAATGCCCCAGCCACTTTCTCCTGGCTAATGAATTCTATATTCATGGAGTATTTGGATAAATTCGTCGTGGTATACCTCAATGATATACTCATTTACTCCAAGAACAAGGAAGATCATGAAGAGCATCTAAGGCTGGTATTGACGAAACTTCGAGAGCACCGCCTTTATGCCAAATTCTCTAAATGTGAATTCTGGTTGCCAGAAGTGACCTATCAAGGCCATGTGATCTCCGGTAAGGGTATTGCCGTTAATCTCGAGCGAGTTCAAGCCATCCTTGATTGGACTCCCCCTGAATCGGTCAAGCAAGTTAGGAGTTTCCTAGGCTTAGCGAGCTATTGCCGACGCTTTGTCGAGAATTTCTCCAAGGTTGCTAAACCTCTAACTGAACTCCTCAAGAAAGATAAAAAGTTTGAATGGACCCCACAGTGCGAGTCCTGCTTTCACGAACTGAAAAGACGCCTGACATCTGCACCCGTACTAGTACCACCAGACTTTTCCAAGGATTTTATTATCTACTGCGACGCCTCACGACAGGGACTAGGTTGCATACTCATGCAAGATCGTCAAGTGATCGCTTACGCATCTCGACAGTTGCATCCACATGAGGATAACTATCCTACACATGATCTAGAGCTTGCAGCTATAGTCCACGCACTCAAAACGTGGCGACATTACCTTCTTGGTAATCGCTGTGAAATTTTCACTGATCACCAAAGCCTGAAATACATCTTCACTCAACCGGATTTGAATCTCAGGCAAAGACGTTGGGTTGAACTGCTCACAGATTACGACTTAGGAATCACTTACACCCCTGGGAAGGCCAATGTCATGGTTGACGCACTAAGTCGTAAGTCTTATTGTAACAACTTGATGTTACAAAAAGGGCAACCACTTCTCCACGAGGAATTTCGTAAGCTTAACCTTCACATTGTTCCTTGAGGATTCCTTTCCACCTTGGTGGCGAAACCTACCCTTACGGATCAGGTCATCAAAGCACATAAGGTTGATCCGGGAATCTCCCGTATCAAGAGGAACATCAAGAAAGGAGTCGCGAGATGTTTCTCAATTTATGATCAAGGAGTCGTGCTCTTTAGAAACCGCTTAGTGGTTCCTAAGGTGCGAAACCTGAGACGGTTGATCCTTAAGGAGGCTCATGAATCTCCTCTCACGATTCATCCTGGTGGTGCCAAAATGTATCAGGACCTACGCCAGAGGTTCTGGTGGACTAGGATGAAGAGAGAAACCGCTCAGTTCATTGCTAATTGCAGCATTTGTCGTCGAGTCAAAGCAGAGCATCAATGGCTTGCTGGCACCCTCCAACCTTTAGCTATTCCTAAATGGAAATTGGACAAGATCGGTATGGACTTCATTACCGGGTTTCCCAGGACCAGGAAAGGGAATAATGCTATCTTCATCGTTATCGACCGCTTCTCCAAAGTGGCCCATTTCCTACCTGTTCGAGAGAGTATATCCGCTAGCCAGCTAGCAGACTTGTATATCTCTCGGATAGTATCACTTCATGGTGTGCCGTTGGAGATTAACTCAGACCGTGGAAGTCTTTTCACTTCACGATTTTGGGAAAGTTTCCAGAATGCTATGGGGACTCATCTCTCTTTCAGCACCGCCTTTCATCCTCAGTCAAGTGGTCAAGTGGAACGAGTCAATCAAATTCTGGAAGATATGCTTCGAGCCTCTGTCATCTCTTTCGGTATGGATTGGGAGAAGTGTCTTCCATTTGCCGAATTCGCTTATAACAATAGTTATCAAGCTAGCTTGGGCAAGGCTCCCTTCGAAGTTCTATATGGACGAAGGTGTCGAACACCTCTTAACTGGTCAGAAACCGAGGAAAGACAATTCTTTGGTCCGGATATGATCCAGGAAGCATTGTGCACATGCCCGTCGTCTTCGTGAGCGCACGTAGCACCCGTAGGAACCAACCGTTGGACCTCCGGTGCCCTGTGTCGTAGTTTTCATCGGCACCCGAGCTCCGGCCGCCGCCGTTGAGGTCGCCGCCGACGTTTCCGGCCACCCCAGCTGTTCCGACCTGTTCCGTTCGATGCGCGACTCCTCCAGCTCGCTGTAGATGCCCTTCGTCGTTATTTTGGTCATTGGAACGCTCTTTCCGAGACGCGCCGCCATCCTGGCTCTCGCCGGCGGCGAGTCGCCGGTGGGGCTGACCTGTTTGACCACGCCTGGACCCCCCCTGTGTCCATGACATGTGGGGCCGGCCGTTGACTAGTTTTAGTTTAGGTTTTTAATTAAGTACTAATTGCTGTCATTAGTTTAGTGAGCCACTGACACGTGGGGCCCAGCCCCTGTTAACTTTTAGTTTAGTGTTAAACTCTTTTTAGTTAGTACTGAGAGACTGACCAGTGGGGCCCACTGGTCAGGTTTGACCTGGACGCCCTGTTGACTGGCTGACATCAGCATGATGTCATGCTGACGCAGTAAATGATTTTCTGGGATTATTTGATTTAAAACAATTCAGGAAATTCCAGAAAATGCTCTAAACTTCAAATAATCATATAAATTCAACAGTAGCTGAGATGGAAAAGATTTATATATGAAAATTGATCAGAAAAATCCAATCTTTCCAATGGCACTGGTTTCATGCATGTTTGAGCAAGTTAACCTTGTTGTTCACATTAAAAATGATAATGCACTTAAATAAATAATAGTTTGGGTTTCAATTTGAATCTTTGATTCAAATGGGCTCAAACCCTTCTGTTTATAGATGCATTAGCCCAAAACACATGCATCTTGCCATATCATGAGCATGCATCATATTGTTGCATTTATTTGCTTATTGATTGTATCGCCGGTGTTCTCCGTGTTAGTTCCTGCTCCCGAGGATACTTCTGCGTTTCCAACTGAAGAGCAGTACCCGACAACCACTCTGTCGGGCAAGCAACCATTGATCATTCCGATACAAACCCATCTTCTCGCTCCTGCTCTCTTTTACTGCATTAAGGCAACAGCGTGTGAACTGCTACTTGCTGCGGTAGTTGAACCCTATTCCCTTGCATGACATGTCATTGCCACAGTAAATAGTTGAAACCCACTAGCATGTGTAGGAGTTGATTGAGCCATGTGATGTGTGATCCACCATGCTATTTGTTTATGTTCCCTACTATGCTTAGAGTTGTGTCAGGTCTGGTTCATCTGGGTGATGGATCAGAGTGAAATGATCATACTCGGTAAAGAGAGGGAAGTGTGAAACATATTTGGTAAAGGTATCGATGAAAGGCCATGTAGGAGTACATGGTGGGTTGTTTCATTGGAACCGTCCATAGGACCCGAGATCTGTATGTGTGGTTCAAGTTTCAGCTACTACCATGCATTGGGCCCGAAACCATGGACCCTCTCGGCTTATTAACTGCCCTTGTCCTCTGTCTAGGAGTTGCAACTAGTTTCTGGTGTTTGTAGTTTACTGGTGGTCGTGCACAGCGCTGGCCCTTGGGGTGGGCTGTGATGCGACAGGTACGTGGCACGGTGTACCGGTCGCCCATTTGGTGACTCGGGAACCCTGTACACATCGTTTTGGGCTGTGAGCAACACCCCGGCCGGATCTCCCCACGGATGGAACCCAAATAGGCGATAAACATGGACGAGAGACTTGTGTAGTTAATCAGGTCATAGCCGACACCCTCGCTGGGCTTCCACTTGAAGGTTGCCGAGTACGTGTCGAGTAAACAGTCATAAGTGGTGGAAGCGTGTGTGAAGAAGTACACCCCTGCAGGGTTACCAATCTATTCGAATAGCCGTTGTTCGCGGTACGGACTACTTGGTTACTCTTACAGTTCATAGACAAGTTGATGGATACTACTAAAAGCCCCAAGACAGGTGTGAGTGCCGTGGATGGCCCTTCCGTAGGATGACGGAAGAGGATCCATAGCGGTGTATTGTTGTGGTGAGTAGAGGACTCGTGTACGTAGTATTATCTTGCAAATCTGTTGAGAGTCGTAGTATAGGTTAGCCAAGAGTCAAAGCTGGCTTGCTGCTATGAACTCCACTACCCTTGCTGATAATGTTGCATGTATGATAGGTTCTGTTGTAAGACTTGCGGAGTACCTTTGTACTCATGTTTGCTTAATAACTGTTGCAGAGGAGAACCCTGCCCCTTCTGATGGGTTCTACATAGACGTTGACGTCGATGAGTAGCTTGCTACCCAGACGGAGATCCTGAGCTTGTGAAGGGCCTTGTAGATAGTCAGGCTACACCAAGCCTGTTTTATTTTCCAAGTTGTTTGTACTCAGACATGTTAGCTTCCGCTTGTGCTTGTATGATTGTATGACTTGAGTGTTGGGTCATGTGACCCCTACCTATATGGATATGTTATGTATGGCTCTTTGGAGCCTCTTAAATAAAGTACTTTGAGTCATAGAGTTCTATTGTGATGCAATGTTGTATTTGCACATATTGAGCATATTGTGTGTATGATTAAAATGCTTGGTATGTGTGGGATCCGACACCTAGTTGTTTTCCTTTGGCAGCCTATCTTACAGGGAAATGCCTCCTAGTGCTTCCACTGAGCCTTGGTAGCTTGCTACTGCTCGGAACATGTAGGCTGGCCGGCATGTGTCCTTCTTCGTTCCTGTGTCTGTCCCTTAGGGGAAATGTCACGCGTTGTTCCTTTAAGTCCATGTAGCTTGCTACGACTTGGGTTCATACGTTGATGACTGACACGTTCGTTGCTGGGTCATGGATGCCTGTCTCTGTAATTTAGTGCCACTTTTGGTTTATAACTAGCCATGTCGGCCCGGGTTCTTTGTCATATGGATGCTAGCGACACTGTCATATACGTGTGCCAAAATGCGCAAACGGTCCCGGTCCAGGTAAGGAGGCACCCGTGGGGATACCGTGCGTGAGGCCGCAAGGTGATATGACGTGTTACAAGCTAGATCGGTGTGACTTAGGATCGGGGTCCTGGCAAAGGGATTGACAACCCCTTATCGCGTTGGCTGTGAAGTTCTTATTTGTTTGTGCAGGTGCGAGGGACTCGCGCGTGGTATCCTACTGGATTGATACGTTGGTTCTCAAAAACTGAGGGAAATACTTACGCTATTGTGTTGCATCTCCCTTTCCTCTTCGAGGGAATACAACGCAAGCTCAAGAGGTAACAAGAAGAATTTCTGGCGCCGTTGCCGGGGAGGCTTACGCAAAAGTCATATACCAAGTACCTATCACAAACCCTTATCCTTCCCATTACATTTTTTGCCTCTCGTTTTCCTCTCCCCCACTTCACCCTGGCCGTTTTATTTGCCCTTCTTCCGTCGTGTGTTTATCGTTTGCTTGCTTGTGTCTCCATGTGCCTTCTATGTGCTTGCATCTTTGCTTGCTAAAAATCTATTGTTATGGATCACCTTAAAGTGTTCTACTTGGATCATTTTCGATTCCTATGCTCTCGTGATGAAACCCCAACTTTGTGCATCACCGTTTGTCTGAAAAAGGGAGACTCGTATGGGATCAAATAAACAGATTGCTATGTTATGCTTGGAATCTTTGTGAAATTTGTGATTTTACTTGTTGCTCTAAGAACCCTAAAAAACACCTACCCTACCTATGTGAGTTTAATGATAATGAAATCCTATCTTCTTATGCAAATGGTGTTTATAGTTACTATGATATCGAACAAATTGAAGAATTTGTTGCTTTTAAGGGTGCTTATGAAGTTGCTTCTTTGATTGAAAAGTATGATATTACTCTCTACGAAGCTGAATATTTTGACATACTTAAATATGGCTTTGAAAACTATGCTCATAATGCCTATGTCAAAGAATTTATTGAAAGAATGACCGCTGCTTTGAAAGAAAATAATGATCATGAATCTATAGATAATTTTGATTCCAATGATTTGATTGAAATATCCCTTGATGAACATGATGCTTGCTATCCTTGTGGCCATGATGCCAATATTTATGCAGATGAATTTGCTATAGTTCCTTATGTTAAACATGAGATCGTTGCAATTGCATACTTGATAGTCCCTTCGATGAAAAGCTTGATTGCAACGATGTTATTATAAATTCTATTAATGTCAATTGTGCTAATGATATGCAAAACCCTAAGCTTGGGGATGCTAGTTTTGCTATGACTACTATTTGTTGCAATGATCATGATTGGGGTGATTCTTCTTATGATCTTGAAAATTTATTTAATCCCCATGATGAATGTAAGATTGATAATAATGTTTGCAATAATATTGAAAGTGGGTTTGGAAGAGTGTCAACTTTAGATCCCACATATTTGGAGTATGATCAATCTTATGAATTTATGATAAAAATGGGTTTGGAGAGGTCATGACTTTAGTTAATATTGCTCCCACTATTTTGGAAGAGTGTCAACTTCGTATGCATGTGGATCGTGTTGAGAATATGTTTTGTGATAGATATATTGCTGAATTTTCTTATGATCCTAGATGCAATTATTATTAGAGAGGAAAATATGGTTGTAGAAGTTTTCATGTTACTAAATTACCTCTCGTTATGTTGAGATTGCTATTGTTTCTTTCTTCATCCTTGCATAGGCTAGATCTTGCTTGTCTTGATAATTTGTTTTCCTATAAAATACCTATGCATAGGAAGTATGTTATACTTAGATGTGTTTCCCTTGTGCTTTATGATGCTCTCCTTGTGCTTCAATTCTTGTCTTTCATGAGAGCATCACTAAAATCGTGCCTAGCTAGGGCGTAAAACGATAGCGCTTGTTGGGAGGCAACCCAATTTTATTTTTTTTTGTTTTTGTTGCTGTTAGGGAATAAATATTGCATCTAGCCTATGATTACATGTGGTTTCATGTTTTTTTGAGTGTTTGTGCCAAGTAGAACCTTTGGGGAGACTTGTGTGAAGTTTATGTGATCTTGCTGTGAAAAACAGAATCGTTAGCGCTTGCTAAAGTAGTCGTGGAATTTTACTGGAGCGTGCTTTTTAGTTGATTCTTTTTGCGGATGATTGGTAGACAAATTGCGCAAATTTACCAATTTAGTTAGAATTTTTTGGAGTCCCAGAAGTAGGCGAACCCTGCAGATTACTACAGACTGTTCTGTCTTTGACATATTCTGTTTTTCGTGTGTTGTTTGCTTATTCCGATGCATCTATGAGTAGTATTGGAGGATACGAACCATAGAGAAGTTAGAATACAGTAGGTTTAACACCAATATAAACAAAGAATGAATTCATTGCTGCACCTTTGAGTAGTGGTCTGCTTTCTTATACTAACGGAGCTCACGAGAATCTTTGTCTAAGTTTTGTGTTGTGAAGTTTTCAAGTTTTGAGTATTGCTTTGATGGACTATGGAACAAGGAGTAGCAAAGGTCTAACATTGGGGATGCCCATGGCACCCAAACAAAATTCAAGATAATCAAAAGCCTAAGCTTGGGGATGCCCCGGGAAGGCATCCCCTCTTTCGTCTTCATCCATCGGTAACTATACTTGGAGCTATATTTTTATTCGCAACATGATATGTGTTTTGCTTGGAGCGTCTTGTATAATTTGAGTATTTGCTTGTTAGTTTGTCACAATCATCCTTGCTGGACACACCTATTTGAGAGAGTTAAATATGGCCTAGAAATTGTTAGAACACTCTATGTGCTTCACTTATATCTTTTGAGTTGAATAGTTTTTGCTCTAGTGCTTCACTTATATCTTTTAGAGCACGGTGGTGGTAATATTTTGTAGAAATTATTGAACTCTCATGTTTCACTTATCTCCTTTTGAGAGTCTATTATAACAGCATGGTAATGTGCTTAGGCTATAAAACTAGTCTTCACATGACAGACATCCAAGATCAATGTAGTAAAAACTTCCACACTAAGTGCATTGAATATGATGAGAAGTTGGATGCTTGATAATTGTTTTGATATATGACGATAGTGATATTAGAGTCATGCTAGTGGAGTTATTATGAAATTGAGAAATACTTGTGTTAAGGTTAGTGATTCCCGTAGCATGCACGTATGGTGAACCGCTATGTGGCGAAGTTAGAGCATGAGGTATTTGTAAAGTGTCAACCTTTGTGTGGAGATCGGGGGCGCGCGATGGTTAAATCCTACCAACCTCCCCCCTAGGAGCATGCGTTGATTGCTTTGTTTTGATGACTCGTAGATTTTTGCAATAAGTATATGAGTTTTTATGACTAATGTTGAGTCCATGGATTATACGCACTCTCACCCTTCCACCATTACTAGCCTCTCTTGTACCGCGCAACTTTCGCCGGTGCCATAAACCCACTATATATCCTTCCTCAAAACATCCACCATATTGTTCCTCAAAACAGCCACCATACCTACCTATCATGGCATTTCCATAGCCATTCTGAGATATATTGCCATGCAACTTTCCACCGTTCCATTCATATGACACGCATCATATTGTCATATTGCCATTGCATGATCTTGTAGTTGACATCGTATTTGTGGCAAAGCCACCATGCATAATTTTTCATACATGTCACTCTTGTTTTATTGCACATACTGGTACACTGCCGGAGGCATTCATATAGAGTCATACTTTGTTGTTGTAGTATCGAGTTGTAATATCGTGTTGTAATGAAAGTGTGATGATCATCATTATTAGAGCATTGTCCCATGGGAGGAAAGGTTGAATCTATAAAGCCCCTCCGCAAAAAAAGAAAAAAAAAGAAAGGCCAAAGAAAAAAGGCCCAAAAAAGAAAAAGAAAAGAAAAGAAAAAAGGGGACAATTGCTACTATCTTTTTCCACACTTGTGCTTCAAAGTAGCACCATGTTCTTCATTATAGAGAGTCTCATGTTTAGTCACTTTCATATACTAGTGCGAATTTTCGTTATAGAACTTGGCTTGTATATTCCAATGATGGGCTTCCTCAAATTCCATAGGTCTTCGTGAGCAAGCAAGTTGGATGCACACCCACTAGTTTCTTTTGTTGAGCTTTCATTCATATTTAGCTCTAGTGCATCCGTTGCATGGCAATCCCTACTCACTCACATTGATATCTATTGATGGGCATCTCCATAGCCCGTTGATACGCCTAGTCGATGTGAGATTATCTCCCTCCTTTTTGTCTTCTCCACAACCACCTCTATTCCACCCATAGTGTTATGTCCATGGCTCACGCTCATGTATTGCGTGAAAGTTGAAAGGTATGAAAGAATAGAGTATAAAAACAAGTGCTTGGCTGAAATCGGGGTTGTGCATGATATGAATATTTTTGTGTGATAACGAGGGAGCATAGCCAACACTATATGATTTTGTAGGGATAACATTCTTTAGCCATAGTATTTTGAGAAGACATGATTGCTTTGTTAGTATGCTTGAAGTATTGTTATTTCTTATGTCAATATAGACTTTTGTCTTGAATCTTTCAGATATGAACATTCATGCCACAATTAAGAGAATTACATTGAAAAATTATATTGGTTAGCATTCCACATCAAAAATTCTTTCTTTATCATTTACCTACTCGAGGACGAGCAGGAATTAAGCTTGGGGATGCTTGATACGTTTCCAACGTATCTATAATTTTTGATTGTTCCATGCTATTATATTATCCTTCTAGGATGTCTTATGAGCTTTATTATACACTTGTATATGATTTTTGGGACTATCCTATTAACCCAGAGCCCAGTGCCAGTTTATGTTTTTCTCCTATTTTAGGTTTTTACAGAAAAGGAATATCAAACGGAGTCCAATTGACGAGCCAATTTTTTTATGATTTTTTCTGGACCAAAAGAAGCCCCCGAAGCAAAAGAGTTGGGCCAGGAGAGCCACGGGCTGCCCTTGAGGGTGGAGGGCGCGCCCTGGGCAGGGGGCGCGCCCCCCTATCTCGAGGATGGCCCGTAGCCCCCCTTTGCTTGGCCCCGACTCCAAAAATTCCTATAAATACTGAAACCTTTGGAAATTAACCTAGATCGGGAGTTCCGCCGCCGAAAGCCTCTGTAGCCACCGAAAACCAATCTACACCCGTTCTGGCACCCTGCAGGAGGGGGGAATCCCTCTCCAGTGGCAATCTTCATCATCCCGGCACTCTCCATGACGAGGAGGGAGTAGTCCACCCTCGGGGCTGAGGGTATGTATCAGTAGCTATGTGTTTGATCTCTCTCTCGTGTTCTTGAGATGGCACGATCTTGATGTATCGCGATCTTTGCTATTCTAGTTGGATCTTATAATGCTTCTCCCCCTCTACTCTCTTGTAATGGATTGAGTTTTCCCTTTGAAGTTATCTTATCGGATTGAGTCTTTAAGGATTTGAGAACACTTGATGTATGTCTTGCACGTCTTTATCTGTGGTGACAATGGGATATCATGTGATCTACTTGATGTATGTTTTGGTGATAAACTTGCGGGTTCCGTGACCTTGGGAATCTATGCATAGGGGTTGGCACACGTTTTCGTCTTGACTTTCCGGTAGAAACTTTGGGGCACTCTTTGAAGTTCTATGTGTTGGTTGAATAGATGTTTCTGAGATTGTGTGATGCATATCGTATAATCATGCCCATGGATACTTGAGGTGACAATGGAGTATCTAGGTGACATTAGGGTTTTGATTGATTTGTGTCTAAAGGTGTTATTCTAGTACGAACTCTATGATAGATTGAACGTTACTACGAACTCTTGAATAGATTGATCAGAAAGAATAACTTTGAGGTGGTTTCGTACCCTACCATAATCTGTTTGTTTGTTCTCCGCTATTAGTTACTTTGGAGTGACTCTTCGTTGCATGTTGAGGGCTAGTAATATGATCCAATTATGTTATCCTTGTTGAGAGAACTTGCACTAGTGAAAGTATGAACCCTAGGCCTTGCCTACTATCATTGCAACACCGTTTATGCTCACGTTTACCACTAGTTACCTTGCTGTTTTTATATTTTTAAATTACAAAAACCAATATCTACCATCCATATTGCACTTGTATCACCATCTCTTCGCCGAACTAGTGCACCTATACAATTTACCATTGTATTGGGTGTGTTGGGGACACAAGAGACTCTTTGTTATTTGGTTGCAGGGTTGCTTGAGAGAGACCATCTTCATCCTACGCCTCCCATGGATTGATAAACCTTAGGTCATCTACTTGAGGGAAATTTGATACTGTCCTACAAACCTCTGCACCTGGAGGCCCAACAACATCTACAAGAAGAAGGTTGCGTAGTAGACATCACCCCGTAATCGCCTAAGTTACAAAAACCACTCCGAGTGAAGAGCAACCCTCTCACTCGAGGGCTTAGCTGCGACCCCGTAATCGCCTAAGTTACAAAAACCACTCCGAGTGAAGAGTAACCCTCTCACTCGGGGGCTTAGCTGCGACCCCGCAATAGCCTAAGTTACAAAAACCGCTCCGGGTGAAGAGCAACCCTCTCACTCGGGGGCTTAGCTGCGACCCCATAATCGCCTAAGTTACAAAAACCACTC
>LR738711.1:856930577-857029561 GCA_902687465.1 Secale cereale | reverse complement strand
CCCGGCTGGGACCACATCACCGCCGCCCCGCCGGGCCGTCGTCACTCCACCGAGGCTGGGCCGCCACTTCCCCCGCGCGCCAGGCCCAGAGCCTCCCCAGGCCCCTCGTAGCCGCGGGCCGCCGCCACTCGCGAGCCGCTGGGCTCCCGTCGCCAGCAGGCCGCCGTCGCCTCACCGCGGGCCGCCGCCTTCACCATCCGGTCGGGCCTCCGCCTGCCCCGAGCCCAGCCACGCATCCAGATCGGGCCGGATCCGTCTGCCCCGAGCCCGTTTTCTCTGTTTTGAGGTTTTTTTCATCTCTAAGTCCTTGTTGTTATGGTTGTCTGATGCAATATTCAACTGCTGATATCTTTTAGTGTGTTTGTCCGATTCGCGCAAATAGCATGTCCAGACGTTCGTGGGATCCTGTACTACGTTTTATCTTTTGGTGTCATGCATGTTAGAAGTCATCTAGGTGCTTGTTTTGCTGTTGCAAGAGTGCATCGTGATATAAACTGCTGATATGTGATGTTTTTATGTCATCTTTGCCATGTGATATCTTTTAGCTCGTTTGTCCGAATGATGCAAATGACATGTCCACGTGTTCATCTTGCCATGCTCTACCTGTTGTATGTGATAGGTTGCATGATAGATTTATTCTTGCCATGCTTGTCATCGTTGCAAAGTGCCATGTGGCTGTGATGTTGTTTCACTTGTTATGAAATGCCATCTTGTTAAGCTCATTGCAATCGTCGTGTTTAACTCCATGATGCATGCTTGTGTGTTTCGGAATCACCATCATGTGTACTTTGATGAGGTGCTTACCACTTGCCATGTTTAGTTTCGAGGTGACTCAAACTTGCTCGTTTAGATGCCATGATGAAATTGTTGTTTTAGGACTTGGTGGTTTTTCACTAAGTCTGAAATCTGTAATGTTCCGATGCCATGTTCGTGTGATGTTTTAGGACCAACCATATTAGTTTTGGAGTGGATCTTGATTGTTCCTTGCAGTAGATATTGTTGGCTTTCCATTCATGTTCTCACATGCTTATTTGAGTGGCTGTAGCATGTTTATCTTTTGCCCCAAAGTTTCAATAAAATTCTGCTGCCAGAATTTTATTGTCAAGTTCAATATGTCTAGGCTTATTGCTATTGACCCGTGACTCCTTTGGGGGGTGCACTTTTGGACTTAATTGCTGTAGGATATGTCTAGTTTGTGTTCTAGGTCTTTTCCATGTTGTTTGAGTGTTGTAGCTTAATTATTTTGTGCTCCGAAGTTGCTATGTTGCTGTAATTTTCAGCTTTCGCTCATTTCTTGTTTCGGGCATAACTTTTAGCCCGTAACTCCGATTTCAGCGAATCTTATATGAAACTTGATTGATTTTCTGTGTAGATTCATAATATCATATTGTTATCATGTTTTGAGGTGTTTTGCTTGAGTGCTATTTTTCCGTGCTCCGTGTGCATTCTTAGTGCATCCATCATGCATCCATCATTTTCGAGTGCGCATTGCATCTTGTTGATTTGTGCTTGGTGTGATTGTATTGTTTAGAGCTGGAAGCTGAGACCGAGTACGAGTACGAGCATGAGGTTTCCAACGAGGTCGAGCACGAGGACCCTTCTTACGATCCGAACGACTTCTCTTCAGGCAAGATGACCGAACCCCGATAACATTACTATCTTTGCCTATTGCTAGTAGATCCGCTCTATAGTTTTGCCTCGATGCCCATGATCTTCTTGTCAGCCCCCTACTTGTAACCATTGCCATGTTTAACCACCCTACCTACGCAAACCGTTGCTTGGCTAAGTACGCTTCGCTCAGCCCTTCTTATAGCATTGCTAGTTGCAGGTGAAGATCGAAGATGCTTGCTTCATGTTGAAGTTTGGTTGGGTTTTATCACACTATATAATTGCTAAATGAAATCATCTATATATTGGCAAGGGTGGAAGGCTAAGCCTTTTGCTTGGTGATTTGTTCCACTCATGCCGTTAGGAACCGTATAAACCGGTGTTATGTTCCTTGATTATGCGTTCCTAACACGGTTGGGGTGTATGGGACCCCCTCGATAAACCGCTAAGTGCTAAGTCTTTTCCAGCAAGTCCCAACATTGGTACTATTTGCCTAATAACAAACTAAACTTGCATAGGGAGTTATAAACCCTTTTTCTTTAATCAACAACCCCGGGCCAGTGCTCCACATGAGTGTTGGTCTGAACTGGGGGTCCTGCGGGGCCACCCCAAGGAAACTCGAGGTCTGGTAAAAACCTGTAGCATCACCCATCCGGTCGTGTCCTGAGACTTAGATACGCGCGGCTACTATCAGGGTGTCGACACGCCGGGAGGATTTGCTGGATTAGCCTTACCTTAGTTCGGTATATCTTGAGCACGGGATTCCGAGAATACTCGGGTCTTCCCACTTTGGAGTTGCGACTCCGCGGATCGTGGGCTTGTAATGGGTCAAGTTGGAACACCCCTGCAGGGTTATGAACTTTCGAAAGCCGTGCCCGCGGTTATGTGGAAGATGGGAGCTTGTTAATATCCGGTTGTAGATAACTTGACACAATGTTTCTAATACACTACCAGCGTGTGTTCCGTGACCGTCAATTTCCGAATAGGGATTCGGGAGTTGAACACGGAGGGGTTATGTTTGACGTGTTGTAGCTAGGATCACTTCGTGATCACTTCTCGTCCGAGGCTTTCTCTTCTCGCTCTCACTCTCGTAAGCTAGTTGCTAGTTGCTGCTGCAGACACTTATTCTTTTCTTCAGCCTTATCCTCTCCCAAGGCTTAAATAGTCTTGTTACCCGGGAACGGGATTGCTGAGTCCTTTGTGGCTCACAGTTACTTCACCACACCAGATGCAGGTCCAGTTGTGAGCTATCCAGGTGACGGCACCGAGCTTGACTGGGAGTACGACGAGGAGCGTAGCCGTTACTATGTACGTTATCCGGATGATCAGTAGTGGAGACTTCTACTAGGATTCGATCCGCCTGTGGTTTATTTATTTAAGTTTGGTATCTTGACATTTGGAATTTTGCCCTTAGAGGGTTGTGATATTCTTAATGTATGATGTTTGAGACATGTATTGTATTTGTGTTACGTGGCGAGTGTAAGCCAACTATTTATGTTTACAATCCCCTCTTTTACATGAGATGTGCAAAGATTACCAAACTTGAGATCATTCTAGGATGGACTTATGCCTTTAAGTCGTGCCTCGACATGTAGGAGGTATAACTCCATCCTGGGCATTACAGGTTTCCCCTCTGATCCATGGCCTCCATGGTGGCGGAGGGGTGAGAGCCCCTCCGAGTTTGGATCTGTCTCTCTGTCTCTCTCTGTTTCTGCGTTCCCAGATTCTGGCCCTTCACCGTTTCTTATATTCCCGGAGATCCGTAACTCTGATTGGGCTGATTTTTTGACACGATTTTTATCCGGATATTAGCTTTTTTGCGGCGAAAGAAGGGCATCAACCGCCTTACGGAGTGGCCACGAGGGCCCAGGGCGCGCCCCCCTGCCTCGTGGCCCACTCGAGCATCGTTTCATGTTGGTTCCGCTTCCCAATGTTCACATGTATTCGAAACAAATTTCCGTCCGTTTTTATTCCATTTGGACTCCGTTTGATATGGATATTCTGCGAAACAAAAACATGCAACAAACAGGAACTGGTACTGGGCACTGGATCAATATGTTAGTCCCAAAAAACAGTATAAAAAGTTGCCAACAATATATGAAAGTTGTAGAATATTGGCATGGAACAATAAAAAATTATATATACGACGGAGACATATCAGCATCCCCAAGCTTAATTCCTGCTCGTCCTCGAGTAGGTAAATGATAAAAAGATAATTTTTGATGTGGAATGGTACCTAGCATAATCTTCATCATGTAATCTAATAATGGCATGAATATTAAGACACGAGTGATTCAAAGCAATAGTCTACCATTTGACATAGAAGAATTTAATACTCGGGCATCCCAACAAACAATCAAGTCTTTCAAAATATCAATGCTAAAGAACATTATCCCTACAAAATCATATAGTCTTTTATGCTTCCCTTTTCTTAACACAAGGTACCCCTCATGTCCATCCCGGTGTGAGCCAAGCAATTGTTTTCATACTTTACTTTTTTGAACCTTTTCAATTCTTCACGCAATACATGAGCGTGAGCCATGGATATAGCACTATGGGTGGAATAGAAGGTGGTAGTAGATAAAAGTAAGGAGAAAGTCTCACATCGACTAGGCGTATCAATGGGTTATGGAGATGCCCATCAATAGATATCAATGTGAGTGAGTAAGGATTTCCATGTAACGGATGCACTAGAGCTATAAGTGTATGAAAGCTCAAAAGAAAACTAGTGGGTGTGCATCAACTTGCTTGCTCATGAAGACCTAGGGCATTTGAGGAAGCCTATCGTTGCAATATACAAGCCAAATTCTATAACGAAAAATTCCCACTAGTATATAAAAGTGACAACATAGGAGACTCTCTATCACGAAGAACATGGTGCTATGATGAAGCACAAGTGTGGAAAAAGATAGTAGCATTGCCCCCTTTTTTCTTTCTTTTTTCCTTTTTTTTCCTTTTTTTGAGCCTTCCTTGTTTTTATTTGGCCTTTCTCCTTTTTTGGCTTTTTTTTCTTTTGGCCTTTTTTTCTTTTTTTTCAAGGGACAATGCTCTAATAATGATGATCATCACACTTCTATTTACTTACAACTCGATATTACATCTCGATACTAGAACAAAAATATGACTCTATATGAATGCCTCCGGCGGTGTACCGGGATGTGCAATGATCTAGCGTAGCAATGACATCAAAAAACGGACAAGC
Source organism: Secale cereale (assembly GCA_902687465.1). Taxonomy (NCBI): domain Eukaryota; kingdom Viridiplantae; phylum Streptophyta; class Magnoliopsida; order Poales; family Poaceae; genus Secale; species Secale cereale. The sequence continues at coordinate 857,024,751 of LR738711.1, read as the reverse complement.
CATGGAAACATCATGCTAGCTATCTTACGATCATGCAAGGCAATATGACAATGATGGTGCGTGCCATAATAAACGGAACAGTGGAGTTACATGGCAATATATCTCGGAATGGCTATGGAAATGCCATGATAGGTAGGTATGGTGGCTGTTTTGAGGAAGGCGTATGGTGGGTGTATGGTACCGGCGAAAGTTGTGCGGTACAAGAGAGGCTAGCAATGGTGGAAAGGTGAGAGTGCGTATAATCCATGGACTCAACATTAGTCATAAAGAACTCACATACTTATTGCGAAAAATCTATTAGCCCTCGAAGCAAAGATACTACGACGCATGCTCCTAGGGGGGGTTGGTAGGAGTTAACCATCGCACGCCCCCAACCTTCACGCAAAGATAAACAATCAAAATACAATGTGCGCCAATTTGGTTACATAGTTAGGAGACCATACGTGCATGCTTCGGGAATCACAAACCTTAACACCAATATTTTAACTAAACCATAAGAATTCACTAGTTCCTCCCACATATTAGCATCTCTATATCGCAAAACGGTTGCAAGGAATCAAACATATCATATTCAGCGATCTAAAAGTTTATTTAGGATTTTATGACTAACCATGTGAATGACCAATTCATGTCAACTCTCTAAATAGATATAAGTGAAGCAAGAGAGTTTTAATTCTTTCTACAAAAGTTATGCCCAGGCTCTAACAATTATAAGTGAAGCAAAAGAGCATTCTACAAATGGCGGTTTTCTATGTGAAAAGAAACAGGCAATCCAAACTTCAAATGATATAAGTGAAGCACATGAAGCATTCTATAAAGCCATACTCAAAAGATATAAGTGAAGTGCAAAGAGCATTCTATAAATCAACCAAGGACTATCTCATACCAGCATGGTGCATTTATTAAAATAAAAATAAAAAGCACACGACGCTCCAAGATCTGCACATATCACATGAATGAAACGAATCCGAAAACATGTCGATACTTGTTGAAGAAAGAGGGGATGCCTTCCGGGGCATCCCCAAGCTTAGACGCTTGAGTCTCCTTGAATATTTACTTGGGGTGCCTTGGGCATCCCCAAGCTTGAGCTCTTCCCTCTCCTTCTTCTCCTCACATCGAGACCTCCTCGATCTTCGAACACTTCATCCACACAAAACTTCAACAGAAAACTCGGTAAGATCCGTTAGTATAATAAAGCAAATCACTATTCTAAGTACTGTTGCAAACCAATTCGTATTTTGTTTTTGCATTGTAACTACTGTAATGTAACTTTTCTATGGCTTAATCCACTGATAGAAATTGATAGTTTCATCAAAACAAGCAAACTATGCATCAAAAACAGAATATGTCCAAAATAGAATAGTATCTAATAATCAGAACACTATATGATACTTGAAAAATTCTGCAAAAATTAGGAAAAATAAACAATTTTCATAGAAAGACAGTGCAAAATGTTTCAGAACCATTTGACGTTCCAGCAAAAATGTAAAATCGCGCACTACAGCCAAAATTTCTGTCCTGCACCGCACAAACCAACAAGCATTGTAAACATCCTAAAGGCAAACCTTGGCAAATTATTTTTATAATACAATGGAATTGTGCAAGGGGATAATTATTTTTGTTGAAAAGTTTCTGTAAGTAAGATTCACAAAGTTTCCATTGGCATGACCAAAGTTCAAGGACGTCCCCCACTTTCACAATGCTCGTCTATCTCACTTTCACTTTTCTTTTTGAAAAGTTTTAGGTTCCCCTCTTTATTTTTTTGTTTTTAAACTTTATAAAAGCACACAACAGAAATAAATGACTCTCTAAAACTTCCGGGTTGTCTCCCTGGCAGCACTTTCTTTAAAGCCATTAAGCTAGGCATATAGTGCTCAAGTACTGGATCCACCCGGATCCCATGGTATATCAAAGCCAATTTTAATTAACAATGATTTGGCATTTAGTAGTGAGCATAAAGTGATATATATCATACAACAACGAAGTCTAACTCTCTTCCTATGCATCGGCATGTCATAAAAGAAGAATTCATGCACATCAAGTAAAGGCCAATGCATAGTATAACCAGTTTCTTGCAATTTTATCGTGTTGGAAACATAGAGAGGCGGAGATGTAGTTCCTCTCTCATAATAATTGCAAGTAGGAGCAGCAAGCAAATGCATATTATATTCATCAAAATCATCATGTGTAACGGAAAAAAGCAACCCATCAATATAATCCTTAATAAGTGCAAACTTCTACGATATAGTGTAGTTTGGAGAATTCAAAAAGATAATAGCACTATCATGTGTGGGTGCAATAGCAACTATCTCATGTTTAACATAAGGAACTATAGCAAGTTGATCTCCATGGGCATAATTCATATTGGCATCTTGGCCACAAGCATAGCAAGCATCATCAAAAAGGGATATTTCCAAATAATCAACGGAATCATAGCAATCATCATAGCATTCATCCTTCGGTAAGCACGAAGGGAAATTAAACAATGTATGAGTTGGAGAGTTGCTCTCATTAGAAGGTGGGCACGGGTAGCTAATCCGCTCTTCCTCCTTTTGTTCTTCGCTCTCCTCCTCATCCTTTTCATCCAATGATCTCACAATGTCATTAATTTCTTCTTCCATAGACTCCTGCAAAATATTAGTCTCTTCTTGGACAGCGGAGTAGGCCTCAATATATGGTTTAACATAGGCATTAGAGGCATAATTATCATAACAATATTTAAATATGGCAAAAATTTCAGATTTGTAAAGAGTAGCATCATACTTTTCAATCAAAGAAGCAATTTCATAAGCACCCTTAAAAGCAACAAATTCTTCACTTTGTTGAACATCATAGTAACTATAAACACCCTTAGCATATGAAGATACGATTCCATTATCACTAAACTCACATTGGTAGGGAAGGTGTTTCGTAGGGTCTTCAGAACAACAAGTAAAATCATAAATTTCACATAAATTCCAAGCATAGCATTGCAAACGATGAATTTGATCCCGTAAAAGTTTCCCTTTTTCAGATATGTGGTGTTGCACATAACAAGCATGCTCATCTAAAGATTTTCCCTCAACTAAGCTAGTTGGGGTTTCAGCCCGAGCACATAGGGATCGAAGATGATCCAAGTAATAAGCTTCAGTAGTGTGATAGATTTTGAGTGGTTCTTCAACCATTGGTACAGTAGGTACCACTAATTTTTTTCGTATTTTGCGTTTCCTACCCATAACTAAAGATAGAAAACAACTTAGGATACCAAATAAAATCTACTTAGTGATAAAGCAAACAAGCACACACGAGAATATTCACCCCACGCTATTGCTCCACGGCAACGGCGCCAGAAAAAGGTCTTGATAACCCACAAGTGTAGGGGATCAGTTCTAGCCTCTTTCGATAAGTAAGAGTGTCGAACCCAACAAGGAGCTAAAGGCAGAACAAATATTCCCTCAAGTTCTATCGACCACCGATACAACTCTACGCACGCTTGACGTTTACTTTACCTAGAACAAGTATGAAACTAGAAGTACTTTGTAGTTTTTGTGGGATAGGTTTGCAAGAATATAAAGAGCACGTAAATAAAACTAGGGGCTGTTAAGATAAAGAAGCAATAAAGTTAGTGATAGCGAGTGTGGAAAAGTGGTGGTAGGAGTTGCGAAATTGCCCCTAAGCAATTGACTACGTTACTAGACCAATAGCAAGTTTTATGTGGGAGAGGCCACTGCTAGCATGTCATCCCTTACTTGGAATTCTATGCACTTATGATTGGAACTATTAGCAAGCATCCGCAACTACTAATGTTCATTAAGGTAAAACCCAACCATAGTATTAAGATATATTGGTCCCCCTTCAATCTCGTATGCATCAATTTCTACGCTAGGTTGAAGTTTCTGTCACTCTTGCCCTCCAATACATAGTCCTATCAACATACAACTAACCCTATGGTGTGATCCACGCGCGCGCTCATATGATGGGCACCAAAGGACAGCAACATAACCACAAGCAAATCAAATCAATCATAGCAATTCACCAATCACCGATAGGACAACGAAAATCTACTCAGACATCATAGGATGGCAACACATCATTGGATAATAATATGAAGCATAAAGCACCATGTTCAAGTAGAGGGTACAGCTGGTTGCGGGAGAGTGGACCGCTGTAGATAGATGGGGGAAGGTGATGGAGATGTTGGTGAAGATGATGGAGGTGTTGGTGTAGATCGCCGTCACACGATGATGGCCCCGATGGCACTCCGGTGCCACCGGAAGCGAGGGGGAGAGAGCCCCCCTCCTCCTTCTTCTTCCTTGACCTTCTCCCTAGGTGGGAGAAGGGTTTCCCCTCTGGTCCATGGCCTCCATGGTGGCAGAGGGGCGAGAGCCCCTCCGAGATTGGATTTGTCTCTCTGTCTCTCTCTGTTTCTGTGTTCCCAGATTCTGGCCCTTCACCGTTTCTTATATTCCCGGAGATCCGTAACTCCGATTGGGCTGATTTTTTTACACTATTTTTATCCGGATATTAGTTTCTTGCGGCAAAAGAAGGGCATCAACCGCCTTACGGAGTGGCCACGAGGGCCCAAGGCGCGACCCCTGCCTCGTGGCCCACTCGGGCATCGTTTCATGTGGGTTACGCTTCCTAAAATTCACATATATTCCAACAAAAATCCATTCGTTTTTATTCCGTTTGGACTCCGTTTGATATGGATATTCGGTGAAACAAAAAACATGCAACAAACAGGAACTGGCACTGGGAACTGGATCAATATGTTAGTCCCAAAAAATAGTATAAAAAGTTGCCAAAAGTATATGAAAGTTGTAGAATATTGGCATGGAACAATAAAAAATTATAGATACGACGGAGACGTATCAGTTAGCGAGCAGGATATGAGTCGACTGCCTTGATTCAGTCGGACAAAAGGAACCTACCTTCAAGCATGAGGTACCACTTCTTCGTGAGGTCACCCAGATAAGCTTCCAACCTGCTCTTCTTCTGGAAGAGGTCCCCCACCTTCTCGTCCAGGGCGATATTGGCCCTCTTCAGTCGAGTCACTTCCTTGTTGGCCGCACCAAGAGAGTCCTTCATCCTGGCGATGTCTTCTTCAAGCTTGCCGACCGAAGCCAGCTTCTATTCTACGAGTTCAGTTTTCTCCTGCGCCCTCTGCTGCGCCGTTGCCAGATCAAGGTCCTTCTGCTCCAGAGTTGCCTTCATTTGATCTACAAGAGACATTACTAGACAGATGAACATAAGGATGCACACGGCACGTTCGCTGAAATTCAGTCGACAAGCTATACACTTTTATTACCAGACGCTTCGTCCTGGGATTTCTTCAAATGCTTCCTGGCCAGCTCCAAGTCAAGATTGAGTTGGACCTACTTCTTCTCAAGATCAGCGAATTTGGCTCCAAACTCGCAAGATTTCTGCACCAACAAAACGAGACAGAATTCTAAGACTACAGCCGAGCCAAATACTCAATAGTAGTCTCGGGGACTACACCCAGTGGGTGCACTAAGCGTGCCCCCACTGGTTTTCACTCGGCCGGATCAGTCCTGCCCGAGCTCAAAAAAAAGAGGAGACAGATACATTTCGTTCTTAGACCATGGCCGACTACCAGCAGCCGACCATGGTCTCGGGGACTACACCTAGTGGGTGCACTAAGCGTGCCCCCAGTGGTTCTCACTCGGCCAGATCAGTCCTGCGCGAGTGAGAAGAGTTTGAGACAAATAAACAAGAAAAATTCTAAGACCACGGTCGACTGACTTCAGTCGACCGTGGCCTCGGGGACTACACCCTGTGGGTGCACTCAACGTGCCCCCACTGGTCCAATCGAGACAGAAAGACCGATTGGATTACAAGAGACAAAGCTACAAGGAGATCAAGAACACCCAGTGGGTGTAACATCACCTTACGAACAAAGCAGTAACATCATCTTACGAACAAAGTGGCAGTTTTCAGAATGAAGACCCCAACAACACAGCAAGTCAGTCGGAAAAGACAAACCTAGACATTGGTTCGGAGAGCCGAACTGGCATTATAGGCAGCCATGCTAGCCTCATACGCCGCCTTCGTCCGCTCCATCATCAACCCCGCCTGTCGAACGGTCTCCTTGGCCGCACACACGGAGTCCTCCGGGACGTGATGGGTAGCGAAAAGCACGGACGATGGAGCAGTCGGAGCAGTCACAGGGTCAGCAGCTGGAACAGTCGATGCGGAGGGACGGTCAGTCGACATAGGAGCAGCAAAAGAGACCGTGGTCCGAGCCACGTCCCCTTGTTGCTGGGCCTCGGAGCCAGAGTCTTCTGACCCCTCATTCATGTGCCTCTCCAAGACACCTCCACGCGGTCCTCCTCCTCATCATCATCATCATCATCAGGAAGCCCGATGACATTGTGCGGCCCTTCAGAGAACAATCAAGAAGAAATTCATTCGACTAACAATCCAAGTAACAAAAGCCAAAGCATAGCCAAGAAGCCGCACCTGGGTGGGACGTGGCAGCGTCTGCGGTCTCTTCGTCGTCACGACCCTTATCAACATCCATTGAGGTCGCAGAAGCAGCAGCGCTGAAGATTTCACGGAAGGTGAGTCGACAGAGGCAAAACTGATGTCTAAGATAAAAGAAGAACGAAGCAAAACGACACTTACGTGGAAGCAATCGGGACGTCCACTTTGATCTTCGGCAAGGCCTTCCGAGGCTTAGAGGCGGCGACCTTGGGCTGTTTTGGCGCCTTCTCAGTCGGATCTGGGGTAGACACCCGAGTGCGCTTCTGCACCTGGGAGCTGGAAGGAATTGTCCTGGCACGCGCGGTCTCTGGGTCGTGCTTCTCCTTGGAACGCTTCTCGACGCGGGGCGACTACTCGACTTCCTCGCCGCTGCTAAAATCCTCGCTCTCCTCCACCGACTCCTCGCCGGACTTCCAGTCGGAAGCCTCGCCTACGCCCTCTTCCGCCTCCTGGATCTGTTCACCATTGGGCATCGAGTACATGTCGGTAAAGATCTACAGAAATAAGAAACAATCGTACACCAGTCAGAATTACCAAACACCTGCAAACAAGAAACAGAAAATCCACTCGGAAACTAAGGCCGAACCTTGTCTGGTTGGTGGTCTGCATCGAACGGGCGAACCCTTCCAGTCCCCCGAGGATTGTCCTTGTTCCCCGTCATGCACATCAGACACAGTTCCACCATCTTCGCGGCGGCTTCCTCTGGGTGGACCCGAGAAGTGTCGTCGACGCCCGAGTACATCCACATCGGATGGTCCCGAGCTTGGAGGGGCTGGATCCTCCTCTTGAGGAACACCTCGAGCAGATCCATCCCAGTGACCCCGTCGCGGACCAGATAAACCACCCGCTCCACCAACATATCCACCTCTACCTTCATAGCCCGACTCATGAGCAGCGTTGGTGGCTGGCCGACTCGATCTAAAGAAAATGGAGGAAGTTCGGTCGACTGACCGGGAGTCGGGACATCTTTGCAATAGAACCAAATCAACTGACATCCCTGGACCGACTCAGGAAGGACCATGGCAGGGAAAGTGCTCCTACCCCTAGTCTGGATACCCAATCCACCGCACATCTGGATGACGTGCGTCTTCTCGTCACTCGGGTTTGCTTTCTTGACAGTTTGGGAGCGACAGGTGAAGATATGCTTAAACAGGCCCCAATGCGGTCGGCACCCGAGGAAGTTCTCACACATCGAAACAAAGGCGGCCAAGTACGTGATCGTGTTGGGAGTGAAGTGGTGCAGCTGGGCGCCGTAAAAAGCTAGGAAACCACGGAAGAAAGGATGTGGGGGCAAGTAAAAACCTCGGTCAACGTGAGTCGCGAGGAGAACACACTCGCCCTCTTGCGGCTGGGGCTCCAGCTCGTCCTCCGGCAGCCGCCAGGAGTCGCGGACGACCAGGCCCTCCTCCACCAGCTCCTCCATGTCCTCCGGCATCATCGTGGACCTGATTCAGTCCCCCTGGATCCAGCCAGGCGGGAGCCCAGACCTCGACGATGACCCCCAATTGGATCTCTTCCCCTTCCCCGTCGCCGCCGCTTTCTTCGAGCACTCCAGAGCCGCCGTCTTGTCCTTGCCCATAGGGGGCGGGCCGGCGCGAGCCGAGCGGCGGAAAGCGGAGAGCAGAGGTGGGGCGGAGGAGCGGAGGAAGAAGAGGCAGATATTGGGCGCACAGTGCTTTCGCCTCGGCTGCGGTGCTTATTTATGGCACGATGGTCGAGTGACTGACTGGTGCCCCAAGCTATCCCGTCAAATCCCGCAACAGGCGTGCGCCCAATACGTGGCGAAAAAGGCGGTGCGGGGATCGAGGCGCCCCGAGCATATCCGATCCGATTACAGCGGCACGCCCTGTCCCGCGTGGTTCCCCAAATTTAAAATCCCACGAAATCTGGTGACTAGAGAACAACCAATCGCGGCAGAAGATACGTGCCCCGCTGACTCTCGGAGTCGTGCACAAAAGTTCACTCGACGGTCTACACAAGCAAGTTCACTCGATAGTTCTTGAATCGAGTAAGGCGATCAAGTCAAGATTGAAGGATCGGCCTGGTCCACAGATTCAAGGAAGATTCCCCAGGGGCATCGAACTTGGGCCAAGGCCAACTTCAACACTCTCCTCCACTCAGACCTCAATCCATTCGGGGGCTACTGATGATGCTACAGACCTAGGGTAGGGTCACGGGCCTGACCCAAGTGCCCCACTGATACGTCTCCAACGTATCTATAATTTTTTATTGTTCCATGCTATTATTTATGAAGTCTTGGATGTTTAATGGGCTTTATCATTCACTTTTATATCATTTTTGGCACTAACCTCCTAACCCAAAGCCCCAGTCCAGATTGCTGTTTTTTGCCTATTTCAGGGTTTTCCAGAAAAGGAATATCAAACGGAGTCCAAACGGAATGAAACTTTCGCAAGAGATATTTTTGGAGGAAATCATGCTCGGGAGTCTTCGGGGCCAAGTCAGGGGACGTAGGGCTAACCCTCGACGGTGGGGGGCGCGCCCCCTGCCTCGAGGCTGGCCCACACGGCCCCCGGTGCCCCCCTTCTTCCTATGTATACCTATGCACCCCAGAAACTCCATACACAGAGAGAAAACCCTAATTCCACCGCCGAAGCTTCTGTTCCCGTGGAGATCCCATCTTGGAGCCTGTTCCGGGAGGGGGATCCATCACGGAGGCCTTCATCATCATCATCATCGCCCTCATCATGAGTTGTGAGTAGTTTACCACAGACCTTCGGGTCCATAGCTAGTATCTAGATGGCTTCTTCTCTCTCTTTGGATCTCAATACAAAGTTCTTCTCAGTCTTCGAGGAGATCTATTCGATGTAATCTCTTTTTGCGGTGTGTTTGTCGAGATCCGATGAATTGTGAGTTTATGATCAAGGTTATCTATGAAAGATATTTGGTTCTTCTCTGAACTTTTTATGTGTGCTCATAATATCCTTGCAAGTCTCTTCGAATTATTGGATTGGTTTGGCCTACTAGATCTATAGTTCTTGCAATGGGAGAAGTGCTTGGCTTTGGGTTCAATCTTGCGGTGTCCTTTCCCAGTGACAGTAGGGGCAGCAAGGCACGTATTGTATTGTTGCCATCGAGGATAAAAAGATGGGGTTTTCATAATATTGCTTGAGTTTATCCCTCTACATCATGTCATCTTGCTTGAGGCGTTACTCTGTTCGTATGAACTCAATACACTAGATGCATGCTGGATAGCGGTCGATGTGTGGAGTAATAGTAGTAGATGCAGGCAGGAGTCGGCCTACTTGTCTCGGACGTGATGCCTATATACAATGATCATGCCTAGATAGTCTCACAATTATTCGCTTTTCTATCAATTGCTCCACAGTAATTTGTTTACCCACCGTAGAATACCGCTATCATGAGAGAAGCCACTAGAGAAAACTATGGCCCCCGGGTCTATTCTCACCATATCAATCTACATCGACTTTACTTTTACCGCTTTTATTTGCTGTTTTAATAAACTAAAAATACCATAAATATAATTATCATCTCTATCAGATCTCACTCTCGTAAGTGACCGTAAAGGGATTGACAACCCCTTATTGCGTTGGCTGCGAAGTTCTTATTTGTTTGTGCAAGTGCGAGGGACTCGCGTGTGGTCTCCTACTGGATTGATACCTTGGTTCTCAAAAACTGTGGGAAATATTTACGCTACTGTGCTGCATCTCCCTTTCCTCTTCGAGGGAATACAACGCAAGCTGAAGAGGTAGCAAGAAGAATTTCTAGCGCCGTTGCCGGGGAGGCTTACGAAAAAGTCATATACCAAGTACCTATCACAAACCCTTATCCTTCGCATTAGATTTATTTGCCTCTCGTTTTCCTCTCCCCCACTTCACCTTTGCCGTTTTATTCACCCTTCTTCCGCCGTGTGTTTTTCGTTCGCTTGCTTCTTGTTTGCTTGTGTGTGTTGGATTGCTTGCTTGTCACTATGGCTCAGAACAATACCAAATTGTGTGACTTCTCCAATACCAACAACAATGATTTTATTAGCACTCCGATTGCTCCTATTACCGATGCTGAATCTTGTGAGATCAATGCTGCTTTGTTGAATCTTGTCATGAAAGATCAATTCTCTGGCCTTCCTAGTGAAGATGCCGCTACCCATCTAAACAACTTTGTTGATTTGTGTGATATGCAAAAGAAAAGGGATACAGATAACGATATTGTTAAATTGAAGTTATTTCCGTTTTCACTTAGAGATCGTGCTAAAACTTGGTTCTCCTCTTTGCCTAGAAATAGTATTGATTCGTGGAATGAGTGCAAAGATGCTTTTATCTCTAAGTATTTCCCTCATGCTAAGATCATCTCTCTTAGAAACGATATTATGAATTTTAAGCAACTAGATCATGAGCATGTTGCACAAGCTTGGGAGAGAATGAAATTAATGATACGTAATTGCCCTACACATGGTTTGAATCTATGGATGATTATTCGGAACTTTTATGCTGGCTTGAATTTTGCTTCTAGAAATCTTTTAGATTCGGCCGCCGGAGGCACTTTCATGGAAACTACCTTAGGAGAAGCTACCAAACTCCTAGATAATATTATGGTTAATTATTCTCAATGGCACACCGAAAGATCTACTAGTAAAAAAGTGCATGCTATCGAAGAAATTAGCTTTTTGAGTGGAAAGATGGATGAACTTATGAATTTTTTTGCTGCTAAGAGTGCTTCTTCTGATCCTAATGATATGCCTTTATCCACTTTGATTGAGAGTAACAATGAATCTTTGGATGTGAATTTTGTTGGTAGGAATAATTTTGGTAACAATGAGTCTCTCAAAGCCATGAGAATTTCCATTGATGAATGCAAAGAAAGAACCGCTAGAATGCGTGCTAAAAGAGAAGATTATATTAAACATGTTCTTCTAGTTATTGTGAAAATAAAGATGAAGATCTGAAAGTTATTGATGTGTCTCTTATTAGATCCTTGTTTTCTAGCATTAATCTTGATGAGAATAGGATTGGAGATGATTCTGCTTTAAGGTGTCCCAATAATTCGGAGTTTTTAGATCTTGATGCTAAAATTGCTAAAAGTGGGATTGAAGAGATTAAAACTTTGCATAGTGATGAACCCACTACTTTGGATTTCAAGGGATTCAATTATAATAATTGCTCTTTGATTGATTGTATTTCTTTGCTGCAATCCGTGCTAAATTCTCTGCATGGTTATAGTCAAAATAAAGCTTTCACTAAACATATAGTTGATGCTTTGATGCAATCTTATGAGAAAAACTTGAGTTGGAAGATTCTATACCTAGAAAGCTTCATGATGAATGGGAACCTACTATCAAAATAAAAATAAAAGATCATGAATCCTATGCTTTGTGTGATTTGGGTGCAAGTGTCTCCACTATCCCAAAAACTTTGTGTGATTTGCTAGGGTTCCATGAGCTTGATGATTGTTCTTTAAATTTGCATCTTGCGGATTCCACTATTAAGAAACCTATGGGAAGAGTTAATGATGTTCTTATTGTTGCCAATAGGAATTATGTGCCCGTAGATTTCATTGTTCTTGATATAGATTGCAATCCTTCATGTCCTATTATTCTTGGTAGACCTTTCCTTAGAACGATTGGTGCAATTATTGATATGAAGGAAGGAAATATTAGATTCCAATTTCCGTTAAGGAAAGGCATGGAACACTTTCCTAGAAAGAAAATCAAATTACCATATGAATCTATCATGAGAGCCACTTATGGGTTGCCTTCCAAAGATGGCAATACCTAGATCTATCTTGTATCGTGCCTAGCTAGGGGCGTAAAACGATAGCGCTTGTTGGGAGGCAACGCAATTTTATGTTTTTTGCTTTTGATGCTGTTAGGGAATAAATACTGCATCTTGCCTATGATTAGATGTGTTTTTGTATTTTGTTTAGTGTTTGTGCCAAGTAGAACCTTTGGTAAGACTTGTGTGAAGTTTATTTGATCTTGCTGTGAAAAACAGAATCGATAGCGCTTGCTAAAGTAGTCTTAAGATTTTACTGGAGCGTGATTTTTACTTGATTCTTTTTGCTGCTGATTTGTAGACAAATTGCACAAATTTAGTAATTTAGTTTGAATTTTTTGTACTTCCAGAAGTAGGAGAACCCAGCAGATTCTGTTTTTCGTGTGTTTTTTTGCTTATTCCGATGCGTCTATGAGTAATATTGGAGGATATGAATCATAGAGAACTTGGAGTACAGTAGGTTTAACACCAATATAAACAAAGTATGAATTCCTTGATGTACCTTTGAGTGGTGGTTTGCTTTCTCTTACTAACGGAGCTCACGAGAATTTTTGTCTAAGTTTTGTGTTGTGAAGTTTTCAAGTTTTGAGTATTGCTTTGATGGACTATGTAACAAGGAGTGGAAAAGGTCTAAGATCGGGGATGCCCATGGCACCCCAATTAAATTCAATATAATCAAAAAGCCTAAGCTTGGAGATGCCCCGGGAAGGCATCCCCTCTTTCGTCTTCATCCATCGGTAACTATACTTGGAGCTATATTTTTATTCGCAACATGCTATGTGTTTTGCTTGGAGCGTCTTGTATAATTTGAGTCTTTTCTTGTTAGTTTGCCACAATCATCCTTGCTGGACACACCTATTTGAGAGAGTTAAATATGGCCTAGAAATTGTTAGAACACTCTATGTGCTTCACTTATATCTTTTGAGTTGAATAGTTTTTGCTCTAGTGCTTCACTTATATCTTTTAGAGCATGGTGGTGGTAATATTTTGTAGAAATTGTTGAACTCTCATGCTTCACTAAGATCTATTTGAGAGTCTATTAAAACAGCATGGTAAAGTGTTTAGGCTAAATAAACTAGTTTTCACATGATAAGCATCCAATGTCAATGTAGTAAAAAAATCACATCAAGTGTATTGAATAGAAAGAGATGTTGGATGCTTGATAATTGTTTTGAGACATGAGGATAGTGATATTAAAGTCATGCTAGTGGAGTGATTATGAAATTGAGAAATATTTGTGTTAAGGTTAGTGATTCCCGTAGCATGCACGTATGGTGAACCGTTGTGTGACTAAGTTAAAGCATGAGGTATTTGTAGAGTGTCAACCTTTGTGTGGAGGTCGGGGGCGCGCGATGGTTAACTCCTACCAACCTCCCCCCTAGAAGCATGCGTTGATTGCTTCGTTTTGATGAATCGTAAATTTTTGCAATAAGTATATGAGTTCTTATGACTAATGTTGAGTCCATGGATTATATGCACTCTCACCCTTCCACCGTTGTTAGCCTCTCTTGTATCGCGCAACTTCCACCGGTGCCATAAACCCACTATATATCCTTCCTCAAAACAGCCACCATATTGTTCCTCAAAACAGCCACCATACCTACCTATCATGGCATTTCCATAGCCATTCCGAGATATATTGCCATGCAATTTTTCACCGTTCCGTTTATATGACACGCATCATATTGTCATATTGCCATGCATGATCATGTAGTTGACATCGTATTCGTGGCAAGTCCACCATGCATAATCTTTTCATACATGTCACTCTTGTTTCATTGCACATACCGGTACACCGCCGGAGGCATTCACATAGAGTCATACTTTGTTGCTGTAGTATCGAGTTGTAATTTCGTGTTGTAATGAAAGTGTGATGATCATCATTATTAGAGCATTATCCCATGGGAGGAAAGGTTGAATCTATAAAGCCCCTCCGCAAAAAAAAGGAAAAAAAGGAAAGGCCAAAAAGAAAAAAAAGAAAGGCCCAAAAAAAGAAAAAAAAGAAAAAAAAAGAAAAGGGGGAAAAGGGACAATTGTTACTATCTTTTCCCACACTTGTGCTTCAAAGTAGCACCATGTTCTTCATTGTAGAGAGTCTCATGCTTAGTCACTTTCATATACTAGTGGGAATTTTCGTTATAGAACTTGGCTTGTATATTCCAACGATGGGCTTCCTCAAATGCCCTAGGTCTTCGTGAGAAAGCAAGTTGGATGCACACCCACTAGTTTCTTTTGTTGAGCTTTCATTCATATTTAGCTCTAGTGCATCCGTTGCATGGCAATCCCTACTCACTCACATTGATATCTATTGATGGGCATCTCCATAGCCCGTTGATACGCCTAGTCGATGTGAGACTATCTCCCACTTTTTGTCTTCTCCACAACCACCTCTATTCCACCCATAGTGCTATATCCATGGCTCACGCTCATGTATTGCGTGAAAGTTGAAAGGTTAGAAAAGATAGAGCATGAAAACAAATGCTTGGCTGAAATCGGGGTTGTGCATGATATGAATATTTTGTGTGATAACAAGGGAGCATAGCCAACACTATATGATTTTGTAGGGATGACTTTCTTTAGCCATAGTATTTTGAGAAGACATGATTGCTTTGTTAGTATTGCTTGAAGTATTGTTATTTCTTATGTCAATATAGACTTTTATCTTGAACCCTTCAGATCTGAACATTTGTGCCACAATTAAGAGAATTACATTGAATAACTATATTGGTTAGCATTCAGCATCAAAAATTCTTTCTTTAAAATATACCTACTCGAGGACGAGTAGGAATTAAGCTTGGGGATGCTTGATACGTCTCCAACGTATCTATAATTTTTTATTGTTCCGTGCTATTATTTATGAAGTCTTGGATGTTTAATGAGCTTTAACATTCACTTTTATATCATTTTTGGGACTAACCTACTAACCCAAAGGCCCAGTCCAGATTGCTGTTTTTGCCTATTTCAGGGTTTTACAGAAAAGGAATATCAAACGGAGTCCAAACGGAATGAAACTTTTGTGAGAAATATTTTTGGAGGAAATCACGCTCGGGAGTCTTCGGGGCCAAGTCAGGGGACGTAGGGCCAGCCCTCGAGGGTGGGGGGGTGCGCCCCCCTTCCCAGGGTGCGCCCCCCTGCCTCGAGCTGGCCCACACGGCCCCCGGTGCCCCCCTTCTTCCTATATATACCTACGTACCCCAGAAACTCCATACGCAGAGAGAAAGCCCTAATTCCACCGCCGAAGCTTCTGTTCCCGTGGAGATCCCATCTTGGAGCCTGTTCCGGGAGGGGGATCCATCACGGAGGCCTTCATCATCATCATCATCGCCCTCACCATGAGTTGTGAGTAGTTTACCACAGACCTTCGGGTCCATAGCTAGTATCTAGATGGCTTCTTCTCTCTCTTTGGATCTCAATACAAAGTTCTCCTCGGTCTTCGAGGAGATCTATTCGATGTAATCTCTTTTTGCGGTGTGTTTGTCGAGATCCGATGAATTGTGAGTTTATGATCAATGTTATCTATGAAAGATATTTGGTTCTTCTCTGAATTTTTATGTGTGCTCATAATATCCTTGCAAGTCTCTTCGAATTATTGGTTTGTTTTGGCCTACTAGATCTATAGTTCTTGCAATGGGAGAAGTGCTTGGCTTTGGGTTCAATCTTGCAGTGTCCTTTCCCAGTGACAGTAGGGGCAGCAAGGCACGTATTGTATTGTTGCCGTCGAGGATAAAAAGATGGGGTTTCCATCATATTGCTTGAGTTTATCCCTCTACATCATATCATCTTGCTTAAGGCGTTACTCTATTCGTATGAACTCAATACACTAGATGCATGCTGGA
Organism: Secale cereale; assembly: GCA_902687465.1. NCBI lineage: Eukaryota > Viridiplantae > Streptophyta > Magnoliopsida > Poales > Poaceae > Secale > Secale cereale. Next base: position 857,008,685 of record LR738711.1, on the reverse strand, counting down.
TAGCGGTCGATGTGTGGAGTAATAGTAGTAGATGCAGGTAGGAGTCGGTCTACTTGTCTCGGACGTGATGCCTATATACAATGATCATGCCTGGATAGTCTCATAATTATTCGTTTTTCTATCAATTGCTCGACAGTAATTTGTTTACCCACCGTAGAATACCGCTATCATGAGAGAAGCCACTATAGAAAACTATGGCCCCCGGGTCTATTCTCAACATATCAATCTACATCTACTTTACTTTTACCGCTTTTATTTGTTGTTTTACTAAACTAAAAATACCAAAAATATAATTATCATCTCTATCAGATCTCACTCTCGTAAGTGACCGTAAAGGGATTGACAACCCCTTATCGCGTTGGCTACGAAGTTCTTATTTGTTTGTGCAGGTGCGAGGGACTCGCGCGTGGTCTCCTACTGGATTGATACCTTGGTTCTCAAAAACTAAGGGAAATACTTACGCTATTGTGTTGCATCTCCCTTTCCTCTTCGAGGGAATACAACGCAAGCTCAAGAGGTAGCACCCACCCAAGGTCACTACCCCAGAAGCTCAAGAGAAAACTCGAAGACAACAGAAACAGTCGACTGATACGGCCTAAGAGGACATTTCACTCGACTGCATACCCCCACTCAGACGACTCAACTCCAGTCGAAAGGATGAGGACACTCGACCATACAAAGACACTCGACCTACGAAGGTCAAAGGTCCCGTTAGGACAACAACGGTCATGCATTCATTCTGCAGTAATGAATGCCTTTATCACCCTTTATTACAGGCGTTATCAGTAACGCCCTGCCTTTATGTACATTGAACCCTTTGTAATGTGGAGATGGCTGGGGTCCTGGCGCACTCTATATAAGACACCCCCCTCCTCCAGTACAAGGGTTCGCACCCCCTGTAACACACACACACACACACACATATATACATTCCAGTCGGCCGCCTCCGGGCACCGAAACGTAGGGCTTTTACTTCCTCCGAGAAGGGCCTGAACTCGTAAACATCATGTGTACTATCTCGCCGTAACTAGGGCCTTGCCTCCTCCTACGTACCCCCTACTCGTACTGTCAGACTTAGAACCACGATAGCCATGTCGTTGGCTTTCCAGCAAACTTGGCTTCGTTGAATTCAGAGTCCGTTTGCAAAAGTTGTGTTAGTTTTGGTGTCCTCAAAAGGGCTGCAGCGGTATACCGCTTGGAGGGGATGTATTTTTTTTACTTCCGTGGATATTTCCGCTCCGGACCAAAAACATGTCATAAGTCCAGCGGTGGTAGGCACGGATGTATTTTTTCAGTACTGCTCGCAAGCAGTAGTACCACTACCCTTAGCGGTAGTACCGCTACCCCTTGCGGTAGTACCGTGAGGACAAGCGGTAGTACCGCTCGGTGCGGGCTGTGAGCATAACGGTTGGTTTTTTCCCCACCTATAAAAGGGGGTCTTCTTCCCCAATGAACCTTATCCTTTGAACTCATGTTCTTCCCCCATTGTTGACCTTCTTCGAGCTTGCTATCTCTCAATCCCTCCATGGATTCTTGCTAGTTTGGGGGGGAGAGAGAGAGAGGAGATCTAGATCCACCTTTCCACCAATCACTTTCTCCTCTTTGTGAGGGGAACCCCTTGGATCTAGATCTTGGAGTTCTTTGTATTCTCTTCTCCATTCTTCCTCTCATTTCCCTCCCTAGCATTAGTTGCTTTGGTGGGATTTGGGAGAGAAGGACTTGGGCACTCCGTGTGCCCTTGCCATTGCATTTAGTGCATCAGTTTGAGTTCTCCACGGTGATACGTGGAAGTTACAAGTTGAGACGCTTATTACTCTTGGGTGCTTGGTACCCTTGAGCTAGTTCCTCTTGGGTGCTTGGCGCCCTAGACGGTTGAGGTCACCTAGGAGCCATATTCCATTGTGGTGAAGCTTCGTGGTGTTGTTGGGGAGATAGCCCCAACCTTTGTGGTGTTCGGAACCCAATCATTGTGGCGTAAAGCTCCCGCTTGTGAAGCTTCGTGGTGTTGTTGGGGAGATAGCCCCAACCTTTGTGGTGTTCGGAACCCAATCATTGTGGCGTAAAGCTCCCGGCAAGCGTCGGGGTCTCCAATTAGGTTGTGGAGATCGCCCCGAGCAATTTAACGGGTTCCAGTTGTTGGAAATATGCCCTAGAGGCAATAATAAAATGGTTATTATTATATTTCCTTGTTCATGATAATTATCTGTTATTCATGCTTGAATTGTATTATCCGGAAACAGTGATACATGTGTGAATACATAGACCACAACGTGTCCCTCGTAAACCTCTAGTTACTAGCTCGTTGATCAACAGATGGTTACGGTTTCCTGGCCATGGACATTGGATGTCATTGATAACGAGATCACATCATTAGGAGAATGATGTGATGGACAAGACCCAATCCTAAGCATAGCACAAGATCGTGTAGTTCGTAATGCTAAAGCTTTTCCAATGTCAAGTATCTTTTCCTTAGACCATGAGGTTGTGCAACTCCCGGATACCGTAGGAATACTTTGGGTGTGCCAAACGTCACAACGTAACTGGGTGGCTATAAAGGTACGCAACGGGTATCTCTGAAACTATCTGTTGAGTTGGCACAAACCAAGACTGGGATTTGTCACTCCGTATGACGGAGAGGTATCTCTGGGCCCACTCGGTAAGACATCATCATAATGAGCTCAATGTGACTAAGGAGTTGGTCACGGGATGATGTATTACGGAACGAGTAAAGAGACTTGCCATGACGGGATTGAACAAGGTATCGGTATACCGACGATCGAATCTCGGGCAAGTACTATACCGATAGACAAAGGGAATTGTATACGAGATTGATTGAATCCTTGACATCGTGGTTCATCCGATGAGATCATCAAGGAACATGTAGGAACCAACATGGGTATCCAGATCCCGCTGTTGGTTATTGACCGAAGAGTCGTCTCGGTCATGTATACGCGTCTCCCGAACCCGTAGGGTCTACACACTTAAGGTTCGGTGACGCTAGGGTTGTAGAGATATATGCACATGGTAACCCGAATGTTTTTCGGAGTCCCGGATGAGATCCCGGACGTCATGAGGAGTTCCGGAATGGTCCGGAGGTAAAGAATTATATATAGGAAGTCCAGTTTCGACCATCGGGAGAATTTCGGGGGTCACCAGTAGTGTACCGGGACCACCGGAAGGGTCCCGGGGGTCCATCGGGTGGGGCCACCTATCCCGGAGGGCCCCATGGGCCGTAGGGGGAGGGGAACCAGCCCATAGTGGGCTGGCGCACCCCCCTTGGGCTTCCCCCGCGTCTAGGGTTGGGAACCCTAGGGTTGGGGGGCGCCCCAGATGCCTTGGGGGGCAAGCCTCCCCCCTTGGCCGCCGCCCCCCCCCAGGAGATTGCATCTCCTAGGGCCGGCGCCCCCCCTGGACCCTATATATAGTGGGGGAGGGAGGGCAGCCGCTCCCTTGCTCCTGGCGCCTCCCTCTCCCTCCCGTTACACCTCTCCCTCCTCCCGCGGTGCTTGGCGAAGCCCTGCAGAATTTTCGTTGCATCCACCACCACGCCGTCGTGCTGCTGGATCTCCATCAACCTCTCCTCCCCCCTTGCTGGATCAAGAAGGAGGAGACGTCGCTGCATCGTACGTGTGTTGAACACGGAGGTGCCGTCCGTTCGGCGCTGGGATCATCGGTGATTTGGATCACGACGAGTACGACTCCATCATCCACGTTCTCCTGAACGCTTCCGCTCATGATCTACAAGGGTATGTAGATGCACTCCTTTATCCCTCGTTGCTAGATGAATCCTTAGATTGATCTTGGTGAAGCGTAGAAATTTTTTGAATTCTGCTGCATTCCCCAACAGTGGCATCTAAGCTAGGTCTTTGCGTAGCATCTTGCACGAGTAGAACAGAAAGCAGTTGTGGGCGTAGATTTGTTCAATTCTCTTGCCGCTACTAGTCCAATCTTGATTCGCCGACATCGTGGGATGAAGCGGCCCGGACAGACCTTACACGTACGCTTACGTGAGACAGGTTCCACCGACTGACATGCACTAGTTGCATAAGGTGGCTAGCGGGTGTCTGTCTCTCCCACTTTAGTCGGATCGGATTCGATGACAAGGGTCCTTATGAAGGGTAAATAGAAATTGACATATCACGTTGTGGTTTTGGCGTAGGTAAGAAACGTTCTTGCTAGAAACCTATAGCAGCCACGTAAAAACTTGCAACAACAATTAGAGGACGTCTAACTTGTTTTTGCAGCATGTGCCGTGTGATGTGATATGGCCAAAAGATGTGATGATTGATTGATACGTCCAAAACGTATCTATAATTTATGCTTGCTCCATGCTTCTTTTGTGTGATATTGCTATGATATTGATGCACTTCCATACACTTTTGATCATATTTGAACTAACCTATTAACTCAGTGCACCACAGTGCCAGTTCTTGTTTTCTGCTGTTTTTCTATTTCAGGTTTCCCCAATATTAAAAGTGCCCAAAAAATTCCGGGAAAAATACAGGAAAAATCAGCGTACAAGAAGCTTCGCGAATAACCAAAGCGGGGCCAGAGGGGAGCCAGGGGTGGCCCAGGCGGCCACCTGGCGCGGCCCCACCCCTGGCCGCGCCAGGGGGGGCGCCTGGGGCCCCAACTCCGCCTCTGGTTGCCCCCCTTCGCATATATATATATTTCTCCCATCGCAAAAACCCTGATTCCAGAACCCTGTTCTCCAGAAGCAATTCCGATCTCCGCCGTCATCGCCACCAAGTTTCGGGGGACCAGAATTCCTGTGCCGGCATCCTGTCGGGACGGGGAAGTGCCCCCGGATTCATCTCCATCTACGTTGCTTCCTCCCTCCATGATGCAGGAGTAGTTCCTCCTCGGGGCTGAGGTTTCTACCAGTAGCTATGTGGTCAATTCTCTCTCCCATGATGCGATCTTCGTTGTGATCATAGGCTATGTTAATCTAGGGTGATCCCATGATATTTCCCTTCCTCTATGTATTGGATTGATGTACTCACTTGTCTTTATCTAGTATAATCCCCGAGACCAAGGTGACAGCGGTCTATTGGACATGGATTAGAAGAATATTTTCATGAGTGAATTCCTCTTTTGTGTGTTGATTGAAGATTGAGAGTCTCTCGGTGCTTGTCTTTGACTATCCTTGAGATATGTTGTGGTGATTGTGCTACTCTCTTTGGATGGCCGCGGTGACATTGGGAAATCCATAGATTGAGAACTACGAACTTTGAGGTGTGCTTTTGTAGCCCTACATAATTCTCGTCCTCTCTTGACCACAAAGGAATGACCTCTGAGTGCGTCTCTATTGCATGTTTTATGGGAAATATCATGTGATTAGACTATGTTAATGTTGTTGGGAGTTGCCACTAGTGAAAGTATGAAGCCCAGGCCTTGTTTCCACCATTGCAATACCAATTGTGCTCACGTTTACCACTTGTTTGCTTGCTGCACCTTTTATTACAGATTTATATTACTTTGCTTTGCCACTCCTATCATCCATATTTTACCATATCTTCGCCGAACTAGTGCACCTATACAACTCCTAGTTGTATTAGGTGTGTTGGGGACACAAGAGACTTCTTGTATCTTAGTTGCAGGGTTGCTTGAGAGAGACCATCTTCAACCTCTACTTCCCTGAGTTCGATAAACCTTAGGCCATCCACTTGAGGGAAATTGCTGCTGTCCTACAAACCTCTGCGCTTGGAGGCCCAACATAGTCTACAAGAATAGAAGCGTGTGTAGACATCAATGATATATGTGATGTATGAGATTAATCATGTTCTTGTAATAGGAATCACGACTTGCATGTCGATGAGTATGACCACCGGCAGGAGCCATAGGAGTTGTCTTATTTTTTGTATGACCTGCGTGTCACTGAATAACGCCATGTAATTACTTTGCTTTATTGCTAAACATTAGCCATAGTGTAACACCCCAAAAATTTAACCATGTTTTAATAATTAAAATTTTGCCAGGTAATTAAATTTTTTGCAATTTTGCTGGATGTTTCTTTTAATTTCAGGACCTTTTTGTTCCTGTTGTGTTGGAATTTTTACCACTAGTGAAAACTTCCCAATTATTGTTAGACTCACATTTTCTCTCCATTTAACTTCTCTGTTATCAGTAGAATTAATTATACAATCACCTCCCTAATTGTCTTCTCTCTATGGTTTCCCTTAATTTTTAGGCCCCAAATTGAACTGCAACCCTTTGATAGGACCATCTAAAATTCCAACCAAAATTTGGAGATTTCTTGTGATGTTGCTAGATCACTTTTATGCAAGCATATATTTTATTCATCTAATATTTTGAGCTCCACATCAAGTTTCCAAATCTGGTCCAGTGGGCAGTTTTGCACTACAACCCCATTAAATATATTTTTAGAGCTTCCACCAAAATTTTGGGATGTTCATAGGAGGATACTATTCAACTTTATGCAAAAACCCTTTTAGGTCCTTTGGAATATTTGAGTGAAACAACCTCATTTAACCTTTCCCCCTAGCTATGATTCCTTTTCCTACTTGTAGGCCATCTTGTAAAACCCTTAAACCCAAAAGAATGGACCCGATGGAAGATTTTTGATTCATGAAACAATGCCCTTCACTTTCTGTCCAGAACTGTAGATTTGCAAAACTTGCACTAGCAAGTTTCTGGTTTCGCCCAACTAGCTTTGCCATCATCTCATTCACCTAGAGGGACTCTGATCTGGAGATTTTGGCCACCCTAAGTGTTGTCTAGTGGCCTCTAGCATTTTGGCAAACACCTGAGGTGCATGGCCATTTTTGGCATGATCTTTACTTTACATTGTGAACTTGCCCCTCCATACATGCTGGCATGTCCACTGATCTCCCTTAAGCCTCTAACCTAGCCTTGCTAATTCCCAGCCTTATCCAAGCCCTGCGGCATGCCCTGGCATTTTATCGAGCACCTCACGCGCGTGCTCTGGGCGTGCCCAGAGCGCACGTTTTGCACGCGCGTGCACCGAGCCGCCGCGTCCCTCTGTCGACACCCCGCGCCCGTTCTGGCCGCTGCACTCGCACCGCCTGCATGCCTTCCCTCTCCCCCACCACAGAGACGACACTGGAACCCCACAGTGCCGCCGTCAGGTCGGCCGCGGCAGCTAGCGGGCGGCCACAGAAGCTCTTGCCGTGGACAGCGCCGCCCGAGCCACCAGCGCTTGCCACCTACCCCTGGAGCAGCTCCAGATCATCCACGAGTTCGTCCCCTAGCGCACGTCGCCGCCACGTCGCCCTAAGCTACAGAACATCGGTCGTCGGCGATCTTATCCCCGGCCGCCGCGGAACCGCCATTGGCCGCCTATTTAAGGACGCCCCGAGCATCTCCGCAACCTCAGACAGTCACTAGCCACCCCGCAGAGCAACCCCGTAGCAGCAAATCGTCCAGGGGAAGTTTTCTTCTCCATCTCCGGCGAGTACGGCCGTCGCCGCACTCCAGCCCAATCCGTCGCAACCCGAGCCCCTCCCATTCAGCCAGCGCCACCATTCGACCACCCATGACCCTGCGGAGCCGCCCATCACCTCAAACCAGCTCGGGAACCACCGTAGTGCGAAGCCCCAATTCCACCCGAGGCCGCCGTCCGTCGCGAAGCTCGTGGCCGGTGTTTTCCTCCACCTCCGTCGCCCCCTCGACCACCGGGAGGACCGCCCCAGTCTGGTGGATCCATCCCCGCCCTCGGATGCCCTCGAGGAGCCGTCGTTCGTCAGCATTGATCGTCGGAGTTGCGCCCCTGTTCGGCTAGAGGAAGAAGGAGGCGGGGGCGACTGGTCGAACCTGACCAGTGGGCCCCCTGGGCCCTCCGTCAGCGAGACAGTGCCAGTCTACGCGTGCATTAGTGAAGGCGTAAACCTCAGAAGTACGTCTCCCCTACTCCGAAAGCGTATTTCTAGTCGAAGCGTTTTTCTATTTCTGTTTTATTCTAAAAGCAGATTTGACTAAACTTTGACTGGCAATATCTTTTTAAATATTAATCCAAATGACTTGTTTCTTTTTCTGTTGTTTCCCAAATATTGTCTAGTTTATTTTCATATTTATACGAAAATTTTCCAGACAACTTTTTTTGGGTTGTTTTAAGTCTATGTATTGATTCCATATTATTTCATTTAGGATTTGGAAGAGGGAAACTTCCAAAAAGTGTTGGAATGCATTTCTCCTCCCCTCTACTTGAAGGCAAGCATTTTTGAACCCTAGCCAAATGCATGTGGTTGTTGGCTGACACAATTGCAACGATATGAACGCTTTCTTTTCATTTTCATATGTGTTGATATGATCGTACCATGAGTGCATGAGGTAAAACAATTGCTGAGAATAATTAGCATGCATGATGGTGTTCCCCTGCGTATGCCTTTCATGCCTAACGGGAGGAAGCCGTGAAAGTCGCGGTCTTGTGTAGACGCAAGCTTGTCACTAGCTCCCCGTCGGGACGGTGGAGTCCGGTATGGCTTGGTAAGGCATGACGGATGGTGATTCCAACTATTGTCGTGAAATATTTCCGTTATGACTAATCATATGAGAAATGCTGAAACCTCCTGAGTCGACCGTAGATCGAGTCTTGTTCCAGTAACCCCCATACTTGTTATGTGCTACCACCTGTCCCTGCCGCAGGTAGGGTACGGTTCAGTAAGTGTCAACACCTGTCCTAGCACACACCGTACAGAGAGGCCATGGTGGAAGATACTGGCTGCATCCGGTAGGCATGCCACTTGGTCCGGGGGGCATGGGTGTTTCCGGTTGGGACCGAGAGGGGGCACCCCTTAGAGCGCAATAGAAATTTTATCCCATGCTACGCGAGGTTGTAGCCTCCCCACTCAGAGTTTGTTTAACAGGTGTCGTGGGTGATTCCAGACACAAGTAAAGCTAAGCTGGTGTGTGCAAGTCAGGCGGGTTTTCGACTAAAAGACCGTAGGCGGTATTAGTTCCGATGGACTAAAGAAAACCGTTACTCGTGGGTAAAGAGTACATCCTCTGGAGAGATATTAAACCTATTCGAATAGTCGTGTCCATGGCTAAGGACTACAGTCTGGGATGGGTCGAGTGTCGGTCTTAGTGTCGATCTTCGGAGGAGGAACTACTAAACCAAAACACTGATTATTACCTATGATATATGGTGATTATGATTATTATCGTGGACTAACTAGTGTATTCTTTGAATCAATGAGTATCCTTGGGATGGTTCTACCTCCCGGATATTTACCGTTATTTCTTTTCCTTTATAAACCCTTTTTGTGATGTCGCTCAGACGTCCGACTGTGGCATTCTTGTTATTCCTTTTCTTTATAAGCCCTTTATGTGATGTCGCTCAGACGTCCGACTGTGGCATTCTTGTTATTTATTTTCCTTATAAGCCCTTTATGTGATGTCGCTCAGACGTCCGATTGTGGCATTTTTGTTATTTATTTTCTTTATAAGCCCTTTATGTGATGTCGCTCAGACGTCCGACTGTGGCATTCTTGTTATTTATTTTCTTTATAAGCCCTTTATGTGGTGTCGCTCAGACGCCCGACTGTGGCATACTTGTTATTTATTTTATTATCACACCCCTGATTGCATATGCCTTTTTATACGAATGATCTGCTTGCAATATGGACTGCCATATCATTATTATCATAGCGATCATAAATTTTTCTCGAGCATGATTTTTTTCATCACCCATGTTCATAATGTTTGCGAGTACATTCAAAGTACTCACTGGCTTGTCCCTGGCTATTGTCTTGGCCAGATTCCTTGCGTGGGAAGGAACGACGCGATGACAGCCCCGGAACCTACGCGAATGGAGTTAGCAGCCTCGCGAAGATAGGAGTTAACCTGGTCAACTGTTCCTGTGGGAAAATGGAGTCCCATAGTCATCGATGAACCACAAATCGCTTCCGCCATCAGCCACTAGAAACCTTGTGTTGTACTCACAGGCCAGAATGGTCTTGTACTACATATCTTGTATTTTGCTTGGAGATTCTGTAACAAGTTGGTGCCTCATCAGCTAACAGTAATCCTGGGGCTGGTGAGCACAAGGTCCGCTTTTGGGAAGTTTATATCCTGAAAATCCGGTCCTGACACATAGTAGTAGAAGTAATGTTTGGCGAGACGACTACATGAAGACATGATGATGGAGATCATGGTGTCATGCCGGTGACGATGATGATCATGGAGCCCCGAAGATGAAGATCAAAGGAGCAAGATGATATTGGCCATATCATGTCACTATTTGATTGCATGTGATGTTTATCATGTTTATTACATCTTATTTGCTTAGAACGACGGTAGTAAATAAGATGATCTCTCACTAAAATTTCAAGAATTGTGTTCCCCCTAACTGTGCACCGTTGCTAAGGATCATTGTTCCGAAGCACCACGTGATGATCGGGTGTGATAGGCTCTAACGTTCGCATACAATGGGTGTAAGCCAGATTTAGACACGCAATACACTTAGGGTTCACTTGACGAGCCTAGCATGTACAGACATGGCCTCAGAACATGGAAGACCGAAAGGTCGAACATGAGTCGTATAGAAGATACGATCAACATGAAGTTGTTCACCGTTGATGACTAGTCCGTCTCACGTGATGATCGGACACGGCCTAGTCGATTCGGATCATGTTTCACTTAGATGACTAGAGAGATGTTTATCTAAGTGGGAGTTCATTAAATTTGATTAGATGAACTTAATTGTCATGACCTTAGTCTAAATTCTTTACAATATGTCTTGTAGATCAAATGGCCCACGCTCATGTCACCCTCAACTTCAACGCGTTCCTAGAGAAATCCAAGCTGAAAGACGATGGTAGCAACTATACGGATTGGGTCCGTAACCTAAGGATCATCCTCATAGCTGCCAAGAAAACTTATGTCCTAGAAGCATCGCTAGGTGACGCTCCCACCCCGGCAAACCAAGATGTTATGAACGCTTGACAGTCGCATTGTGATGATTACTCCCTAGTTCAGTGCGGCATGCTCTACAGCTTAGAATCGGGGCTCCAAAAGCGTTTTGAGCACCACGGAGCATATGAGATGTTCCAAGAGCTGAAAATGGTTTTCCAAGCTCATGCCCGAGTCGAGAGATATGACGTCTCCGATGCATTCTACAATTGTAAGATGGAGGAGAATAGTTCTGTCAGCGAGCACATACTCAAATTGTCTGGGTTGCACAATCGCTTGTCTCAGTTGGGGATGAATTTCCCAGACGAAGCGGTCATTGACAGAATCCTTCAGTCGCTCCCACCTAGCTACGAGAGCTTCGTGATAAACTTCAATATGCAAGGGATGGAGAAGTCCATTCCTGAAGTATATTCAATGCTGAAATCAACGGAGGTGGAGATCAAGAAAGAGCATCAAGTGTTGATGGTGAATAAAACCACTAAGTTCAAGAAAGGCAAGGATAAAAAGAACTTCAAGAAGGATGGCAAAGGAGTTGCCGTGCCCGGTAAGCCAGTTGGCGGGAAGAAGCCAAAGAATGGACCCAAGCCTGAGATTGAGTGCTTTTATTGCAAGGGAATGGGTCACTGGAAGCGGAAATTCCCCAAATACTTAGCAGATAAGAAGGCCGGCAACGTCAATGGTATATATGATATACATGTTATTGATGTGTACCTTACCAGCGCTCGTAGTAGCTCCTGGGTATTTGATACCAGTGCAGTTGCTCACATTTGTAACTCAAAGCAGGAGCTGCGGAATAAGCGGAGACTGGCGAAGGACAAGGTGATGATGCGCGTCGGGAATGGTTCCAAGGTCGATGTGATCGCCGTCGGCACGCTACCTCTACATCTACCCTCGGGATTAGTTTTAAACCTTAATAATTGTTATTTAGTACTAGCTTTGAGCATGAACATTGTATCTGGATCTCGTTTAATGCGAGATGGCTACTCATTTAAATCCGAGAATAATGGTTGTTCTATTTATATGAGAGATATGTTTTATGGTCATGCCCCGCTGGTCAATGGTTTATTCTTGATGAATCTCGAACGTGATGTTACACATATTCATAGTGTGAATGCCAAAAGATGTAAAGTTGATAATGATAGTCCCACATACTTGTGGCATTGCCGCCTTGGTCATATTGGTGTCAAATGTATGAAGAAGCTCCATGCAGATGGACTTCTAGAGTCTCTTGATTATGAATCATTTGACACGTGCGAACCATGCCTCTTGGGCAAGATGACCAAGACTCTGTTCTCCAGAACAATGGAGCGAGCGACCAACTTATTGGAAATCATACATACCGATGTGTGCGGTCCAATGAGTGTTGAAGCTCGCGGAGGTTATCGTTATGTTCTCACCCTCACGGATGACTTAAGTAGATATGGGTATGTCTACTTGATGAAACACAAGTCTGAGACGTTTGAAAAGTTCAAGGAATTTCAAAATGAGGTTGAGAATCAACGTGACAGAAAAATATAGTTCTTACGATCGGATCGTGGGGGTGAATATTTAAGTCACGAATTTGGCACACACCTAAGGAACTATGGAATTGTTTCACAATTGACACCACCTGGAACACCTCCACGTAATGGTGTGTCCGAACGTCGTACTCATACTCTATTGTACATGGTGCGATCTATGATGTCTCTTACCGACTTACCGCTATCTTTTTGGGGTTATGCTTTAGAGACTGCCGCATTCACTTTAAATAGGGCTCCGTCTAAATCCGTTGAGACGAAACCGTATGAACTTTGGTTTGGCAAGAAACCTAAGCTGTCATTTCTGAAAGTTTGGGGTTGCGATGCTTATGTCAAGAAACTTCAACCCGGAAAGCTCGAACCCAAATCGGAAAAATGCGTCTTCATAGGATACCCAAAGGAAACGATTGGGTACACCTTCTACCTCAGATCCGAAGGCAAGGTCTTCGTTGCCAAGAATGGATCCTTTCTGGAGAAAGAGTTTCTCTCGAAAGAAGTGAGTGGGAGGAAAGTGGAACTTGATGAGGTGACATTCACCCCTCCCGAACCGGAAAGTAGCGCAGCGCAGGAAGTTGTTCCTCAGGTGCCTGCACCGACTAGGGAGGAAGTTGATGATGATGATCATGAAGCTTCAGATCAAGTTACTACTGAACTTCGAAGGTCCACAAGGACACGTTCCGCACCAGAGTGGTACGGCAACCCTGTCATGGAAATCATGTTGTTTGACAAAGGTGAACCTTCGAACTATGAAGAAGTGATGGCGGGACCGGATTCCAACAAATGGCTTGAAGCCATGAAATCCGAGATAGGATCCATGTATGAAAACAAAGTATGGACTTTGGTGGACTTGCCCGATGATCGGCACGCCATAGAAAATAAATGAATATTAGAAGAAGACTGACTCGGATGCTAATGTGACCATCTATAAGGCTCAACTTGTCGCTAAAGGTTATCGACAAGTTCAAGGGATTGACTACGATGAGACTTTCTCTCCCGTAGCGATGATGAAGTTCGTCTGAATCATGTTAGCAATTGTCGCATTCTATGATTATGAGATATGGCAAATGGACGTCAAAACGGCATTCCTTAATGGCTTCCTCAAGGAAGAGTTGTATATGATGCAGCCGAAAGGTTTTGTCGATCCTGAGAATGCTAACAAGGTATGCAAGCTCCAACGCTCGATCTATGGGCTGGTGCAAGTACATCGGAGTTGGAATATTCGCTTTAATGATGTGATCAAAGCGTTTGGGTTTATACAGACTTGGGGAGAAGCCTGTATTTACAAGAAAGTGAGTGGGAGCTCTGTAGCATTCTCATATTATATGTGGGTGATATATTGCTGATGGGAAATGATGTAGAATTCTTGGAAAGCATAAAGGCCTACTTGAATAAGAGTTTTTCAATGAAGGACCTTGGAGAAGCTGCTTACATAGTAGGCATCAAGATCTATAGAGATAGATCAAGACGCCTCATTGGTCTTTCACAAAGCACATACCTTGATAAGATATTGAAGAAGTTCAATATGGATCAGTCCAAGAAAGGGTTCTTGCCTGTATTACAAGGTATGAGATTGAGCACGGCTCAATCCACGACCACGGCAGAAGATAGAGAAAAGATGAGTGTCATCCCCTATGCCTTAGCCATAGGTTCTATCATGTATGCCATGCTGTGTACCAGACCTGATGTGAACCTTGCCATAAGTTTGGTAGGGAGGTACCAAAGTGATCCCGGTATGAAACACTGGACAGCGGTCAAGAACATCCTGAAGTACCTAAAAAGGGCTAAGGATATGTTTCTCATTTATGGAGGTGACGAAGAGCTCGTCATAAAGGGTTACGTCGATGCTAGCTTCGACACAGATCTGGATGACTCCAAGTCACAAACCGTATACGTGTATATTTTGAATGGTGAGGTAGTCAGCTGGTGCAGTTGCAAGCAAAGCGTCGTGGCGCATTCTACATGTGAAGCAGAGTACATAGCTGCTTGCGAAGCAGCGCAGGAAGGAGTCTGGATGAAGGAGTTCATCACCGACCTTGCAGTTATTCCAACCGCGTCGGGCCCGATGACTCTCTTCCGTGACAACACTGGAGCTATTGCCATTGCCAAGGAGCCCAGGTTTCACAAGAAGACCAAGCACATCAAGCGCCGTTTCAACTCCATCCGGAATTATGTTCAAGATGGAGACATAGATGTTTGTAAAGTGCATACGGATCTGAATGTCGCAGACCCGTTGACTAAACCTCTTCCACGGGCAAAACATGATCAACACCAGAACTCTATGGGTGTTCGATTCATCACAATGTAACTAGATTATTGACTCTAGTGCAAGTGGGAGACTGTTGGAAATATGCCCTAGAGGCAATAATAAAATGGTTATTATTATATTTCCTTGTTCATGATAATTGTCTGTTATTCATGCTTGAATTGTATTATCTGGAAATAGTGATACATGTGTGAATACATAGACCACAACGTGTCCCTCGTAAACCTCTAGTTACTAGCTCATTGATCAACAGATGGTTACGGTTTCCTGGCTATGGACATTGGATGTCATTGATAACGAGATAACATCATTAGGAGAATGATGTGATGGACAAGACCCAATCCTAAGCATAGCACAAGATCGTGTAGTTCATAATGCTAAAGCTTTTCCAATGTCAAGTATCTTTTCCTTAAACCATGAGGTTGTGCAACTCCCGGATACCGTAGGAATACTTTGGGTGTGCCAAACGTCACAATGTAACTGGGTGGCTATAAAGGTACGCAACGGGTATCTCCGAAAGTATCTGTTGAGTTGGCACGAACCGAGACTGGGATTTGTCACTCCGTATGACGGAGAGGTATCTCTGGGCCCATTCGGTAAGACATCATCATAATGAGCTCAATGTGACTAAGGAGTTGGTCACGGGATGATGTATTACAGAATGAGTAAAGATACTTGCCATGACGGGATTGAACAAGGTATCGGTATACTGACGATCGTATCTCGGGCAAGTACTATACCGATAGACAAAGGGAATTATATACGGGATTGATTGAATCCTTGACATCATGGTTCATCCGGTGAGATCATCGAGGAACATGTAGGAACCAACATGGGTATCCAGATCCCGCTGTTGGTTATTGACCGGAGAGTCGTCTCGGTCATGTCTATGTGTCTCTCGAACCCGTAGGGTCTACACACTTAAGGTTCGGTGACGCTAGGGTTGTAGAGATATATGCACACGGTAACCCGAATGTTATTCGGAGTCCCGGATGAGATCCCAGACGTCACGAGGAGTTCCAGAATGGTCAGGAGGTAAAGAATTATATATAGGAAGTCCAGTTTCGGCCATCGGGAGAATTTCGGGGGTCACCGGTAGTGTACGGGGACCACCGAAAGGGTCCCGGGGGTCCACCGGGTGGGGCCACCTATCCTGGAGGGCCCCATGGGCCATAGAGGGAGGGGAACCAGCCCATAGTGGGCTAGCGCACCCCCCTTGGGCTTCCCCCCGTGCCTAGGGTTGGGAACCCTAGGGTTGGGGGGCGCCCCACATGCCTTGGGGGGCAAGCCTCCCCCCTTGGCCGCCGCCCCCCTAGGAGATTGCATCTCCTAGGGCCGGCGCCCCCCCTAGACCCTATATATAGTGGGGGGAGGGAGGGCAGCCGCACCCTTGCTCCTGGCGCCTCCCTCTCCCTCCCGTTACACCTCTCCCTCCTCCCGCGGTGCTTGGCGAAGCCCTGCAGAATTTCCGTTGCATCCACCACCACGCCGTCGTGCTGCTGGATCTCCATCAACCTCTCCTCCCCCCTTGCTGGATCAAGAAGGAGGAGACGTCGTTGCACCGTACGTGTGTTGAACGCGGAGGTGTCGTCCGTTCGGCGCTGGGATCATCGGTGATTTGGATCACGACGAGTACGAGTCCATCATCCACGTTCTCCTGAACGCTTCCACTCGCGATCTACAATGGGTATGTAGATGCACTCCTTTATCCCGCGTTGCTAGATGACTCCTTAGATTGATCTTGGTGAAGCGTATAATTTTTTTGAATTCTGCTGCGTTCCCCAACACCAGTGACTGCCCCCAAGGGTTGCCAAAGCGTATGGGTTCGGTAACCGCCCCCAAGGGTCGCCATTTGTACGGTTCGGTGACCGCCCTCACGGGTCCCTTAGTGGATTCATGGCATCTTGCATTGTGCGAGGGCGTGCGGAGATTATGGTGTCCCTAGTGGCTTCTTGGGGAGCATTGTGCCTCCACACCGCTCCAAACGGAGATTAGCATCCGCAAGGTTGTGAACTTCGGGATACATCGTCGTCTCCGTTTGCCTCAGTTATCTCTTACCCAAGCCCTTTACTTATGCACTATACTTTGTGATAGCCATATTGTTTCTTGTCATATATCTTGCTATCACCTAGTTGTTTATCTTGCTTAGCATAAGTTGTTGGTGCACATAGGTGAGCCTAGTTGTTGTAGGTTTTGTGCTTGACAAATTAACCGCTAGGTGTATTCTGCATTTGTTCAAGACTAAACCGTAATTATTTTAAAGCACCTATTCACCCCCCTCTAAGCGACATCCACGATCTGTCAATATCAAATAAGGGTAGCATGCATAACATAGTTCTTAGGGTTCCCAACATGATATAACACAACAGAGATAAAAAGTTCACGGTACAACCAACGCCATAATTAAGATAGAAATATGTAGAAGATAAAAACCCTAACACCCTAGGGCAAGACAAGCTTCACTAGACCGGGCCTTCACCACCATCTTCACTGTGCCTCCTCTTCACTGCTCCTCCTCCATGCCATCCTCGCCGAGGTAGTAGGGGAGGCTGTGCATACCATTGCGGGTGGGGAAGATGCAGTCAAAGTTTGTGAAGATGTTATGGGTTGTGAACACAATGAATTCGCATCCACAACAAAACACCTTGCCGAGGAGGTAGTCGCATCAAATCTATTGGTGAAGTTGACGATGAGCCCTATCGAGAGAGTGCTGGAGTTTGGGTGCACTTCCTCCAGTCAGAACATCATCGGCGAGCCCGCCGGGAGGCGTGCGAAGACCGCACTAAGGAACCACTAGGCAAACTCCCTTGCACCCCTCCAGCGTGAGAATGCCCACACGCAGAGCGTCGTCTCCACGACGACGTCGGCCGAATACCGTCTCTCCGGCACGGGCAGTGGGAGCTCGAAGGTGGGGCCGTTGTACTGCATCCTTGCCTCGCTTTGAGAGTGCTCTGGGTTTGGGTGAAGAAGAGAAGGTGCTCGCATCCTCGCCTCATTATACAGGCAACAGATGAAAGCAAGAGACAAGAAGGAACTAGCATGTGTAGTTGTGGTTGTCGCATTAGCCATGTTCTATGCCCTGTTTGCAATGATGATTAGGGGTTTTGTTTGACAGTATTGCTGAAGCACATCTAGATGTGCTCTAAGTAATGCACATCTAGGTCCTATGCCATTGATTCTACGCGAAGATTCGTGCATATATTTTTCTTTGTCTTTTTTCTTTTCCTTTCTAGTTTGATTATCACTGGCTTTATCAATAAGAAGAGCTCAATGTATTGCTTGCCAACTGTCCTACTCCATTCGTACCGGTACCGGTGCATAATCCCAAAACTCGTTCCTTGTTTTTGTCCTGAAAAAGGAAACCAGCCAAATAGCCAATATGAGTCCTGCGACTTGGTACAAATAATTGCGGTTGATTATATCAGCGGTTAGATAATACGTCAACCCCCGCTTCAATTCTCCCCCCCTCCCGCGCAAAAAAACCCTTGCTTCAATTGGCAGTTCCTCTTCTCTGCATACCTCGCTTAAGTGTCCACCATCTTCATTGTCCCTGGCAGGCCGCGCTACATACTGGCACACACTCTGCAGCCATGTCGAGCGACAGCGAGGGCGATAGTTCGGCCAGTAGTTTGGCGCCCGATGATAGGTCAACATCCGAATCATCCCGCTCGTCTTCCATGAGTCCGGCGTCGAGCCCAGACCTCGATTATATCCGGTTCATGAAAGGGACGCTGCCTCCGGAGTCGTTAGACGACAACCAGATGGACGGGGAGCCGTAGGAGGACGAAGAAGAGGACGACGATGATGATGAGGAAGAATGGTCGAACGAGGAGGAGGAGGACGACGACAGCAACGACGATGACGAGGGCGGCAGCGATGAAAAGCCAACAGTCAGCGGCAAGAAGCGTCCTCGCCAAGACGATTTCGCGGGGCCATCCAACAACAACAACAACAACAACAACAACAACAACAACAACAACAACAACAACAACAACAACAACAACAACAACAACAACAACAACAACAACAACAACAACAACAACAACAACAACAACAACAACAACAACAACAACAACAACAACAACAACAACAACAACAACAAGAAGAAGAAGAAGAAGAAGAAGAAGGACTAAAATTAAGCAGACTTTATATATCTCTATTTATGCTGTCAATCTCATCGCAGACGGTTAGTAATATTTATTTGACAGAGATCTTCTACATTATCGCCCACGGGTTGGTTTGTTGAACTGTGTGCCCTGACGAGCACACAGTTCACAAAAAAGACTGTATGGGCTGTCTATAATGACCGCACACAATTCTGATTACCGACCTGTTTGCCGGGTATCACACACATCTTGCTACGTCGAATTGTTTGTGTTCACCTCAATCATGGCAAACGGTTCATCAGAGTGAACTGTATGACGTATATCGCACACACCTTGATCTGGCTGCCCGTTTCTGTTGTTCTATCTCATCGCAAACAGTTCGTACACATCAACCATATGCCCCTCATCGCACACACAACTAAAATATGAACCGTGTTTGATGTATCATTTATCGCAAACATTTTGCATCTTTTTTGACGTTTTTTTACATCATCGTTTGCGATTAATGCATCGCACACAGTTTTGTCAAAGGGTCTCTGATCGTAGTGTCGCGTTGGCAGCAACCTGCAGTAGTGATCCCACCATGGCCATCACCCATGAAGGACTTGCCTCACCCGGGTAGATCTTCACGAAGTAGGCGATATCCTTGCCCTTACAAACTTCTTGGTTCAACTCCACAACTCTTGACGGAGGCTCCCAAGCGACACCTAACCAATCTAGGTGACACCACTCTCCAAAAGGTAATATATGGCGTGTTGATGATGAACTCCTTACCCTTGTGCTTCAAATGATAGTCTCCCCAACACTCAACTCTCTCTCATAGATTTGGATATGGTGGAAAGATGATTTGAGTGGAAAGCAACTTGGGAAAGGCTAGAAATCAAGATTCTTGTGGTAGGATCGGAATATCTTGATCTCAACACATGAGTAAGTGGTTCTCTCTCAGAAAATGCATGCTGGAAGTGTAGGCACGTTCTGATGTCTCTCTCACATATGGAGAAGGGGGTGGAGGGGTATATATAGCCTCCACACAAAATCCAACCGTTACACGTATTTGACCCAACTCGATCAGACCGAATAGATGAACTCGGTGAGACCGGTTTAGTTCAAAATCTGAACCTTAGGAATCTCAGTGGGACCGACTTGAATAATTCAATGGGATTGATGTGCTAGGGCTTAGGGGTAACGTCATCTCGGTAGCGCCGATTGCATAAACTTGGTGAGACCGATTTTAGCAAAAGCAAACAGAGAGTCAGTCAAGCAAACTCAATGAGACCGATTGCTCATTTCGGTGAGACCGAAATGTTACAAAGGGAAACAGAGAGATGCGGGGCCATCTCGGTGAGACTGAGATCCGTATCGGTGAAACCGAATTGCTAAGGTTTCTGGTAGTGGCTATGTCATATGAACTCGGTGGCTCCAGATAGGATGAATTGGTGGGGCCGAGTTGGAGTTTAGGGTTTTGACATATTTGGATGGAGAAAGTGGTTGATGGTATTTGTAGCAATATCACTAAGCACTTGAGCAAGCAAGCCATTAAGCAACACCTCGTCCCCTTTTAATAGTATTGGCTTTCCTATGGACTCAATGTGATCTTGGATCACTGAAAATGAAATGAAGAGTCTTGAGGTTTTTCCAATATGTGTCATTAGCATTTTGAAGGGGTTCCACATCCTCTTGTCCTTTCCACGCCATTGTTGAGCTTGTCTAAAATATACTAGATAAAAGCATTAGTCGAACAAGAGATATGTTGACATTAATTACCAAAATCACCCAGGGAGCACTTGTACTTTCAATCTCCCCCCTTTTTGGTAATTGACGACAACATACATCAAAGCTTTAGGTAAATGATATGAAGAGTAGCAGGTAAAGCTTTGGAGAAACATGTAACATGCATGAGCTCCCCCTCCATGTATGCATCCATGTGAAGATATAGTATAAGACCATGTGAATGCATAACATGACAGAGTAAGCTGAGAGTTACATGCATCTTGGCTATATGCATCAGAGCAAATGATGTGATTGAGACAATGTGCCTTCATGTTTATGAATCCCTCTTGCGAACAATATGTGCACAATAAGATATCATCACGCACATGAGTGTGATGCATATACTTACCTTGTGGTCTTGAGAATACAAGGTTAGATAACACAAGAACACTCCAAATAAAGCAGTTTCAAGGAACCACAAGAGTACCAAGACTGGGATGACATGTAATGGGTGAGTACTAAGTACTTCATTTAGATATAGACATGTCCCCAAAGATTTAAAGATGTGCAATAAGTTCCAGAGATTTTTCTCCCATTAGACATAGACTCTTTCTCCCCCTGAATCTGATATACTAGGAGAAGGCAGGGTGAGATAAAATCAGAGCAAAATAGGGTAAGTGCAATTAAAACCAGATCAACAAGAG
This sequence comes from Secale cereale, assembly GCA_902687465.1. Classification (NCBI taxonomy): domain Eukaryota; kingdom Viridiplantae; phylum Streptophyta; class Magnoliopsida; order Poales; family Poaceae; genus Secale; species Secale cereale. Next base: position 856,987,492 of record LR738711.1, on the reverse strand, counting down.
TTTTCAATAGCAGTAGCTAGAATCGAACATATTGACATGTCTTTCTCCTCTTAAAGACACGTGACTTCTATGCGCATCTTAGATATGCCCATTTGATAAGCTTTGATGTGCTCTCTCTCTCTCTCTCTCTCCGCCCCTTTGACATCAATTTCCAAGAAGGTTAGCTGTAATGCCCAGGATGGGACTATACCTCCTACGTGTCGAGGCACGACTTAAAGGTATAAGCCCATCCTAGAATGATCTCAAGTTTGGTATCTTTGCACGACTCATGTAAAAGAGGGATTAAAATGCAAAAGGAGATAGTTGGCTTACACTCGCCACTTCACACAATACATTACATAAGCAATACATCATTCAAAACATCACAACCCGACTACGGGTGAAGAACCAAAAGAAAGATACCAAAACAACATAAAAACCACAGGTCAGGAACGAATCCTAGTAGAAACCACTACTGAACGTCGAAACGTCACAAGCAAACGGCCACACTCTTCATCGAGCTCCTGGTGGAGTTCTGATCCAGCTCCTACTTCATACTCGGCTGAACCTGCATCTGGTGTTGTAGTAACTGTGAGCCACGAGGACTCAGCAATCCCATAACCATGGGTAACAAGACTAGCAAAGCTTTGTGGGTAGGAAGAGGTAAAGTGGTGAGGCTGCAGCAGCGGCTAAGCAATATATGGTGGCTAACTTACGAGTACCAGAATAAGATGAGAAGCTACGCAAACGGTCGCAAAGGAGGTGATCGCTAAAGATCCTAACTACATACGGTCAAACATAACCCCACCGTGTTCTCTTCTCGAAGTGAAAAGAGACAGTCACGGTTACTCACACAGTTGTGTGTTTTACTTCGGATCATCTGTCAAGTTTTCTACAACCGGACATTAACAAATTCCAATCTGCCACATAACCGCGGGCACGGCTTTCGAAAGTTCATAACCCTGCAGGGGTGTTCCAACTTAGCCCATCACAAGCTCTCACGATTAGCTGAAGTGATAAATATAATATCATCACTCCTTATCTTAGGGAAAATCCGATCAGGCTCGGAATCCCTGTAGCACAAGTCATTTCGACAATGGTAAAACAAGTCCAGCAAGACCTCCCGGCGTGCCGACACCCTGATAGTAGCCGCGCGTATCTCGTCTCAGGCCACGTCCGGATGAGCAGTACGTACAGATACCGAAGACCCCAGCGAACTGGGTGGTATCCGCAAGTGGCTCTAGTTTGGGACCAACACCATCAGCACTTGCCCCCCCTGTTATGTAGAATTAAGAATCCTCGGGTAGCGCTAACTCCCTATGCAAATTTAATTAATTAATTAAGTTGTTATTATGAGCAAATAAAACCAATGTTGGGCCTTGCTGGAGGAGTTTTATTCAAAGTCGAACTGTCAAGGGGTCCCCATTACACCCATCGTGTTAGGAACGCAAAATCAAGGAACATAATGCCAGTTTATCGGCGCCTAAGGTGGCATGAGTGGAACAAAACACCGAGCAAAAGGCCAAGCCTTCCACCCATGCCCAGTATATAAGGTGTGTTAATAAATTATAGATATTGTGATATATCCAACAACAAGTTCCCTCCAGGAACAGACTTCATCTTCACCTGCAACTAACAACGCTATAAGAGAGACTGAGCAAGCGGGGCTGAGCAAGCGAGTAACATAGCCAAACAGTGGTTTTGCTAGGAAGGTTTCAAAAGTTAGAGGTTTCATGGCAACAAGGGGAGGCTGACATAAAAGATGGGTATCGCGACATGTAACGATAGCATCGAGACAACTAAGCAAGGCAATGGTAGTAAAGGTATCCAAGGGTATGATCATCTTGCCTGGGATTCCACAAGGGAGAAGAACGGATCCACGAAGAAGACGAAGCAACAGTCGAGAGAATCCTCACAACTCCGGAACAAAACCGAAGCTAACAAGAGAAGCAACCGGAAAGAAAGAACAACACGGTAAACACACAAATCATAAACATGGCATACGATGCACATCCAAGTATGATGCATGTCCGGTTTAATTATGCAAGGCATGGCAAGATGCACAAACAACACTACAAGTTAAGTGGAGCTCAATATGCAACGAGTTGCATATTGACGAAACACCACATTTTAATTATTTAGTTGACTCTCGTTATTTACAAGACAAGATTAAATGTTTTTAACATGGCAAGAGGTGAAGCATAAAGAAACTACACTAACTAGGCAATTTAAATGAGGCCGGAAATAACAACAACATATCCGGAAATCCCCATGAGCATGTTTAAAAATTATAAAGCAACAACAATTAAACATTCTCATGTTGTTATCATGATGCGGATGACATGATCAAGTTTTATGCAAATATAATTAAAAGTTGACTTAAAAGAGATATGAAGCACTTGTCACCGTGGTGGAAGGAAAGGGTGCCACGGCAACGATCCGAAATGATGCCACGCAACATATCGGTTCCGGTATCTCGTTGAGAGTCCGGTGCAAAAGGAAAGATGGCGTGAGCGAGTCAAACGAGATGAAAGGTGGGGCGATCCCGTTGCCGGGTTCCCACGAGTCGGCGACGAGGCAACCGAGGAACATGACAAAAGGGCGGAACGGACACGAAGCACACACGGGAAACATTTCATACAACACAACATCACACGGGTCACGTCTCGGGGTTATACCTTCGGAACCAACGTTTCGGGGCGGTTCGAGATCGTCGAGGGACGTAGCGGAAGTAGAGGAAGTAGTCGTTCTCGTGAGTCGAGGATCACGTTCGTAGTCGTACACGGGGCGACGGTAGTCGTTCACGTAGGCGTTTCCGTTTCCGAAGAGGTACTTGTCGCGTCGGCGTTCGTAGTGGAAGTAGTGGTACTTGTTCCGTAGCCGTTCACGAGCTTGTTTTTCCGTAGGTGTTCGGTTCGTCGAGGTACTTGGTCGTAGGGGTACTTGGTCGTAGTCGTTCCCGAGCTCGTAGCCGTTCAACGTCACGTGTAGAGGTACTTGAGGGTTCTCGACCTCGCGTCGGTAGTGGTACTTGGCGCATCACACATGTAGTCGTACACGTTTCGTAGAGGTACACGGGGCGACGGTAGGGGTACTTGGGGTCTCCGAGTAGGGGTACTTGAGGGTCGTCTTGTAGCCGTTCGTGAAAATGGCCATGTAGCTGCTCGGGTCCGGACCTCGTGGTTCTTGGCGCTCCTGGTACTTAAGATAAACAAAAAAAAACAGCAGCAAAACAAAACAAAACAAAAAGGAAAAAAAGGCTGCGGGGTTGCTCGGGACAACGCCTTGGCGCTCGGGGCGAGCTGGAGGACGGGCAGGGCGACCAAGGTGAGGCCGGCGAGGCCGCTGGAGGTTGCAGCAGCTCCTCGGAGGAGCTGCGGTCGGAGGCCACGGAGCTGCGGCGCCGGATCGGGGCCAGAGGACGGGCTGCTCGGTACTGGAGGGAAGGGGAGGCGAGGCGCTGGTGGAGACCGGAGGGAGGTCGCGCTGAAGGCGCTGGCGACCCGACGAGGCGCGGACGAGACAGCGGGAGGCGGGCCTGGCCGCGGGAGGGACGAGACCGGGCGCGGGGGGGCTCGGCCGGCTCGCGGCACCGCGGCGCTGGGGCCATGGCCTCTGGAGGGTGCGGCGCTGCGACTCACGAAGGAGGAGCTCGCCTCCTGGCTCGCGGGTGACGGCGAACGGAGGCCGCAGGCGCCATGGTGAAGGAGGAGAACGGAGGCACTCGGGCCTGGCCGGTCGGACGAGGCAGAGGCCTCGTGATCTTGAGCGGGGCGAGGGGAGATGGAGGGATAGGTGCTGCGGCTGCGAGGAAGAAAGAGGAGCGAGGGAGCGATCGGGGGCTCGGGCCAGAAAGAGATGAGGGGATCGAAGGGACTCTGGCGGCGCGAGGGAGGGAGACCGAGGGAGAGGTGCGACGATAGCTAGGGTTCGGGCGAAGGAGGCTAGATGGTTGCGCCAGGGAGGAGTTGATGGGCCGGCTTGGTTTCTTCGGGCCCAAGAGGCGGCGCCCTGGGCTGCGCTGGGATGAGGGGGAATCGGGCAAGGGATAGTTAAGCGAGGGAGATGAGCCAACGCTGATGGGCCGCGGGGAGAAGTTGGGCCGCGGGGAGACCTAGAGGCCAGAAGGACCTGAGGGAGGCCGGCGGGCCTGGAGGCCTGGAGGCTGGAAACAAAATAGAAATAGAAGGGGGTCTGCTGTTTTAAAAAAAAACAGAAAAACGGCAAGGAGAAAGAAAAGGAAGGAGGAGTTAGGGCAAAAGTTACCACAAGAGGTTATTTTTCTCGGCCATCATAAAATGAGCACGGTCCGAGAAAAATATAAAAGGCATGAACGGAACAAAATAATTCAAACATATTTGAATTAATTCAAACGGGTTTGAACTAAGACTTGAATAAAGAAGTGTCCAAAAATGTTCGAATTTTTCGGAGGAACCTCGAAACAACGGAAAAGAATTATATGGAAGGTTTGAAGGTGAAACTCGAGGTGAAAAAGGCATGAAGAAAATATGCAAGTATGTTGCGGGTAATTCCAAACAATGGAATATTTATTAATATAGCTCCATAATATTTGGAGGATATGTTATAAAGAGAAGTCACCTTCCCTCGATTTAAATGGACCGAAGGTCCATACGATTTATTTAAGTTGAGATGCAAAATTAAAATATGACATGATGCAATGCAACAAATTAAATAACACAAACACAAAAGAAACACACGGGCAACCCGGAGCATCTGGAATCTTCTGGAATCTTCTGGGACGTCGGTCTTCGGGCGTCACAACTCTCCCACACTAGTAGAGGATCTCGACCCGAGATCCTAGAGATATCACCGGGTAAAAACGGAAGAGGAAGAGGTAAAACAAAGTTGCTTCTTTGACAGACGAGTGAACCAAAGAACCTTGAGAGGTTGAACAAGTTGAAAGAAGAATGCAATGGAGATGAACGAAGATGAAAACTCCGTTAGAAAAGAGGAACAAGGAACAGAGTGAGAACCTTGTAGGTTGAAAGACATGAAACAAGAGCTCACGGACCAAAAGAATATGAAACTGCAATGGTACAACCAAGGAATAAGAATGACAGAATTCGGACAGCACTCCGACTGAAAATGGAAGGAATTAACAAGAACTTGAGGAGAAGGGATGAAACTTGATGAAAACAGCAACATATTGCCTGTGAAACAATTGAAAGGATGGCACAAGGGGTAAGAAAGATTCAGACAGCACTCCGGTTAAAAAGATAGGCAAAACTAGATAAGATGATGGAACTTGAATGGAGAATACAACACTCCGGTTAAATGATAAGCAAGGAAAAGAACATGATCTCGATAAAACGATATGATGGTTTGGAGAAAGCAACATCAGAAAAAAAACCTCCGGAACGAAAGAATAGATGCAAGATCGTTGGGAAGAAAGAACGGAGAAGAAAATGACAACTTCTCTCAAAATTGAATTTGAAAGAGCAACCTTACGAAGAAGGGTTGAATGTGGTTGATGGAAAATCAACAACGAAACGAATAAGCTTTATGTGGGCTTATGGAAAACATCTCAAAATTATGAGGTGACAACCAGCCACTAACGAAAATATTTGATTGGATTGAGATCAACAAGGAGACGATAAACTTATTTCACCGGAATGATAACTGAAGAACTTGGGTCATTTATAAGCACCATAATAGCAACAATCCTTAGAGAAAGCTTTAGGTGAAATATAGCCCAAGATAACTCCAATGAATAAATTGAAGGGTTGGAAAGATCTCTTGAACAAAGAAAAATGATGGTTTTAAATATCTCAATCTTGACAACTTGTGAATCATGAAACATGGAGGAAAATTATCAAGAATGACATAACACCACCTGAAAAGACAAGGTAGAAAGAATTGCAATTGGAAAGCAAGATGAAGAATGCTTGAGCTCCAACAAGAATCTTGTTGAAGACTTCGAGGATGAATTAAAATATGATGATGAACCACCATGAGAACTCCGGTAAAGAAACATGGAAAGTGAAAGATGAAAAGAATAAGATTCAAGGCCTGCGATGAATTAGATGGGGCTTGAAATGATATTATTGAAGTAGCTTGGATGTTCGGAAAAACAAGATGAACAACTCGGGACCGAGGATATGATATGATGAACAAGCTCCAGACAAAAGACTTAAATCACCTTGAAGGAATAAGAATAAGAATTATGTCATGCATCTCCTTCACCAATTTAAATTGATGACAACCAAAGGATTAGGCATACTACTTATTCTCGTTGGAAAGAATTAAGAGAGATATAGCACAAGCTCGGATAATTATTCAACGAACCACCGGTAGGATTATGAAAAGAACAAGTGAATTAAAACGATAACAACGGAAGGGTAAATTGAAAGAACCACCGTAAGAATATGGAGACGAACGAAGAGACATCAATGAAGAATAGTTGGAGGACGAAGTTGAAAACTGAGAACGAAGAAATCTTCTGAAATGATGGCCTTCGGAGGATCACAAAGAAAAGGATTCATGAAAAGCTTCGGAAGGGTATAAAAGAATTCCTCGCAAACAAAACAATAATGAGGATGGCATGAAGCTAGAACCACGAATCTTCAAGAGAACGGGCCAAGATTTAAGGGAAACACTTCTCCGGTCTCCAAATGCTGAGAATGAAGACGAGAAATGCCATGAGAATTGTTGAGCACTCCGGAATGAAGAATTAAAAAGGTTGAACCAATGATGAGAAGAATTCGAAAGCGATCTTGGAGAAGGCATGTGACTGATGGAAATCATTCTTACGTCACACTTTGAAAAGAATTTGAGTATAACTCCAGAAAAAAAGAGTCAGGTAAGATCCTGGGAAAAGACCTGTGGGTTAAGGCCCACTCAAAAGAAATCACCGTTGGAAAAGATAGCTTAAGAGATATAGCCCCGGTTGAATTAAAAGGCTTGAATAAGATGATAATCCTCAAAATAGCTTGAACGGATTAAGAATGGAATTATGAATCTTGAGCACTCCGGATATGAATAGCGAGAGGAGAATGATTAATTGGTGCACCGGAATAAGAAAGCATTGTGAAATGAGGAAAATGATAAGATCAACACCGAAATCTTGAATTACATCCACCAGCAGAATTATTGGAATTAAGAATGATGAACTTGGAGTTCTTGAGCATCTTCACGATAAATCACCGGATAAGAACATTGAAGGAAAAGAATGAAGAAATATCACATGAATAAAATGGATATTTCATTTGAAAATTTCTGGCTCCAAGAAGAAGAAGGGTGGGAGGGCGGGGAAAACAAAGACAACTTGGGATGAATGAAACAGACAATTTGTCGGATTTCTCAATGGCGTCTGTATGGAGTAACTTGAAGGGAAGGCACACCGGTTGAAAAAGAATAACATGAAAATCTTGATGATCAAGAAGGACTAGCACTCCCATAGAAATATGAGCACACCGATTAAGAAAGGTATGGAATCAACATTTGACATCGAAGCAACTCGAATACCAGAATCAAAACAAAAACAAAGGATAGATATGCAATATGATCTTCCCAATATCATCCGAACAGAGAATTGAACGAATGAATTCCATAGGTACATCAACTTGTCGAGAAGCCACTTGGAGAACAAAAGATAAATTAAAAGGAACAAGGATCAGATAGAACAAATACAAGATAGAAGTTTCGTCCGACATCTTCGTGCTGAAAGCTCATGGAACGTGTTACAAAAGGGTTTTGCAATCCCCGGATCTGCATAGCCAAGGACCCTTTAAGATGCAACTCCCGATCAGAACAAGTCCATAAAACCACTTCACTCAATGTAGAACCCCAAACTTCATATCGAGCATCCGTTGGAAGAATGCCTAGAACTACTAGATGAACCCACCTATAGATTTCCGAAAGTTTCCAGTTATGCAATCAGGTGTTGGGGATACACGGGAAGCACCGCGCAATCAACTCTAAACCTACATCCAGGTGTATCCATCCTTCAACACATAACCAGTCTTTCTCGGAAACTGTTTACCTCGGACCTTCGAAAAGCATCCACTATAACAAGCTATGGCAATACTCTCGAACTACCTCCCCAGTACTGGGTGATGTAGGGGTTATCTTGCCACTGGCCGTATAGGAGAGATTTTCGATGTCGGCCGTCTTAAGTATTTAGTACTGCCGCGATATGCTTGCGACAATGATACCCCGAAGCTCAACTCCTCGGTAACAGGAGGCATCGAGAACAATATCCTTGTCACAAGAACATCGGAACAATCCCAGAATACTCGCGGGATCCTAAAAAAAATTTGGTGCGATTTTTGAAAGTAGAAGAGAAAAGAGTAATCGTCAGGAGTCCTCACCAGAGAGAAAGGGGATGAGAAGCAAAGAAATCCTACTCTCCGATATAATATAGGACTCAAAAAGTTTTCAGTGTGTGCCTAGACTCAACCGTCAACGATTCGATCAATCAGTGGGGGCTTCTAGGTCGGAGAAGGCTCTGAATACCAACTTGTAATGCCCAGGATGGGACTATACCTCCTACGTGTCGAGGCACGACTTAAAGGTATAAGCCCATCCTAGAATGATCTCAAGTTTGGTATCTTTGCACGACTCATGTAAAAGAGGGATTAAAATGCAAAAGGAGATAGTTGGCTTACACTCGCCACTTCACACAATACATTACATAAGCAATACATCATTCAAAACATCACAACCCGACTACGGGTGAAGAACCAAAAGAAAGATACCAAAACAACATAAAAACCACAGGTCAGGAACGAATCCTAGTAGAAACCACTACTGAACGTCGAAACGTCACAAGCAAACGGCCACACTCTTCATCGAGCTCCTGGTGGAGTTCTGATCCAGCTCCTGCTTCATACTCGGCTGAACCTGCATCTGGTGTTGTAGTAACTGTGAGCCACGAGGACTCAGCAATCCCATAACCATGGGTAACAAGACTAGCAAAGCTTTGTGGGTAGGAAGAGGTAAAGTGGTGAGGCTGCAGCAGCGGCTAAGCAATATATGGTGGCTAACTTACGAGTACCAGAATAAGATGAGAAGCTACGCAAACGGTCGCAAAGGAGGTGATCGCTAAAGATCCTAACTACATACGGTCAAACATAACCCCACCGTGTTCTCTTCTCGAAGTGAAAAGAGACAGTCACGGTTACTCACACAGTTGTGTGTTTTACTTCGGATCATCTGTCAAGTTTTCTACAACCGGACATTAACAAATTCCAATCTGCCACATAACCGCGGGCACGGCTTTCGAAAGTTCATAACCCTGCAGGGGTGTTCCAACTTAGCCCATCACAAGCTCTCACGATTAGCTGAAGTGATAAATATAATATCATCACTCCTTATCTTAGGGAAAATCCGATCAGGCTCGGAATCCCTGTAGCACAAGTCATTTCGACAATGGTAAAACAAGTCCAGCAAGACCTCCCGGCGTGCCGACACCCTGATAGTAGCCGCGCGTATCTCGTCTCAGGCCACGTCCGGATGAGCAGTACGTACAGATACCGAAGACCCCAGCGAACTGGGTGGTATCCGCAAGTGGCTCTAGTTTGGGACCAACACCATCAGCACTGGCCCCCCCTGTTATGTAGAATTAAGAATCCTCGGGTAGCGCTAACTCCCTATGCAAATTTAATTAATTAATTAAGTTGTTATTATGAGCAAATAAAACCAATGTTGGGCCTTGCTGGAGGAGTTTTATTCAAAGTCGAACTGTCAAGGGGTCCCCATTACACCCATCGTGTTAGGAACGCAAAATCAAGGAACATAATGCCGGTTTATCGGCGCCTAAGGTGGCATGAGTGGAACAAAACACCGAGCAAAAGGCCAAGCCTTCCACCCATGCCCAGTATATAAGGTGTGTTAATAAATTATAGATATTGTGATATATCCAACAACAAGTTCCCTCCAGGAACAGACTTCATCTTCACCTGCAACTAACAACGCTATAAGAGAGACTGAGCAAGCGGGGCTGAGCAAGCGAGTAACATAGCCAAACAGTGGTTTTGCTAGGAAGGTTTCAAAAGTTAGAGGTTTCATGGCAACAAGGGGAGGCTGACATAAAAGATGGGTATCGCGACATGTAACGATAGCATCGAGACAACTAAGCAAGGCAATGGTAGTAAAGGTATCCAAGGGTATGATCATCTTGCCTGGGATTCCACAAGGGAGAAGAACGGATCCACGAAGAAGACGAAGCAACAGTCGAGAGAATCCTCACAACTCCGGAACAAAACCGAAGCTAACAAGAGAAGCAACCGGAAAGAAAGAACAACACGGTAAACACACAAATCATAAACATGGCATACGATGCACATCCAAGTATGATGCATGTCCGGTTTAATTATGCAAGGCATGGCAAGATGCACAAACAACACTACAAGTTAAGTGGAGCTCAATATGCAACGAGTTGCATATTGACGAAACACCACATTTTAATTATTTAGTTGACTCTCGTTATTTACAAGACAAGATTAAATGTTTTTAACATGGCAAGAGGTGAAGCATAAAGAAACTACACTAACTAGGCAATTTAAATGAGGCCGGAAATAACAACAACATATCCGGAAATCCCCATGAGCATGTTTAAAAATTATAAAGCAACAACAATTAAACATTCTCATGTTGTTATCATGATGCGGATGACATGATCAAGTTTTATGCAAATATAATTAAAAGTTGACTTAAAAGAGATATGAAGCACTTGTCACCGTGGTGGAAGGAAAGGGTGCCACGGCAACGATCCGAAATGATGCCACGCAACATATCGGTTCCGGTATCTCGTTGAGAGTCCGGTGCAAAAGGAAAGATGGCGTGAGCGAGTCAAACGAGATGAAAGGTGGGGCGATCCCGTTGCCGGGTTCCCACGAGTCGGCGACGAGGCAACCGAGGAACATGACAAAAGGGCGGAACGGACACGAAGCACACACGGGAAACATTTCATACAACACAACATCACACGGGTCACGTCTCGGGGTTATACCTTCGGAACCAACGTTTCGGGGCGGTTCGAGATCGTCGAGGGACGTAGCGGAAGTAGAGGAAGTAGTCGTTCTCGTGAGTCGAGGAACACGTTCGTAGTCGTACACGGGGCGACGGTAGTCGTTCACGTAGGCGTTTCCGTTTCCGAAGAGGTACTTGTCGCGTCGGCATTCGTAGTGGAAGTAGTGGTACTTGTTCCGTAGCCGTTCACGAGCTTGTTTTTCCGTAGGTGTTCGGTTCGTCGAGGTACTTGGTCGTAGGGGTACTTGGTCGTAGTCGTTCCCGAGCTCGTAGCCGTTCAACGTCACGTGTAGAGGTACTTGAGGGTTCTCGACCTCGCGTCGGTAGTGGTACTTGGCGCATCACACATGTAGTCGTACACGTTTCGTAGAGGTACACGGGGCCACGGTAGGGGTACTTGGGGTCTCCGAGTAGGGGTACTTGAGGGTCGTCTTGTAGCTGTTCGTGAAAATGGCCATGTAGCTGCTCGGGTCCGGACCTCGTGGTTCTTGGCGCTCCTGGTACTTAAGATAAACAAAAAAAAACAGCAGCAAAACAAAACAAAACAAAAAGGAAAAAAAGGCTGCGGGGTTGCTCGGGACAACGCCTTGGCGCTCGGGGCGAGCTGGAGGACGGGAAGGGCGACCAAGGTGAGGCCGACGAGGCCGCTGGAGGTTGCAGCAGCTCCTCGGAGGAGCTGCGGTCGGAGGCCACGGAGCTGCGGCGCCGGATCGGGGCCAGAGGACGGGCTGCTCGGTACTGGAGGGAAGGGGAGGCGAGGCGCTGGTGGAGACCGGAGGGAGGTCGCGCTGAAGGCGCTGGTGACCCGACGAGGCGCGGACGAGACAGCGGGAGGCGGGCCTGGCCGCGGGAGGGACGAGACCGGGCGCGGGGGGGCTCGGCCGGCTCGCGGCACCGCGGCGCTGGGGCCATGGCCTCTGGAGGGTGCGGCGCTGCGACTCACGAAGGAGGAGCTCGACTCCTGGCTCGCGGGTGACGGCGAACGGAGGCCGCAGGCGCCATGGTGAAGGAGGAGAACGGAGGCACTCGGGCCTGGCCGGTCGGACGAGGCAGAGGCCTCGTGATCTCGAGCGGGGCGAGGGGAGATGGAGGGAGAGGTGCTGCGGCTGCGAGGAAGAAAGAGGAGCGAGGGAGCGATCGGGGGCTCGGGCCAGAAAGAGATGAGGGGATCGAAGGGACTCTGGCGGCGCGAGGGAGGGAGACCGAGGGAGAGGTGCGACGATAGCTAGGGTTCGGGCGAAGGAGGCTAGATGGTTGGGCCAGGGAGGAGTTGATGGGCCGGCTTGGTTTCTTCGGGCCCAAGAGGCGACGCCCTGGGCTGCGCTGGGATGAGGGGGAATCGGGCAAGGGATAGTTAAGCGAGGGAGATGAGCCAACGCTGATGGGCCGCGGGGAGAAGTTGGGCCGCGGGGAGACCTAGAGGCCAGAAGGACCTGAGGGAGGCCGGCGGGCCTGGAGGCCTGGAGGCTGGAAACAAAATAGAAATAGAAGGGGGTCTGCTGTTTTAAAAAAAAAAACAGAAAAACGGCAAGGAGAAAGAAAAGGAAGGAGGAGTTAGGGCAAAAGTTACCACAAGAGGTTATTTTTCTCGGCCATCATAAAATGAGCACGGTCCGAGAAAAATATAAAAGGCATGAACGGAACAAAATAATTCAAACATATTTGAATTAATTCAAACGGGTTTGAACTAAGACTTGAATAAAGAAGTGTCCAAAAATGTTCGAATTTTTCGGAGGAACCTCGAAACAACGGAAAAGAATTATATGGAAGGTTTGAAGGTGAAACTCGAGGTGAAAAAGGCATGAAGAAAATATGCAAGTATGTTGCGGGTAATTCCAAACAATGGAATATTTATTAATATAGCTCCATAATATTTGGAGGATATGTTATAAAGAGAAGTCACCTTCCCTCGATTTAAAATGGACCGAAGGTCCATACGATTTATTTAAGTTGAGATGCAAAATTAAAATATGACATGATGCAATGCAACAAATTAAATAACACAAACACAAAAGAAACACACGGGCAACCCGGAGCATCTGGAATCTTCTGGAATCTTCTGGGACGTCGGTCTTCGGGCGTCACATTAGCTCTGGAGCATGAGCCAAGTAGGTGTGGTCCTTGAGAGTCACTCCAACACATTAGGTAGATTCTGATGCTGATAGAGGAAGGAACCCTTGAGTGGAGCTGAAGAGAATGGGCAGTAAGAAATGGCAAAACATTTTCTCAGAGTTGAAATTGGTGACACCGATACATTTTCCGTTGGTGACTCCGAGATAACAGAGTCACAGAAGGTCCCGATCAATGAGGCCGAGCTAGTCTTTGTCGGTGGTATCGATGAACTATATACAAGGGATCCTTGTATTTTGGTCGAGCCAATAGGGTTGGATCGGTGAGACCGAGTTCAACGCAGAGTAAAGATTTTGTCAACTCAACTCTCTTGGCAAATGAAATCTCACAAGGATTTGAAATGAATTAAAATCAGAATTTTCAGATGAAAACTAGAAAGGTGAAAAGAGATCTAGATGCTTTTTTTTTGAGAGAGACACAATGACAAAAGAAACAAAATATCAACTGAGCAAAAATAATGCTAAAGAACTTCATCTAGAAATGGGTCGACGACAAAGTCACCCATGTTAGAGTATCTTGACTGAGGAGTCAAGTGATAACACTTGATCGTAGGTCATACTCATCGTTTAAGCTCAAAATGGGGTTACCATTTTTCGTTTAAGCATTTTGATGTATTCACACCTTGTTGAGTTGCTTTAGCTCATGTCTTGGAGCAAGGCTTCTCTAAGGTGGAATAACGTACATTGGGTTGTGGTGTTGATTTTGATCATATAGTCGAACTTGTGTTGGATGCTCAAGGTTGATCAAGAGTTGGGAGCACCACTAGTAGTTTGAGTTCATCTTCCTGCATGAGTTAGTCTTGCAAGGAAGAGCACTTGTGTATCGAAATTAACAATCATGAATTTTGACATATGAAGATAGTCAAAGGATATGTTGAGTGAGTTCGTGCTTCCTTGAGATGGCACCGACCTCTCTCCACCTGCCGTCGCCGCCACCCAATGGCGCCGAAGGGCAAGTCGGGTTTCTTTGACGTGAGGGCGAAGAAAGCACTTTACATCTTCGTTTTGGACCATCCGTTGAAGTTGCTCTTTTAGGCCCCTCCCAATGCTCCACCTTGTACAGGTGCTAAGGCTGCCATGTAGGCAAAAAGTCTGATGTGGCATGGTAATTAAGAGGAGAGAGATGAGTGTGGTGACCTCAGGAAGAAACAATGCTAAGCGCGAGAACCTAGGCAAAAGACTTAAATGGAAGAATCCCACCAATGCATGAAGAACTTTAGTTGCAAAATCATTAAATGAAGCATGCTTAGCACCAACAAGTTAAGCACCTATGCATTGGGGGTCTTTAGTTGCTAAAGTTTTTAATGTGCTTAGCACCTCATGTTAGCACCAATGCATTGGAAGTAGCCTTACATCTCCGTTTTGGACAATCTATTGAAGTTGAGCCTTTTCGAAAATGTAAAAAACACCTTTTGGTTATGTAAATTTTTACATCACCAGTTTGAATCACCAAAATACACATAATCTATTGAAGATGCTGTTAGAATATCAAAAAGTGGCCCCGTCCTCGGCAGGATGGGTTGCTCTCTTTGATGATGGCTCATTTTCTAGGGATGATGGACGAGCCGCGGCTGGCATGGTGTTGCGTAATGAGGATGGATAATTGATTTTTGCTGCTTACAGGTACATCTTCAATTGCAATGATGCACTGGAATCAAAGATTCATGCCCTCATGCAACGAATGGCACTGCCAATTCAACACTAAACCAGTGATTGTCCAATCGGATTCCTCATGTGCTCTAGCCACTATTTTGGGTGACACTTTATCTAGGTCGGTCTATGGTCACTTAGATGCCGAGATTAAGGCACTTCTGGTTGATAGGAAGTTTGTTCCTCTAAAAATTAGTAGAGATTAAAACAGGGTAGCATATCTTTTGGCACATTATAGCCGTACCGAGTGTTGTACTGCGGTATGGTTGAGTTCGAGTCCTCCGTGCTGTGAGGAGCAGTTGCCTCAAGATTGTAACCCTGCTTTTATGAACAACTCGAAAAAATAAATAAATCAAAAAGGGCCTTTTTTTGGGTACGGATCCAAACCGGAAGGAATGGGTCAAGCTTTGGAGTTGCGAGCGGCTGGAGCGGCACGCCAGCATCGGAGTCAGCACTGCGGATAACCCATCGTCGCCAGAACCAAACCCCACCCGGCAGGCGGCCGGCCGTCTGCCCAGTTCCCACCTCGTGGGTGGGGTCCACGCACCACACGGCCGGCCATCTCTTCCCGGTCTCTCTCCTGCTAGAAGCGTCGTCTTCGTCGCGCTCCGCCCCACTACTCCCCCCAAACTGTTGCCGCCTCCATCGAAGAGAAAACGTAAACAACCCAGACACGGCCCTCTCGAATGGAATCCACGGAAGGTCCACGGCGCCCCGCTCCACGCCACTAGCCCACTGACCCCACCGTCACCACCGCCGCCATGCTCCAGCTCCAGCTCCAGCCCCCTCGCTTCCTGCCGCTCCCTCGCTCCCGCCTCCCCGGCCGCCGCCGCCGCCGCGCTCACCCGCCGGCCCTCGCCGTCCGCTCCCAGTGGAAGCTCCCCGACGTCGACACCGGTGAGCGCCCTCCCCGAAGCCCCCGGTAGGTCGTGCCCCGTGCTCTCTCTGATCGCTGCGGGCTTGCTGTTTCGCAGATGCGGTGCAGGAGCGGGTGCGTTCGTGGCTCTCCCGGGCGCGGGGCGCGGTGGTGGACGTCACGCAGGCGGCGCGGGAGCGGGGGAAGCGCAACGAGGAGGCCGATGGGAGGAAGAAGCAGCGGAAGGAGGAGGTGGAGGAGGAGCCGCTCGTCGCGGTGCCGGAGATCACCCTGGAGCGGCGGGTCGGCCGCGGCTGGCTCTCCCTCGACGCCATTGTCGCCATCGAGCAGTTTGCTAGGTGTGTCAAGCGACCTTGCACTTGCTCTGCCCTTCTGGTTAATCTGTCGTAGATGTAGAATAAATGGCCAGATTCATTCTGTTAATAAAATGACTACCAGTTCGTTTCCTGACTACCATAATGTTAAACGATTAATATAAGCCACAAACTCGTTTCTCTTGGACTCAATTGACAGGACGCTCGTTGGTGATATCATATCAGGCCTACTCTGAACCATGTGCCATAATAGATAGGATCATCTTAGGTAGTAGAACCATCCGGAATTGTAGTGTAGATGTTGCAAGAATATCAAGCCTTTTGTGGGACTTGGGGATTTTTTTCTTCTAATTCCCATGAAGTTGCTGTGTTCCAAGCTGGCTTTCAGTGGATAAATTACAAAGTAGAAACCCTTTAACCAAGTTTGGTCTTGCATTGCTGTGGCAAATAAGGAACGGGAATTTTCTGGGATACAATGGGATGAAACACGCATAGCATAGGAAGTCTCTGACCGAATCGATGTGAACTAACAAAACCAGTACAAAGAATAACTGGAAGACGTTTGCTTCCCATGTTTAATATTGCATATGATGCCTTGGGAATCTCAGCTACCCCATCAAAATTCCTCTCCCAGTTCTGTGAGCAAGTAGCAATAAAATGGGGATCCTTAATGGATTGATTCCAGTGCAAATCAACCAAATTAAATAAGAATAGAAGGATCGGTAAACTGATCAAACTAATGGTCGGTGATGACTATGATGACAAATTGAGAATGTGGATCAAAACTTGGTGTCACCCAGTCTCTGGCCTTGCTGGCGCTCTCAGAATGCACAAGGTTCTTTGGTGCTGTCTCGTTGTCGATGGCATCACACTGTAACTCTGGACCCATCTCCTCCCCTTTCAGCTCACATTCATTGTGCTGCACACAACATGCGCCGACCACGGTAGGTAGATCCGAGATCTTCAATGTGCGCGCTTTTGCAGGTATGTCCATCGCCCCTTGAGTCGTGCAAAGGCATCCATGGACACGTGCCAGAGCTTTGCGACCTTCTCGTTGAATGCGTGTTGTTCCCTTGTCAGGTTTTGGTGTGTGTATGGGACAAGAAGCCAGTCCATCAGCGGGTAGCTAGAGCGGCTGACCACCTATGAGCCAATCATCATGCCGTTGCTGCCATGCTGCTGCAGAAGCGAATTGCTGGGGACCTCATCATCATTCATGCTGCCAGGCCAACCGATGCATACATCAGTGAAAATGCAGTTAGGGTCGACGACCCCCTGGAAGGTGGTGGACTTGGAGGGCTTCTTGTTGCGCTTTGCCTGACTAGGTTTATAGTACCTGCTGGCCCGAATTTGCGGTGCGATGATTGGGATGTGGGTTGTATAGATGACACCAACGACGTCTGGCACACTAGAGATGGCCTTAAAGCTGCCCTTGAAGATGGCGACCTGGTCAGGCCACCGAAGAAAGCGGGGCATGAGCCTTTGGTGGATGGCGGTGCAGACCTCAAGGATGATCTTGTGGCATGTAGAAAGGAAAATACCAAAGCGGTCAGAGATGATGCCTAGGGGCTCACCGCTGGCGAGGCGCCAGATGCAGACGCCAATGCGTGGGCGCACAGGGATGGAGGGGCGGAGCGAGTTATCCTCCTTGGCGATGGCGGAGCCCAGTGCATCACATATCATGTCAAAAGTGTCCCAACCCATCCGGAAATGGCTGCGGAATTTGGCCTTTGGGTAGTCAGGGCTGCTACACTGCTTCCACCACATGCCCGACCGGTCCTTTGTCCACAGCTTCGCTTGTTGATAAGGTGAGATGTCAATGCCCCGGCTCCAGCGCACTGGCAGGCGGTCTGCTTGGGTGGCCTACTAGTCCCGCTCCCATCCACTTGAGTTAGTTGAGACTCATCCTCATCACCATTCATGAGATATAGATCACGGATTGCAGCGTTGAGGAACGTGAGTTTGTTGGCGATGGACCTCTTCTTGTTCGTGTCATTGCAGTCACCACCAGCATCGCCTACCATGGATTAGTCGCATGTACCGCGTCTCCTTCCACGCTTGGGCATCGTGTACGTGTCTTGGAGAGGGGGGAGGAGACATGTTTTGGATGGATGAGAAAGGTGTTGTCTTATGTCATTTACTAGTGGAGAAGGTGGGTGTGAGCTCGCCAAGTTGCCAGAGGACAAAAAAATAAGTAAAACATTATTGTGAATCCGGAGAGAGTAGCAATGAAGTCAATGAGACCGTTTTGTCCCCATCGTGGTGGTGGTGGGCGGTTGCCAAATTCTGATGGCCGCATGCTCATGTATCTGGCAATGAGGTTTAATGTCTTTTGGTAATACTTACAACATTTTCTGTATTGACATGCTAATTCATACTGTGCTAATTATTTGCCAACTACACTCCTACTTCCTTACAGATGTAAAATGCTGTTTTGCGTTCGCCTGCATACTGTGTTTCTTGTGAACGCTAGGATCCTGACACATCACACATAGAAGGGGACCTATCCGCCTAATGCTGTAGCTCCAACATGTAGGGCTGTTTGCTTGGTGTAGCTTTAAAGCAACCATGTTCTCTTTTAGTGCGACACAACTGAACTGACAAGCATGGCCCACCTGGCAGCCACACAACTGTAAACAGGGACCAGTGCAACTTCATAACAGGAGTCGGGGACATTCATCGTTATACCTGGACAGGTGGGCTATGCTTGTTAGTTCCGTAGTATCCTTAAAAGTTTCTAGCAGTTTGAGAATTACTGGATCCCTTGAAATCGGTGTGGTATGACACGGTAGGGACTCCCCAGTGTTATGTTGGGCTGGAATCAGTTGGTAGATTGCCATAGATAACTGCAATATCCTATACACCCTCCGTCCTTTGAAAAGTGTGCTTCCAACTTTGTTGGAAAGTCAAACATTTTTATGTTTGACCGTATTTATACAATAATACATCAACATTTATGCCATCAAATTAGTACCATTAGATTCATAATAAAATATATTTTTATCATATACCTATTTGGTTTCACAAACATTGATATATTTTCGCACAAGCTCGGTCAAACTTTAAAATAGTTTGACCCTCCAACAAAGTTGGAAGTACTCTTTAAAGGACGGAGGGAGTATATCTAAGTAAGAGCAAGTACAATAGCAGGCTTATAGCCTGCTTACATGGCTTTCTGGCCTATGTGGAGGAGAGAGATGTGAAAAAGTAAGGAGAGTGGGCTCTCATGCAAGAGCCTAGCTATATACGTACTCCTAGACAAATGCAATAAATGTGAAGAAAGAGAAAGAGAGAAACTAGAAAGAAATACTAATGTACTCCCTCCGTTCCTAAATATTTGTCTTTCTAGACATTTGAAATGGTTACAACATACGGATGTATGTAGACATATTTTAGAGTGTAGATTCACTCATTTTGCTTCGTATGTAGTCACTTGTTGAAATCTCTAGAAAGACAAATATTTAGGAACGGAGGGAGTAATAGCCAACCTTATAGCCCACACTACTATATGGGTGACTATAGATGATGGCTATACATGACTTGGCAATTTCATGCAGCCATCATCCGGCTATATTATTAACCATGCTCTAAGTGACCCCATTTAAATGCACATGCAAGCCATCCACATCATCAAACACATGCAATCCTTCCACTTTCCACCACATGCAAGCCCTAACATCATCAATTCTTTATTTTATTTTATTTTCATAAGTGATCCTATTTAAATGCACATGCAAGTCATCCACATCATCAAGCGCATGCAGCCCTTCCACTTTCACCACATGCAAGCCTTCCACATCATCAAGCACATGCAAGCCCTCCGCATCATCAATTTTATTTTTTATTTTGTTCAGCAACAAATAATTGAACTTGAATGTCACAAGGCAATATAACATGCACTGACCCTCTATTTACCTCTAGCTTTGCTAATTTTCATACATTCTGTTCTTTTGATGATTACATTGCTACAAATTTCAGCGGCAACATGCGGGTTGTTGTCTAGTTTTCTTAGTGAACTTGGACTGGGAACATGCTAGCGCAACTTGTGTTGTAGAAATGCAATTTACAGATAAAATTGGGTTCAGGTGCTGTTTCTGGATAGTGGTCTTGTGTTTCCTGTAGGGTACCGATTGGCTTATGAGAAATGGACATAAATAGTAAGATAAGGGGTTGAAAGTTCAGTTGTACCATTTTAAATAGTGTACGCCAAAAGTGTGAGGAGTTTACAGGGGTTCCGGAATGTCCTGGCAATTTGCTATCTCGTTTGCAATCACGCATTCTCATGAGGCTTTTTGTTAGGTTGAATGGGTTGACTGGGAGGAAGTTGCAGAGGATCTTCAAAGCGCTTGCTCATGAACATGTCCACAATGATGCTCGAAGTCTTGTTGAATATTGCTGCTTCCGGTACTTGTCAAGAGATAACTCCGATTTCCATCCAAGTTTGAGGGTAAATTAGTTACTAATTTAGCATCATGTTGTATTGAAGTGTAACAAATAATGCTCCACTTGTTTGGCAGCAGAACAAAACATTACTGCGTGCTTGCGCACTTGTTTTGTTTAGCTAGTTCTACTTTGGCTAATACTTCTACTTTAAATGTCTGCAGGAGCTTGCATTTCAAAGGCTTATCTTTGTGACTATGCTTGCATGGAGTGATCCATATGACGAAGACAATGATCCACACTCTTCATTAGATAATTATTCTATACTGGTGAGTTTTGATTCTTCTGTATTCTCAAAATTGTTTCGTTGTGAATGAGACCCCAATTTTTTTATCGGATATGATTTAATGCACTACCCTGGCAGGTTTTCTGAGTTTGATATTTTTAATATGGTAGGGAAGACTTGTTGGAGAGGATGCCTTTGTCCGAATTGCTCCTGCTGTGGCAGGTGTTGCTGATGTTTCAACAGCTCATCATCTCTTTAGGGCCCTTGTTGGCACTGAAAAGGGACTCTCATTGGATCTGTGGACAACATACCTTGGTGAACTTTTGAAGTAAGACTGCCTCTGTGGACAACACACATGTAGCAGATTTGAACTGAGTATATATCTCTGCTTAAGCCTCAAGCTGCAGGAGGTGTATTTTTAACTTTACATTAGGCTCCTAGTATGCTATACCTCTTTCACTTGATCTATAATACGGATGTTTGTTAAACCACATGATTGGTAAGCTCCTACTATGCTTAAATTTTGTAAGACATGGGCCATGTTGTGAGCTTTTGTCCGCCAATTGAACTTCTAATAGTTCACGATTTCATCTCTCTGTCATATGCTCATTTTGAGCATGCATTAAATATTTGGATGTTCTGTGTTAATTAATGTGTTACAATGTGCACTGTACAAGGGTTCATCATGGGAGGCAAACACATAAGATTGGAGATAATTTTCTGTCTGACGAGCAAGTTCTGTGCATAGGCTCTAGTAAAAAGAGACCTGTTCTAAAATGGGAGCAGAATACTGCATGGCCTGGACACTTAACCTTGACCAACAAGGCACTCTATTTTGAGGTATGGTTTCCTACTCAAAATATTTGGTACTTGTTTGGAGAAAGAATTCTGTTATTTGAAAACATACATTTATTGTTGCTATCCTAATTCAGTACGTGGCAACCATTTTTCATGATTTAATTCACCCTAATGTTTTTATGTTATAATAGAAAAAATATTAGGGTAATGCTATTTGTTAGTATTTCTGCAGTAATGTTCGAACTTCGATCGAGACCATGCTGGATAGGCGCATGTATATATATATATATATATATTAGAGAAAAGTTATAGAAGACAGTAGTATGATAGACCAAGCGGTCATAAAACAAGACAATCTCACCTGCTGAAAGGCCCCTACATAATTCACATCCGTGAACATAGATGACTTGTTCATAAGTAGAATTTCGCACCCCCACCCCCTATATAACATAATTCATATAAAAGAGAAGAAGACATGAAAGTTTTTCCAGTCATGTCATTTATGTTTCTTTGCCCTGCATAACAAATCTACTGGATGTCATTGACCTTTGGCCTGATGAGTGATGACTCACTTCTGCATTGATTGGCAGGCTATTGGACTGGCAGGTATGAAGAAACCATTGAGGCTTGACCTTACAGATCATAATTCAAGGGTTGAAAAAGCAAAGGTTGGACCATTTGGGTCCAGGTTATTTGACTCTGCTGTATCTGTTTCATCTGGCTCAGTGTAAGTATGACCGATTACTCCCTAGGATGTCCATTTCCTTTGTGCACACTTGTTAATTGCTATCTGCAATTTGATAGAACACCCAGGTCATTGATTACTGCCAGGTTGTTTTGGGTGCAAGCATAACAACAATACACAATATTAGCTATTTAACCTGCCTGTCGGTTCATAGTGTTCATTAGTCATAACAATATGTATGTATGGCAGACATGTTACATGTAATCCGTTAATCCAGTGAGAAGTAGCACATTACTCAGGAGGTTACTAGTTTACATGACTCATTCATGCTTTATTAGCATTTCCTATGAGAGCAATCGTCTTAAGCAGTTGCACTTGGATCTATCATCTATGGCTTTATGGCTGTACACTTGTACTGTAGACATACAAGCATATCGTCTTTGCTATTTGATCTTAGTCATAAAACACAGCTACAATGATTTTGTGCTAACTAATTTATTGTCTACAGGTCAGATGAGTGGACATTAGAGTTTGTTGATTTTGGCGGAGAGATGAGACGAGATGTATGGCTTGCGTTCATCAGTGAAATTATTTCTGTTTATAAGTTCATTCGTGAATATGGACCAAGCGATGATGATCCAACCATTCATCATGTATATGGTGCCCGCAGAGGCAAGAAAAGAGCTGTTAGTAGTGCAACAAACAGTATTGCTAGGCTTCAGTCTCTGCAATTCATACGTAGATTACATGAGGACCCAGCTAAGTTAGTACAGTTCTCCTACCTATCGGGTGCACCTTTTGGTGATGTTGTTCTTCAGACCCTAGCAGTGAGGTTCTGGGGTGGGTTACTGATTACAAACTCCAAAGTGGCAAATGAAAGATCACTTCAAAGGTATAAACATTCAGAAGGCTCATCTAGTGGTCGCTCACAGGTTGTCGACATAGACGGTAGTGTGTACTTAGGCAAGTGGATGACGTCTCCGAGCTGGGCATCAAGCCATTCAATCAGTTTTTGGAGAGGCTCTTCAGTCAAGCATGGTGTAATATTAAGTAAATCCTTAGTTGTAGCTGATAAAAATCTTGTAGAGAAGGCAATGGTTGTCTGTAAAGAGAAGAGCAAAGTAGTTGACAAGACACATGCTACAATTGTTGCTGCTACGGTCGAAGGTATTCCAAGCAATATTGACCTCTTCAAGGTAAAATGGTTTGTCCAGTCAAGCTGCTTATTATGATATATCTAGCAGATACATTATATGTGATTGCTTAGTACGCAGTTCCAACTCTATGCTTATTTTCAAAATCAGATTCCTCTTCTTTCCTCAACTATAGTGGACAAATTGTGTATCAACTTTCATTGAGAAAACAAGTCTCTCTGCATCCTAGCCAGCAAATCCATGTCTCAGTATATATTTTTTATGGTAAATCATTGTAACATCTCTCTTATTTTCTGGGTCAGGAACTTGTACTTCCCTTCGCAATAATGGCTGAAAAATTCAACAAACTTAAACGCTGGGAGAATCCCCGTTCAACCATTTGTTTTCTACTGTTAGCTTATACTGTTATTTTCAGGTAAGCCAGTTTGCTCTAATGAGTTGAATTTTGAGTTACTGAGGATTTTGTGTGTGCCTTTGGAAGAGGCCAGGAGAGGTCTGCGGTAGGAGATGATTTTCCTTAGACAAGCTGTGATAACATTTTACATTTGGCTGTCAGAAATTGTAGTCCTAGGAGATAAGGATGCAAAAGAATGCACACCAAAGCACTTTTATACAGCAAGGTGAATTGCAAATTATTTTACCAGTTTATCGTATTGGTGTCCTATAGGATGATACCATGACAAAGTTGTATACCATCTTTGCATAATTGTCCTATTATGGGGTTCTAGCAGGTAATAGATGGACCTTTCAGTATCTTTAGAGAAGAATTTTGTGCTAGTTGGCACATTTTCCTATAGAGACAAATTTCAAAGTACACCACCGTAGGTGAAACTATATTTCATGAAATTGGATATTTAGATTTATATTTATATGGGTCAAAATCTAGTCCAACGAATTGATAGCATGGCATGCTCATGAGTCATGTCGTACCATTTTCTGGTTCCTTTGCCTGTTTGTTATTTATTTTTCCAACTATGGATCGATGGCATCCAAGATTATACAACTAAGCACACATAGGCATAGTTATAACATCTGAGGCTTTTATTATGATCTGTAGGAACATGCTCTTTTATATATTTCCGTTTACCTTGATGGCGATGGCCCTTTCCATGCTTGCCCTGAAGGGGCTGAGAGAACAAGGCCGGCTGGGTAGGTCTTTTGGCAAAGTGACAATAAAGGATCAACCACCTTCGAACACAATCCAGAAGATCGTAGCTCTCAAAGAGGCAATGGCCTCGGTCGAAAATTCTCTGCAGCACCTCAATGTCTCTCTTCTGAAGATGCGCACAATCTTTTTAGCAGGCCAACCTGAGGTACGCTTGAATAAATTTTATTAGTGCTCAGGTAATACTAACCAAAAGGCAAGTAAACCATGTCACATGTCTGTTGACATATATGTCTTTGATCTGTGCGACAGGTTACAACTCAGGTTGCTCTCATTCTTCTAGCATCCTCTGCCGTTCTTCTCGTGGTTCCTTTCAGATACATTCTTGCCGTCTCTACCCTTGATCTCTTCACAAGGGAGATAGAGTTCCGGAGAGAAATGGTGGCGGCGTTCATAAGCCTTGTGAAGGAACGGTGGGAGTCAATACACGCTGCCCCTGTGACCGTGCTGCCATACGAGGGCGGCGACGATAGCAGCAACAAGGCGCTCCCTGCAAAAGCTTCCAGGCAGACTGAATCGAAAGATGTGCAAGACCAACACAGTGACATCTATGTGAGTGGAATCCGTCCTTCATGATACTTGTAAGTCTGAGGGCGTTGTGTTGTAATGTACAGTTTTTTGTACAGTTGTAGAATGTACATAACAGTTGGGATGTCCAATTAGGTGTAGCTCACACCAAATGCATGGATTTATTTTGTGCTCTTGTAGTACCATCTCTTGGTATGGGCTTGCTAGAAGATGGTTGGGATAAGAATTCCATATTTCCTCGAGAGCTAGGAGTTCGTACACATAAAACATGGGAGAACTAAGATGTATTTCCCCAAAAGGCAGCTCTGGCGAGTACAGTGTAGGGTTTTGTCTAATAATTGTTGGATTTCCTATTTTGTCAAACTAAAAACAGAAATGTATCGTTGCATGAAAATTCAGCTCCTCCCTCTGTAATGCTACGTTTAGTTACGGAGCTAGCCTGTTCAAAGGGAGATTATATTATTTGCCAAACTTTACTAGGGCTTTGATGATTTGCCCCAGGGTTTGCCTCAATTGTGTCAAATGGGATATGCACTCCCCGCTTCAAGATAAGTGTCTCAAGCGTATAAATTTGTAGTACTCCCTCCATTTTTTATACAAGATCACTATGAAAAACACATTTTACTTCTATACAAGGCCACCAACAGTAATCGAGGTAAATATTAATGATGTTTCCTCATACTATTAGTAATCCATGGCTTAATTACTACTCCCGTCATAGTTTATAAGACTACCCATAATGGGAGTAACATAGGCGTTAACATCACACTTATCTAGGCAAAATAGATGATGTGGCATATAGTTAATGAAGAAAGAAAGGTACTCTGGTGAAGAGTGTGCATCTAGAGATTTTAGGACAAATTATGGAGTGAAGTAAAAAATGCATTGGAAAGGTGCAAGCCATCATCTCTCTCCTATTTAATTACCCAACCCCCAATGAGCTAAGTGCATGTAAAAATTAAGAAGACCATGTGTAGATTGTTATTGGTCTTGATTACCGTGTGATGAGAGAGAAGTACTTTAATGTGCATTGGGAAGTTAGAAGTACACTCTTTTGTGGACAAATTTTGAATCTAAACGTACACTTTTCACCGGACGGAGGGAGTATGTGATAACATAGCTATTTACTGTAACATCATACATTTCAAAAAAAGATGAGTCTACAACCTAATAAATGAAGTGATGCATGACACAACACATATGTTACTACCCATTATGGAGGTAGTAGCATGGAGTAGTAATTACTACTCCCTCCATTCCCTTATACAAGGCCACTATGAAAAATACATTTTGCATTTATACAAGGCCACTAACAATAATCGAGGCAAAAATTAATGATGTTTTCTCGTACTAGCAACTTTTTAAAAGTTGCATGCATGTAGTCATAATGACACTGTACTACTTCCATCCCATTTCTTCCTTGCATGCATCCAAACGTATTAATGATTCCGGTTAACGAAAAGAAAAGTTGGCTTACAAAGCACTCATTAAATTTTATCTTGGTACCTGTAATATGAGTTTGTGGCCTTGTATAAGGGAATGGAGGGAGTACTCTAAGTTACTGTCCATTGTGACTAGTCTAAGGCTGGTCACAATGGGCAGGAACATAAGGTAGTAACATACACACTTATCTAGACTATGTTACTACCTCCACAGTGGGTAGGAACATGTACGTAGTGTCATGCAACGATGCATTTATTAGCTTATAGACTCATTGTTTCTTGAAGTGTGTGATGTTCCGGTAACTTAGCTAGTTACCACAAGCACCTCACTCTTCATTAAATATGTGCCACATAAGCAACGTTGTATTGAAATATGTGATGTTACTCCTAAGTTCCACCCCATTGTGACCAGCCTAAGGCACACTTCCGTTTACATGCATTTACAGAATACGTGAGGTTTAAGGCGCGTTAGCAGTTAATTAGACTAGTAGTACTAGGCAGACGTACTAGGCTGCATGCATAGTGCGGACGCATAGTGAGATCGATCCCGTGGAATTGGTCTCCACCGCGGACAGCTCGTTTACTGGCCGGGTGGTTTATTGTGCATTGATTTCTCAGCTAATATGCCATTGCAAGCTTTGCCTAGTCCAATGTCTGTGCTTTCTCCGAGTTTGCTAATGAACTCCAACAACATTGTTCCGGATGTATCTATTCATATGGGTGATTACTGTTTTCTGGTTTCTCCGGTTATTCTCGGCAACTCCGACATTTATCTTATTCTTGGGATGGATTGGATTTCCAAGCATGATGCAAACATTGATTGTGCGAATAAGGAAGTCAAGATTACTCATTCTGACAAAGACGTGATTATCTTCGCCTCTCGAGATAACACAATCAGGCTATTCTCTCTCAATGACAATGGCGAGATTAATGCCATCTCTCAAATTTCGGTCAATGAATATGAAGATGTTTTCCCTGAAGAGCTTCCAGGCATGCCTCCGCATCGTCAAGTTGAATTCATCATTGAACTCGAGCCCGGCACCGAGCCAGCATGTCGGCGTCCGTACAAGCTTTCCCCTGATGAGTTGAAGGAGCTGAAGAAACAACTCAATGAGCAAGAGCGTATGGGTCTAATCAGGCCTAGTACTTCTCCTTGGGGCCGTGGTGTTCTATTTGTCAAGAAGAAGGATGGCACGGAATGCCTTTGCATTGATTACCGGCCATTGAACAAGAAGACAATAAAGAACAAGTATCCGCTCCCCAACATCAATGAATTGTTCGAGTAGCTCAAAGGAGCAAAGGTGTTCTCAAAGCTCGATCTCCGGATGGGTTACCATCAAATCCGTATCCGTGAAGAGGATATCCACAAGACCGCATTCAGAACAAGCTGTCACACCCTGCATTTTGTAACATGTCATTTGCATCAGTGAAGCATGAAAATTTGGACCAGCAAATTTTTTTGGCATCATTTGGCTTTTATTTGGAATTAAGTTTTTCTCCCTGTGTTTTTCAAGTGCTCATTAAAGTCAACTACTCCCTCTTGTAGAATTCATCTCCTTACCCAAAACTTCTGCCCAATGATCATACCAAGTGTTTATAGCAGTATAGTATTTTCTTATAAAATTAATTTGGCCAAAATGTATTTTCAAAAATTAGATTTCCAAAAACCCCTGAATTGAGGTCTGCACTGCAAGTGCTTGATTTAGGGTGAGAAAATTATTTCAAAAAGCATATTTGAAACCTAGTAGTCATAGGACTCCCATAAACCACAAAAGTATAATTTTAAAAGTTATTTTCCTATTTTATTTAAAGGCTTTTTTCTTAAGGCCATAAATGGTCTTTAATAGGGAAAAATTATTTAATTATTTCAAAAATATTTGCCAAAATTCAGGGAGACTCATAGGACATATATTGTCCATATATAAGAGTTTCAACACTTGGTCATGTTCAAAATATGGGACAAATCCCTCAGAAACCCCTTCTGGATATTTCAAGCTTTTGAAATATTTACAAAGGAAATATTCTCTAAAAATTCCAGGGAAATTCTATCATGTCATATATGACATACTTGATGATCTTGCCAAGCCCCATGCCTTGGGAAGCAAGAAACATCATCAAAACCCCTCAAAACCATTCTGTCCATATCTGAAGTTTGAGCAACTTTACATTGCCAAACTTGTCCAAATGCTCTCAAACTTTGTACACATGCTATAATGGTCTAATAAGGCACCTAGACCAAATGGCACAAGCTTTGGAGAAGGGTAACTTGATCAGAGTACCTCAAAACCAATTCTTTTCAAATTCAAATTTGAACAACTTTACATTACCAACTTTTTACTTGGGGCTTCAAACTTTGTGGGCATGATCACAACCCCAAATGATGACACTACACCAAGTGGTGCATCAAGGGGAGATGATTATCTTAACTCAAACATGGTGAAACCATTTCTGTTGATTACTAGGGTTCACCAAAGTTACATTGGCAAGTTTCTTCAAATAAGCCCAAACTTGGTGAAACACCCTAATTCCATATGCCATTTAATCCTGTTAAGTGTCATGACTATTGGAAGTCATATGCTTGCCCAAAACATCATCAAACACCTTCTGCCATTTTACCAAAACCACTGTTTTGCCCCCTTTTACTATTAACATTTGATTCAACTTTTTACCACAGCATTACCTAGTCATCCTCTACCTCCAGTAACTCTCCCATGACCAGAGCTCAATAATTGAAGGGTGAAAACCCCATTTTACCTTGCTGGACAGCCCAGTTCTTACCTTCTCTCAACTTCCCTCCTCTTCCACGGGACAACCAAGGCATCCAAGGCCATAGCTCGTTTGTTTACTACGTGCCTGACCCCCAGACAAGGTGGACGCGCCCAGCCAGCCAACGGCATGCCCTGGCATGCAATAGGCGCGCTCCAGAGCACGCTACAGTGCACGCCCGCACTGTAGCCTCCTCCAATCAGCCGCCCCGACCACCTCGTGCTCCTCCCTCGCGCCGTTCAATGCGCCTCGGCGTCCGCAACACCCCCCGGCGTTGTCCCCCCCCCTCCTTCTCCCTCCTGTGGATGCCCTCGCACGCGCGCCGGCCGCCCGCGAGCTCCAGTCCTCGGCCTCACACGCGCGCGGCTCTGGAAGCTTCCCCCGCTCTCTCTCTTCCTCTCCCCAGCCCTGGACCTCATCCAGCAACTCCGCAGACACCACCCCAGCGCCTCCCGAGCCCTGTGGCAACGAGCAGAGGCTCGCCGGCGCACAGGTCCACGGCACCTCGCCGTTCGCCTATAAAAGGACCTCCCGAGCCCCTCCTCTCCTCACCAACGGCTCTCTCCCTCACTCAATCTCCCCCCTGCGCCACTCACCCCACTCCAGATAGGCCCGAGCTCGAGATCGAGCTCGAGCTCCGCCGCGGCGGCTCGCTGTCGTCTGCTCGGTACAGGCCGCCCCAGCCACTCCTCCCGCTCGATCTAGCACCACGACACCTCACCGATTCGTTCCCCCCTCTTTTCCCTCTCTGCAGCTGCCGGAATCGACCGGAGCAACATTCACCCGAAGCTCCTCCGCCGCGTGACCTCGCCATCGGCGACCCAGGCCACTCCGGCGACCCGCACCACCTCCACCAGATCGGCGACACCACGCTGGATCCATCCCTGCACTTAGCTCACCCTGCCGTGCCCCAAAACGTCGCGGGTGAGCTCGCCGGCCCTCTACCGGAGGGTTAGGGATGACAGGCGGGCCCCGCCTGTCAGCCTCCCCTCGCCCTCGCCCCTCTCTCCACTCACTGACGCCGGGCCCCGCCCGTCAGGTTTAAAAACCAGGCACGCGCGCTGGCGCCCGTGCGGTGGGCTGTTTTCGCCCTGGGCCTACTGCACTGTGGCCGATCTGGCCCAGTTGCACAGGACCCTTTTCTTTTTCTTTTCTGTGGGATTTTCAAATAATTCCACAGGATTAAATATTTATCCAAATAAATTCATTCCAGTTCCTAAAAACTTGTAAAAATCCAACCTATTTAATGATGTCACTTCCACCCATATCCATGGACCTTTTCTGTTCTGTTCAAATTTAAATTCAAATTTGAACACTAAAACCTCTGTTCAAAAATTCATGTACTCCATTCTGTCACTCCAAAACTCAAACTAAGAATTTTTTCCATCTTAGTTTTCCCTCTAGTATTTGATAAAAATAAGTTGACATTTTTCTGAGCACTTTGGTTTTTCTGTTTTTATTGTGGTCTTATTTTCCCGTTGTTTATTGCGACGATTAGATACCATGTTTGACGAGGTTGCTGAAGAAGAAGGAGGGGAAGGATTTGAAGACCTTGAAGACCAAGCCAATCCAGGCAAGCAGCCCTTTGACCATGATACCCTTGTGTTCCTCGGAACCCATTTATTTCCGAATGCATGATGATAAGAGTGACGGTGGTGACCTAGTTGAGAGCCACCACATGATGCATGCTTTACTCATGATCTTGCTATATGCTTAGATGCAATGCAAATGATTAGTAGTGATGCTTAGAGATGCATGTGTGCCATGAAACCTTCGTGGTTGCATTCTTTTCAAAAACCCCATTGGGTGCCCCTAATGCCCGAGGGTGATGTTGAGTTAGGTCATCACTTGAGGAAGAAGTGGTGTGCCAATAAAGATCTTGTGTGTGGGTAAAATGATGGATTAGATTTATGTGTGACTACCGTCCCAACCAAGCATGTGCAACCACCGTACCCCTTATGGGACGGGGCATTATTGATTACTTAGGCTGATACTAGCATGGTGCCCACATTACTAGTGACGGGAAGGACTTGAGGTCACTCCCGGGACGAGGTCGTTCTTGGATAGGCGACCATGACTGTTTTCACAGGGCACCGGACACACCGTTGGTCCCTTCGTGTACGCGTGACATTGCAAATAGGGCAAGTCCCATGATCTATTGTTTGTACTCGAGGGCCGTGCACCAACGAGTGGACCCTATGTTAGTGTCGTCTAGGGAAAGATAATGACCGGGTGCTTCCCCCGAGTACTTGAGGTACTGCGGGATCGTGGGTGACACGAAAGCTTCCCGGATCTTGTGGGTAAAGTGCGCAACCTCTTCAGAGTGTAAAACTATTCGAATAGCCGTGTCCACGGTCAAGGACAGTTGGGTGGTGCTACTTAAACTATGTCCAGAATTTTACAATCTAGGTGAAAGTATGTGTGTGATGAGTCAAGGTGGTGACTTGACCCGTTGAGTTGATCTCTATTCATGTTGATATCTGTAACCTGTCTTCGAGGTTACCCAAATTTATTGATGCATGTTACATAATGGTAGAATATTTAATCTAGCTTGTAGCTAGGTTGCTCGTTGTTGTATATTGCATTGTTACCTTGAACCAAATCATGGGTTGCTTGCGAGTACATTCAAAGTACTCATTGGCTTGCCACTGGTTATTTAATTGGCCTGGCATGGAGGA
The DNA here is from genome assembly GCA_902687465.1 of Secale cereale. Lineage (NCBI taxonomy): Eukaryota > Viridiplantae > Streptophyta > Magnoliopsida > Poales > Poaceae > Secale > Secale cereale. The sequence continues at coordinate 856,955,669 of LR738711.1, read as the reverse complement.
GCAGGAATTTGAAGAAGAATTCTATGGAGACGAACATGCGAACTAGGACGCTTTCCCAGTCAGAATGCCTGTAGGGTTAAGGCAGATGGCATGGGTTCTACTTATCTACGAAGACTTCCGCTATTCGAGTTATTTGCTATTCAGCCCTTGAGGCTTTATCTATGTAAGACTTGGCCATAATGGTCATAATTTGTGTAAGATGGTATGTATGGATGTAAGACTCTTGTTATTCAGCTTCTGTGTGTTCAGTGAGCATTGATCTCTGGGATCACTGTACACGTGCATTCGGTGATCTCGACTCTTAAGTCGGGGTCCCCACAGAGCTGGTATCAGAGCCATCCTGACTGTAGGAAGCCTTAGTTAGCATGGGTGTTAGATAGATGAGACCCTTTTCAAAAACCTTCTGAACCTCTCTTCTTTTCTAAACCTTACCAACCTGAGATGTCATCGGCTTATTAACCTCTCCTATTCAACCTTTGTAGATGGCCGCTGTACCTGAAGAGCACCTGACCACTGGGTTTCCCTTGCTTCTCGAGGATAGCCTCCAGGAGTGCTAGTTCCACCGAGCACCCATCCTCACCTACCATGAGCATTGGGTTAACGACACTAAGGTGGAGTACCATGTGGAAGTGATCGTGAAGGCAAACGATCCTCCCACAAGTTGGTTCTTCGAGGGACCCCAGATGGCAACACTACCTCTCGCTGTCGAGGCTGCTGCACTCAAGGCACTAACCCGTCTTCGCGAGCTTCTTCCGGAGATGGCAGCCAAGATGACAACCCGCTTCTTGCCTTACCGGAAGGAAGGTGAAGATGAAAGCAGCGCACAAGCCCCTCCACTAAAGGAAGGACTCCCACTTCGATTCCAGACCTACTTCAGCCTATGTGCCGACAGCTTGGCACAAGATTTGGCCTCGGAATCGATGAAGCTCCGAGAGGAACTTCATAAGACCAAGGCACTTCTTCGTCGAGCACAAGAGAAGACAGATAGGATCAAGAAGGAAGGTGCGCCTCCCGGACAGTCCGCTATCGCGTACCGAGGCGGAAGGCCCTCAGGAGATGTATCTTCCAAGGATGAAGAACAACCCCAGCGACGCCGTATGACGGCAAGGGAATATCGCAAGCTTTTCCCTGCACCACCGACAAAACACCGCCGTATCCAACTCCTCCACTCCCCCACACCCTCAAGTGACAAGGGGGCCCAGACAGATGAAGACAAGGAGGAAGACCCAGAAGAGCCAGAATACGCGATCGAGCATTCCGCCTCTTAGGCATTATTCGCAACTCGGATATGCCAGTTCGTGACCTCTACGGTAGGATAGGTCGTGTAACCCCTATGCGCAGTCGAGTCCTTGTATGGTTCATATGAAGCCATCTAGTGTTTGCTTTTGTTGTGTTTGAATGTACGTCATATTCTCCCTTCGGGAATATGTAAACGACTACATCACCCATTTGAATTTTAATGAATGTGTTTGGCCCTTTCGGCCCTTGCATGATTTGATTAGTGTCACACCCACCCCCTTACTAGGCACCCATCTTTATCGCTTTCCCTCTTCCAAATCATGAGACCTTTTACCGCTCCAACAGGATGCCTGTTGTAACTCGTACTGGTACCTCTACCCAGCAGCCTGAAGCCGGAGCATCTGCCCAATCAGAGGCAGGCCACGACCAAACCAACGACCAAGCTCCACCACCACCACCTCCTCCGAACATGGACATGGCTCAGCTTCTCTAAGCTTTCCGAGAGGAACGCCAAGCCAACACCGCAGCCCTTCAGATGATTGCTCAAGTTGTCACCAACAACCGCTAGCCGGCAGGGAATGGCAATGGACGTTCCACGTTGGCAGAGTTCAAGAAGCATGCACTGCCAACTTTCATCAAGACTGCTGAACCCCTGGATGCAGACGACTGGGTCCGCACCATTGAGGACTTGCTGGAACTAGTCGGATGCACCGAAGACCGCGAGAAGGTGGCTTATGCTGCCCACTGCCTCGGGGGGACTGCTAGAGCTTGGTGGGATGGATTCAAGGTCATGCATGCTGGGCAAGACATCACTTGGGACAACTTCAAGGAAGAATTCCGCAAGGCCCATATTCCTTCCGGAATCATGGCTATCAAAAAGCATGAGTTTCGAGCCCTGAAGCAAGGAAGTGGCACTGTCAAGGAGTACATGCAGAAGTTCAGTGTTCTGTCAAGGTATGCTCCTGAGGATGTCAACACTTATGCGGCAAAATGGGAGCGCTTCATGGAAGGCCTTAATCAGACTCTGCAATACTCGCTTGTCATGTGCGACTGCCCATCCTTCCCTGACCTGGTGAACAAAGCACTAATGCTTGAGGACAAGCGGCGTGCTCTGGAAGACACTCGCAAGCGCAAGATGGTCAGCAAGGGAAGTTCCAGCAACCAGAAGCCTCGCCCGTGGCAGCCAGCCCCGGTCAAGCCAACCTACCAGCAACCAAGAGATCCTGCACCTCACACCAACTATCAGCCTCAGCAGTATGCCAACCCCAGGCCAGCATTCAACCCCAATAACAATGGTGGCAACAACATCAATAATCCAAACCAAGTCACTTGCTTTGGATGTGGTCAGTCAGGACACATCTCAAGGGTGTGCCCCAACAAGAAGCCTGATGCCCCGCGCTCCAATGCGCAAAACCCAGGACAAGGCCGCGGGATGCCACCAAGGAACCCAGCTCCTCGCAACCCGCCTAACCATGGGAAGGGACGTGTGAATCACGTCACTGCTGAAGAAGCCCAGGAAGACCCGGACGTCGTGCTGGGTACGTTCCTTGTCAACTCAGCACCTGCAACTGTCTTGTTTGATTCTGGAGCCACGCATTCATTTGCCACTCAAAGATTTGCATTAAAAAGTGGCATGACCCCTACACCCCTGAATAACACCCCCAGAGCAGAGATGAGAGCCAAGATAGGCTGTAAAGGAGTCAGTGTTATCATTAACGGTGTAGACTTCCTAGCAGACCTTATCATCCTAACATCGCAAGGCTTGGATGTGATCTTAGGGATGGATTGGCTCAGTAAGCACCAAGGCTTATTAGACTGTGCCAATCGGACTATCACTGTGACCAATGACCAAGGAGTCGAAGTTAAGTTTGCTTCCAACTCCTCTTCCGCTCAAGCCGCTCAAGTCAATTGTCTGTCTGAAGTTGGACTGGAGCAAGTACCGGTAGTATGCGAGTATCCCGATGTCTTTCCGGATGAGCTACCGGGAATGCCCCCTGACCGTGACATTGAGTTCATCATCGAGCTCATGCCCGGGGCAGGACCCATCTATAAGAAGCCTTATAGAATGGGGACGAAAGAATTAGCCGAGTTGAAGAAGCAACTGGAAGACCAGCTGAGGAAGGGATTTATCCGCCCAAGTGCCTCCCCTTGGGGATCACCTGTTCTGTTTGTGGCAAAAAGGGACGGTACCATCCGCCTATGCATTGACTATCGTTCCCTCAGTGAGGTTACAATCAAGAACAAGTATCCACTTCCCAAGATTGAAGATCTGTTTGATCAACTCAGCAGAGCCAAGGTGTTCTCCAAGATCGACCTCAGATCTGGGTACTACCAGCTGAAGATCAGACCCCAAGATATTCCGAAGACGGCATTTGTAACCAGATATGGCCTGTACGAGTGCACGGTCATGTCCTTTGGGTTAACCAATGCCCCAACTTACTTCATGTATCTCATGAATACAGTCTTCATGGAATATTTGGACAAGTTTGTTGTTGTCTTCATCGATGACATTCTTGTCTTCTCGAAGATGGAGGAAGAGCACGAGCAACATTTGAGGATGGTCCTAGACAAGCTTCGAGAGCACCAACTATACGCCAAATTCAGCAAGTGTGAGTTCTGGCTGCATAAAGTTGGATTCTTAGGTCATGTCTTGAGCGAAGAAGGATTGTCAGTTGATCCCGCGAAGATCGAAGCTGTGACCCAATGGCAATCTCCAACGACCGTCAAGGAAGTCAGAAGCTTCCTCGGACTTGCGGGCTATTACCGCAAATTCGTGGAAGGATTCTCTAGCATTGCCCGGCCAATGACTCAACTCCTCAAGAAGGACAAGAAGTTCGAATGGACGCCAAAATGCGAAGAGAGCTTCCAAGATCTCAAGAAGAGATTGACCACCGCCCCAGTTCCGGCAACACCTGATATTCACAAGGAGTTCGTGATATATTGTGATGCCTCTCGGACCGGATTGGGAAGCGTTCTGATGCAAGAAGGCCGAGTCATAGCTTACCTCTGCAAGCAGCTACGACCTCATGAAGAGAACTATGCTACTCACGATCTTGAGTTAGCAGCAGTGGTTCATGCCTTGAAGACATGGCGACATTACCTCCTAGGGAAACGGTGTGAGATATACACAGACCACAAAAGTCTGAAGTACATTTTCACCCAAAAGGAATTGAACATGAGGCAACGAAGATGGTTGGAACTCATCAAAGATTATGACCTCAGTGTTCAATATCACCCCGGGAAGGCTAACGTGGTAGCCGATGCCTTAAGCAGAAAGGCTTGCTCCTTGAATGCCATAATTTAAAAGAGGCAGCCATCCCTATTTGAAGAGCTGGAACGATTCAGTTTGGAATTGGTCACCCCGGGATTTCTAGATCATCTGGAAGTCAAACCAACCCTGATGGACGAAGTCAAGAAGGCGCAAGGTGGGCACGCAAGCATTGAAGGCATCAAGAAGAAGATGAAGCTAGGCAAGGCCCCAGGATTCTCCGAGGACGAGCACGGGATTGTTTGGTACAAAGGCCGCATCTGCGTACCAAACAAGATGGAGCTGAAGAACCTGATCCTGCAAGAAGCCCATGACACTCCGTATTCCATCCACCCTGGAGGAACCAAGATGTACCAAGACTTGAAGGAAAGATTCTGGTGGCACGGGATGAAAAGAGAGATTGCAACCTATGTTGCAAAGTGTGATGTGTGCCAAAGGGTCAAGGCTGAATATCAGCGACCCGCTGGATTGTTCCAACCACTCAAGGTTCCTGAGTGGAAGTGGGATAAAGTCGGAATGGACTTCATCACGGGATTACCAAGGTCGAATAGAGGACATGACTCCATCTGGGTCAGAGTCGACCATTTGACCAAGGTAGCCCATTTCATTCCTGTCAATACTACTTATGATGGCAACCGGCTGGCAGCTCTCTACATCGACAGAATCGTAAGCCTTCATGGTGTTCCCAAGGAGATTGTGTCAGATCGAGGAACCCAGTTCACCTCAAGGTTCTGGAAGAAGTTCCAAGAAGCCTTGGGAACCAAGTTGTCTTTCAGCACAACTTTTAACCCGCAGACCAGAGGTCAGACAGAACGAGTAAATCAAATTCTCGAAGACATGCTGCGAGCCTGTGTTTTGGCATATGGAGCCAAGTGGGAAGATTGCCTCCCTTTCGCCGAGTTCTCCTATAACAACAGTTATCAGTCGAGCCTTCAGATGGCACCATTTGAGGTGTTGTACGGACGCAAATGTCACACACCCCTCAACTGGTCAGAGACTGGAGAAGGGCTAGTCTTTGGACCCGATATTCTCCGCAAAGCAGAAGAGCAAGTCCAACTAGTCAGAGAACGATTGAAGGTAGCCAAGTCAAGGCAGAAGAGCTATGCTGACACTCACCGCCGGGATATGAGCTTCCATATCGGGGACCATGTGTACCTACGGGTAACTCCTCTAAAGGGAACCAAGCATTTCCACGTTAAGGGGAAGCTCGCACCGAGGTTGATTGGACCCTTTGAGATCACTGCACGATGAGGAGAAGTGGCTTACCAGTTGGAACTACCACCTGAGCTATCCGATGTGCACAACGTATTCCACGTGTCACAATTCAGGAAGTGTCTCCAAGTTCCAAACAAGCCTGATCTCTACAAGGATGTTGATCACCAAGCTATTGATCTTCAGCCTGATTTGACCTACCGCGAGAAGCCCATTCGCATTCTGGATGAAGCAGAACGACGGACGCGAAGCCGCACCATTAAGTACTTCAAGGTCCAGTGGAGCAACCACACAGAAGCAGAAGCAACCTGGGAACATGAAGACTATCTTAGATCCGAGTATCCCGATCTCTTTTAAGACCTAGTTTAGGAATCTCGGGGACGAGATTCTTGTAAGGGGGGTAGGTCTGTCACACCCTGCATTTTGTAACATGTCATTTTCATTAGTAAAGCATGAAAATTTGGACCAGCAAAATGTTTTGCCATCATTTGGCTTTTATTTGGAATTAAGTTTTTCTCCCTGTGTTTTTCAAGTGCTCATTAAAGTCAACTACTCCCTCTTGTAGAATTCATCTCCTTACCCAAAACTTCTGCCCAATGATCATACCAAGTGTTTATAGCAGTATAGTATTTTCTTATAAAATTAATTTGGCCAAAATGTATTTTCAAAAATTAGATTTCCAAAAACCCCTGAATTGAGGTTTGCACTGCAAGTGCTTGATTTAGGGTGAGAAAATTATTTCAAAAAGCATATTTGAAACCTAGTAGTCATAGGACTCCCATAAACCACAAAAGTATAATTTTAAAAGTTATTTTCCTATTTCATTTAAAGGCTTTTTTCTTAAGGCCAGAAATGGTCTTTAATAGGGAAAAATTATTTAATTATTTCAAAAATATTTGCCAAAATTTAGGGAGACTCATAGGACATATATTGTCCATATATAAGAGTTTCAACACTTGGTCATGTTCAAAATATGGGACAAATCCCTCAGAAACCCTTTCTGGATATTTCAAGCTTTTGAATATTTACAAAGGAAATATTCTCTAAAAATTCCAGGGAAATTCTATCATGTCATATATGACATACTTGATGATCTTGCCAAGCCCCATGCCTTGGGAAGCAAGAAAACATCATCAAAACCCCTCAAAACCATTCTGTCCATATCTGAAGTTTGAGCAACTTTACATTGCCAAACTTGGCCAAATGCTCACAAACTTGGTACACATGCTATAATGGTCTAATAAGGCACCTAGACCAAATGGCACAAGCTTTGGAGAAGGGTAACTTGATCAGAGTACCCCAAAACCAATTCTGTTCAAATTCAAATTTGAACAACTTTACATTACCAACTTTTTACTTGGGGCTTCAGACTTTGTGGGCATGATCACAACCCCAAATGATGACACTACACCAAGTGGTGCATCAACGGGAGATGATTAGCTTAACTCAAACATGGTGAAACCATTTCTGTTGATTCTTAGGGTTCACCAAAGTTACATTGGCAAGTTTCTTCAAATAAGCCCAAACTTGGTGAAACACCCTAATTCCATATGCCATTTAATCCTGTTAAGTTTCATGACTATTGGAAGTCATATGCTTGCCCAAAACATCATCGAACACCTTCTGCCATTTTACCAAAACCACTGTTTTGCCCCCTTTTACTATTAACCTTTGATTCAACTTTTTACCACAGCATCACCTAGTCACCCTCTACCTCCAGTAACTCTCCCATGACCAAAGCTCAATAATTGAAGGGTGAAAACCCCATTTTACCTTGCTGGACAGCCCAGTTCTTACCTTCTCTCAACTTCCCTCCTCTTCCACTGGACAACCAAGGCATCCAAGGCCACAACTCGTTTGTTTACTACGTGCCTGACCCACCAGACAAGGTGGACGCGCCCAGCCAGCCAACGGCATGCCCTCGCATGCAATAGGCGCGCTCCAGACCACGCTACAGTGCACGCCCGCACTGTAGCCTCCTCCAATCAGCCGCCCCCGACCACCTCGTGCCCCCCTCGCGCGGTTCGATGCGCCTTGGTGTCCGCAACACCCCCCGGCGCTGCCCCCTCCTCCTTCTCCCTCCTGTGGATGCCCTCGCACACGCACCGGCCGCCTGCGAGCTCCAGTCCTCGGCCTCACACGCGCGCGGCTCTGGAAGCTTCCCCCGCTCTCTCTCTTCCTCTCCCCAGCACTGGACCTCATCCAGCAACTCCGCAGACACCACCCCAGCGCCTCCCGAGCCCTGTGGCAACGAGCAGAGGCTCGCCGGCGCACAGGTCCACGGCACCTCGCTGTTCGCCTATAAAAGGACCTCCCGAGCCCCTCCTCTCCTCACCAACGGCTCTCTCCCTCACTTAATCTCCCCCCTGCGCCACTCACCCCACTCCAGACAGGCCCGAGCTCGAGATCGAGATCGAGCTCCGCCGCGGCGGCTCGCTGTCGTCTGCTCGGTACAGGCCGCCCCAGCCACTCCTCCCGCTCGATCTAGCACCACGACACCTCACTGATTCGTTTCCCCCTCTTTTCCCTCTCTGCAGCTGCCGGAATCGACCGGAGCAACATTCGCCCGAAGCTCCTCCGCCGCGTGACTCGCCGTCGGTGACCCAGGCCACTCCGGCGACCCGCACCACCTCCACCAGATCGGCGACACCACGCTGAATCCATCCCTGCCCTTAGCTCAGCCTGCCGTGCCGCGAAACGTCGCCGGTGAGCTCGCCGGCCCTTTGCCGGAGGGTTAGGGATGACAGGCGGGCCCCGCCTGTCAGCCTCCCCTCGCCCTCGTCCCTCTCTCCACTCACTGACGCCGGGCCCCACCCGTCAGGTTTAAAAACCAGGCGCGCGCGCTGGCGCCCGTGCGGTGGGCTGTTTTCGCCCTGGGCCTACTGCATTGTGGCCGATCTGGCCCAGTTGCACAGGACCCTTTTTCTTTTTCTTTTTTGTGGGATTTTCAAATAATTCCACAGGATTAAATATTTATCCAAATAAATTAATTCCAGTTCCTAAAAACTTGTAAAAATCCAACCTATTTAATGATGTCACTTCCACCCATATCCATGGACCTTTTCTGTTCTGTTCAAATTTAAATTCATATTTGAACACTAAAACCTCTGTTCAAAAATTCATGTACTCCATTCTGTCACTCCAAAACTCAAACTAAGAATTTTTGCCATCTTAGTTTTCCCTCTAGTATTTGATAAAAATAAGTTGACATTTTTCTGAGCACTTTTGTTTTTCTGTTTTTATTGTGGTCTTATTTTCCCGTTGTTTATTGCGATGATTAGATACCGTGTTTGATGAGGTTACTGAAGAAGAAGGAGGGGAAGGATTTGAAGACCTTGAAGACCAAGCCAATCTAGGCAAGCAGCCCTTTGACCATGATACCCTTGTGTTCCTCGGAACCCATTTATTTCCGAATGCATGATGATAAGAGTGACGGTGGTGACCTAGTTGAGAGCCCCCACATGATGCATGATTTACTCATGATCTTGCTATATGCTTAGATGCAATGCAAATGATTAGTAGTGATGCTTAGAGATGCATGTGTGCCATGAAACCTTCGTGGTTGCATTCTTTTCAAAAAACCCATTGGGTGCCCCTAATGCCCGAGGGTGATGTTGAGTTAGGTCATCACTTGAGGAAGAAGTGGTGTGCCAATAAAGATCTTGTGTGTGGGTAAAATGATGGATTAGATTTATGTGTGACTACCGTCCCAACCAAGCATGTGCAACCACTCTACCCCTTATGGGACGGGGCATTATTGATTACTTAGGCTGATACTAGCATGGTGCCCACATTATTAGTGACGGGAAGGACTTGAGGTCACTCCCGAGACGGGGTCGTTCTTGGATAGGCGACCATGACTGTTTTCACAGGGCACCGGACACACCGTTGGTCCCTTCGTGCACGCGTGACATTGAAAATAGGGCAAGTCCCATGATCTATTGTTTGTACTCGAGGGCCGTGCACCAACGAGTGGACCCTATGTTAGTGTCGTCTAGGGAAAGATAATGACCGGGTGCTTCCCCCGAGTACTTGAGGTACTGCGGGATCGTGGGTGACACGAAAGCTTCCCGGATCTTGTGGGTAAAGTGCGCAACCTCTGCAGAGTGTAAAACTATTCGAATAGCCGTGTCCCCGGTCAAGGACAGTTGGGTGGTGCTACTTAAACTATGTCCAGAATTTTACAATCTCGGTGAAAGTATGTGTGTGATGAGTCAAGGTGGTGACTTGACCCGTTGTGTTGATCTCTATTCATGTTGATATCTGTAACCTGTTTTCGAGGTTACCCAAATTTATTGATGCATGTTACATAATGGTAGAATATTTAATCTAGCTTATAGCTAGGTTGCTCATTGTTGTATATTGCATTGTTACCTTGAACCAAATCATGGGTTGCTTGCGAGTACATTCAAAGTACTCATTGGCTTGCCACTGGTTATTTAATTGGCCAGGCATGGAGGAGCAGGAATTTGAAGAAGAATTCTATGGAGACGAACATCCGAACTAGGACGCTTTCCCAGTCAGAATGCCTGTAGGGTTAAGGCAGATGGCATGGGTTCTACTTATCTACGAAGACTTCCGCTATTCGAGTTATTTGCTATTCAGCCCTTGAGGCTTTATCTATGTAAGACTTGGCCATAATGGTCATAATTTGTGTAAGACGGTATGTATGGATGTAAGACTCTTGTTATTCAGCTTCTGTGTGTTCAGTGAGCATTGATCTCTGGGATCACTGTACATGTGCATTCAGTGATCTCGACTCTTAAGTCGGGGTCGCCACACAAGCTATGGCTCCTATGAATATACGGTCATGTCTTTTGGCCTCGCAAATGCTCCACCCACCTTCTCAAGGATGATGCACTTCATATTCAACCCCTACACCAATGAATTTGTTCTTGTCTATCTGGATGACATCTTGGTATTCTCCAAGAATGAATAAGACCATGCCAAGCACCTCCGTTTGGTCCTGGACAGGCTCCGTGAACACAAGTTCTATGCGAAGTTCTCCAAATGTGAATTCTGGCTAGATAAGGTCTTATATCTTGGCCATATCATCTCTGCCGAGGGTATTTCTGTGAACCCCGAGAAAGTTGAAGCTATTGTCAACTGGGAACCCCCGCAGAATGTCAAGCAACTCCGAAGCTTCCTTGGTCTCGCTAGCTATTGCAGAAGGTTCGTTGAGAACTTCCCCAAGATTGCCAAGCCTCTTTCCAACCTGTTGCAGAAGAATGTTAAGTACTCTTGGACTCCTGATTGTGATGTGGCATTCAAAACACTCAAAGAGAAGCTCATTTTTGCTCCGGTTCTTACTCCTCCGGATGAGTCCAAGCCCTATGAAGTCTTTTGTGATGCTTCTTTGCAAGGACTTGGTGGTGTTCTCATGCAAGACAAGAAGATTGTGGCATACACTTCTCGTCAATTGAAACCAAATGAGAGGAATTACCCCACACATGATCTCGAGCTAGCAGCAGTTGTACATGCCTTGATCACGTGGAGACACCTTCTGTTGGGCAGAAAAGTGGACATCTTCACCGATCACAAGAGCTTGAAGTACATCTTCACACAGCCAAACCTGAACCTTCGCCAGACTCGTTGGGTTGAGATGATCCAAGAGTATGATCCAAGCATTGAGTACACACCTGGCAAGGCCAATGTCATTGCAGATGCCTTGAGCAGAAAGGCGTATTGCAACAGTCTCCTTCTCAAACCGTTCCAGCCTGAACTTTGTTAATCATTCAGGAAGCTCAACCTCCAAGTTGTTCCGCAAGGCTTTCTTGCAAACCTTCAAGTTGCTCCTACCTTGGAAGATCAAATCCGTGTGGCCCAGCTCAATAATGCTATGGTGCAGAAAGTGAAACATGGTATTGCTAAGGGTACTCCCAAGTACAAGCGCTATCGTGTTGATGAGAAAGACACCTTGTTCTTTGAGGACAGAATTGTGGTTCGCAAGGGTGATCTCAGGAAGCTCATAATGAACGAAGCACATGACTCCCTCCTCTCAATTAATCCCGGAAGTTCCAAGATGTACCAAGACCTCAAGCAATCATACTGGTGGACTCGCATGAAAAGGGAGATTGCCCAATTCGTGAATGAATGTGATGTCTGCAGAAGAGTGAAGGCAGAGCATCAACGTCCAGCCGGTCTCCTTCAACCTCTACCTATTCCCGAGTGGAAATTTGATCACATTGAAATGGATTTCGTCACTGGGTTTCCTAAGTCCAAGAAGGGGAATGATGCTATCTTTGTAGTGATTGACAAGCTAACTAAAGTAGCTCATTTCCTTCCCGTCAAAGAATCCATCAAGTCATCTCCTCAAGTCATTCCTCAAGTCATCTCCAGAATTGTTTCGTTGCATGGCATTCCTCAAGTCATCTCCTCAGACCGTGGAAGTTTGTTCACATCCAAGTTCTGGGACTCCTTTCAGTCTGCCATGGGCACGAAAATTCGCTTCAGCACTGCGTTTCACGCTCAGACTAGTGGTCAAGTCAAAAGAGTGAACCAGATCCTCGAAGACATGCTGAGAGCTTGTGTAATCTCTTTCGGTATGATGTGGGAAGATTGTATCCCGTTTGCCGAATTCTCATACAACAACAGCTTCCAAGCCAGTGCCGGCAAAGCTACTTTTGAAATCCTCTATGGCAGAAAGTGCCGTACCCCGCTCAACTGGTCCGAGACTGGTGAACGTCAACTTCTTGGCAATGATTTGATCTCAGAAGCCGAAGAAATGTGCAAAGTCATACGTGAGAATCTCAAAGCCGCTCAGTCGCGTCAAAAGAGTTACTATGACGGCAAGCATCGTGATTTGGCTTTCGACATTGGAGATCATGTCTATCTCCGTGTTTCTCCTATGAAAGGAACCCAAAGATTCGGTATCAAAGGAAAGCTTGCTCCGAGATACGTGGGACCTTTCAAGTTTCTTGGCAAAGGAGGCGATCTAGCCTACCAACTCGAGCTTCCCTCCAACTTTGCAAATGTTCATGATGTGTTTCACGTGTCTCAACTCCGCAGGTGCTTCAAGACATCTGAACGCACCATTCCGTTTGAGGAGATTGATCTTCAACAAGACTTGTCTTATCGTGAGCACCCCGTTGCTATTCTTGAAGAAACTGAGCGCAAAACCCGCAACAAGTCCATCAAGTTCTTGAAAGTAATGTGGTCACACCATACCGACCGAGAAGCTACGTGGGAACAAAAAGATCACCTTCGTTTCGAGTATCCTTCCTTCTTCCAGTCCTAGATCTCGGGACGAGATCTTTTTGTAGCGTAGGAGAGTTTGTAATGCCCCATATGTAACACTTTCCAATTATGGCAATAAAACTTCTCAATTTGATCCTTGTCCTTATCCTTGGGGGTTCTTGTCATTTTATTTTTGCATTGCCATATCATTTATTATTTTGCATCCTTGCATTGCTTCATCATCATAGCATCATGGCATCATAGTTTACTTCTTTGTTATCATGAGTGAGAGTGAGGCCTTGTGATGTTGTGTGTGAGGTGGCTCTAGCCAACCTTGACTTGCTAAACCCTAACCCCCCCTCTTCTTCTTCTTCTTCTTCTTCTTCTTCTTCTTCTTCTTCTTCTTCTTCTTCTTCTTCTTCTTCTTCTTCTTCTTCTTCTTCTTCTTTCTTTCTTTCTTTCTTTCTTTCTTTTCTTTTCTGTCCATTCTTTACCCCTTTGTGCAAGCCACCTAGCCAAGTGCTTTATTGTTCCTTCTTCTCCTATAAATCTTGCACCATGCCTACAATCTCTCCACCAAATATCACCCTATTTGAAAATGATTTGGTTGGGTTTTAAAATACCAAGAGTTTGAACCATATTCAAACTCCTTTTATTTTCCTGCCTCTAAAAATGTCCAAGTCAATTTTATTAAATAGGGCATAAATCACTGAGCATGGGGATATTTTTCTTTTCCCCTAACTCATTTTCTTTTGGCCTGTGTTTTTCTTTTTCTTTCTGTCTAAAGAAATAAAGAAAAAGAAAGAAAAGCAGCAGCTAGTAGTGAACCTGGGCCTCCTCCTCCTTCTCTCTCCCCCAGGCCCATCGCTTTTCCCCCACAGCAGTGCAGTCCCAGCTCCACCCGCAGGCCCAGCCAGCAGGCCGCAGCAGTCGCGTCGTCTCTCCCTTCGCGCCTGGCCCCACCTGTCTGTCTCTCACCCCGAGTCGCCGTCTTCCTCCGTCAGCGAAAAGCAGAGCAGAGCACGCTCACCGTCGTGCCGTGAACTCACGGACGTCGAGGTCTCGTGGTCTGAGCCCCCCATTTAAACCCGAAGCTTGTCCAGCCCCTCTCTCTAGGGTTCCCCTTCCTCCTCGTCGCCGCCTGGAGAGCCCAGCACCACCAGATCCCGCCGTCCCAGTCGATACCCGAGCGCATCTGAGAGCGCCACCTCGTCACCGGCGAGCCCTCCGTCGACCTCAGCCTCACCAATTGTGTCCTTCTGCGTCCACGACGTCGACTCCTTCGACTACGTCCACTACACGGAGCCGATCACCTCCACGCCGACGTCTTCTTCCTCTTCTTCATCTCCGGTGGCCGTAGTTGTTCGAGAACCGCCGCCGTCGACTCCGTCCACGACTGGGCCAGCCAAGCACATCTTTGTGCTCGTGGTGAGCTCCTCTGTCTCCCCATGCCTTTTTACCTTCCTGCGCGCCCTCTAGGTCCTAGTTCATCGAGCGCCCGAGCGCATCGCCGCCGAACCTCGTCGTCGGCGAGTGTTCCGACCCCTCTAGGCCGTGTTCTTCTGTCTGTTCGCTTCGTCTCGTCGTGTAGGAGCTGCCTGTGCAGTCGCCGTACCACTAGGGCCTCTGCATCGCCTCGCCGTTGCTCCATCGCCGCCGGTCTGTCGTTGCTCGCCGCCGGCGTTGTAGTAGTCGCTAGGTGCTGTAAGTGCATTGGTTGGATGCGGAACTCTTCCAGGAGCAATCCGCACCACTCCGCCACCTCGTTTGGTCGCCGGAGCAGCTCCGACGAGCCCAACGTTTTCCCCTGTCTCTGCTTCTTCTGTTGTGTCTTCAGAGATAGCACATGTTATTTGTCGAGAAACATTCAGTAGCGTAGTGGTTTGTGCTCTGTCAGTTAAGCGAGAGGTCTTGCGTTCGAATCCTTGCGGGCGCAGTGGGATTTCACCCCTTTTTGTTTTCCGCGTGTGGCTGACAGGTAGGCCCCACCTGCCAGCCTCACAGGCTTCTCCAGCCCGCGCGCGCACCCGCTGGCGCCAGCTCAGCGAGGCAGGGCCCTCTTGTCAGTGGTCGTGGCTAGCGCAGCCCTGGGTCACTTTGACCTTGCGCTTTGTATTTCTTTTTCTATTTTTCTTTTTCTTTTCCTTTTGCTGCCTTTTTCTTGTTTATTTAATATCTGTTGAAATATGTTTCTGATGAATATGAGTTATTTATGAAAAGTGCTTAGAATTTTATCTAGATTATGAATATGCTATTTGTTGCCATGTTTAAAAACATTTAAAATGCTGTTTGAATATAATCTTGTTTTAAATATGCTTAAACTTGTAAAATTCATAACTAAATATCTACAACTCCAAATTTAACAAACTTTATATGCATTTGGGGTGGAAAAATGTGTAGAATATTTTGGTGCTGTTGTTTAGCATGTTTGACAACTCTATCACAGATGTTTTTCAGATCTGTCCCAAATGCAAATAAATTAATATGGGAGTTTCTGGATATTGTTGTTATTTACTTCCAGCCCATTTAAATGTGCTAGCATGTTGCTGTGGTGTTAGTTGCACTTTGCCATGTTAACCAACTCCCTTAAAACTTGTTGGATGCTTGTTTGAACAACATACATAAACTTGTTAGTTGATCCTTTGCCTATTTCATTCTTGTGTATGATCTTGTTGGATGTGATGTTGTTGCACTCTTGTGACCCTAGGCCATGCATCATATGTACTCTTGTCCTTGTTCATCATGTTCATGCATCATGTGGTTGAGCACTGCATGTTGATTGATTTTGTTCCGTTATTGCATTGTTGTGTTTGGTTAGAGCCCGGTGACGATACGGAGTACGAGGTTTCTACCGAGGTTGAGTGTGAGGAGCATGGTTACGATCCCTTCGAGGAATCAACAGGCAAGATGACCTTACCCAGATATCACTACTATCTTTGCCTATGCTAGATGTCTCGCTCTTTAGCTTATTGCCTCGATGCCTATGTCTGTTTGTCAGCCCTCCTATTGTTGCCATCAAACTCTCTAACCACCCACCTAGCAAACCATTGTTTGGCTACGTAAGCATCGCTTAGCCCCTCTTATAGCGTTGTTAGTTGCAGGTGAAGATTTGAAGATTCTTGCTTCATGTTGAAGTTATTGTTGGGATATCACAATATATAATCTATTAAACTAAATCATCTATATATTGGTAATGGGTGGAAGGCTAAGCCTCTTGCTTGGTGTTTTGTTCCACTCATGCCACCCTAGGAACCGTTTAAACCGGTGTTATGTTCCTTGATTTTTGCGTCCCTAACACGATTGGGGTTTATGGGCCCCCCTCGATAACCCTCTTAGCGCTAAAGCTTTTCCAGCAAGGCCCAACTTTGGTGTTACATTTGCCTAATAACTAAAACTTGCATAGGGACTAGCTACCCCGAGGACTTAATTAACAACCCCCGGGCCAGTGCTCCTCATGAGTATTGGTCCAACCCAGAGTCGTTTGCAGTACCCCCCTTGGCAACTTGGGTTTTGGTCACCGTACGCTGTGCTCATCTGGTCGTGGCCTGAGACTAGATACGCGTGGATACTGTCAGGGTGTCGGCACGCCGGGAGGTCTTGCTGGATTAGTTTTACCTATGTCGGAATATCTTGAGCACGGGATTCCAAGAATACTCGGGTATTCCCACCTTGGAGTTGCGACTCCGCGGATCGTGAGCTTGTGATGGGCTAAGTTAGGACACCCCTACAGGGTTTGATCTTTCGAAAGCCGTGCCCGCGGTTATGTGGCAGATGGGAATTTGTTAATATCCAGTTGTAGAAAACTTGACACTATGTTCTTAATACACTACCAGCGTGAGTAATCGTGACGGTCGCTTTCCGAAGGGGTTCAGGAAGTGAACACGGTGGGGTTATGTTTGACGTGCTTAGTTAGGATCACTTCGTGATCACTTTGACGATCGTTGGCACTTTCTCTTCTCGCTCTAAACCTGTAAGTTAGTGCTAGTGCTGCTGCAACCTTGTTTTAAGCCTTTTCCACACCTAAGGCTTTGATAGTATTGCTACCCGGGAACGGGATTGCTGAGTCCTCCGTGGCTCACAGATTCTACACAACACCAGATGCAGGTACCGTTGAGAACAACACAGATGGTGGTTCAGAGTTGTATTGGGAGTTCGATGAAGAGCGTGGGCGATACTACGTGTCTTACCCAGAGGATCAGTATGGCTCTTACTAGGATGATCGGGACCTTGTGTTGCTTTATTTATGGTATCTTTCATTTGGATCTTCGTTCGTAGTCGGACTATGATGTTATTGGATGATGTATGTTAATGTATTACATTGTGTGACGTGGTGAGTGTAAGCCAACTACTCTTTTACATTTTCATCCCCTCTTTTACATGAGTTGCGCAAAGATACCATACTTGAGATCATTCTTGTATGTGCCTATGCCTTTAAGTCGTGCCTCGACACATGAGAGGTATAGTCACATACTAGGCATTACACCCGGTCACTATCTTTCCCTAGACGACACTAACACATAGTCCACTCGATTGGTAGTAACCCCCGTGCCCAACATTTCACATCTTAAAAATTGTGGAGCCTCGCTCCCATATTCATCTCATACCACAAGAACAGGGTACCAACGGTGTGTCAGGTGCCCTGTAAAGACAGTCATGGCCGCCTATCCAAGCACGACCCCGTCCCGAGAGTGACCTCATGTCGCCCCCGTCACTAGTAATGTGGGCACCATGCTAGTATCGACCTAGGTAATCAATAATGCCCTTTCCCATGTAAGGGTAGAGTGGTTGCGCATGTTTGGTTGGGACGGTCGACAAATCTTAAATCTAATCCATCTCTGTAAACAACACCTTCATCAAGCCTCGGTACACTACTTCTCCACCAAGTAGTGCCCTAGTTCCTCATCATCTCCCAGGGGCATTAGTGGCACCCACTGGGTTATTTGCAAGTATGTCAAACCACACTTGTTTCTTTCCATGCATAACCCTGACCCATTTTTGCGTAGCCAACTACTATAGCATATATCTATCTACTCCCACCCACATAACCCTCATAGGAAGGTAGGGTCATGCTAGATGCAAGTTTCAATAGTAAAGTAACAAAGGTACCAACCAAAGTGGTCACCACCTCTACATGATTCCGATGCATTGATAATAAGGTGCTATGAGACATGCATAAAAAGGTTTCTCGAACATGGTCAAAGGGCTGCTTGCCTGTCTTAACCAAGTCCTTGGGGTCTTCAAATCCTCTGGTCCTTCTCCAAGTACTCTGTCTACTTCGTCAACTAACGCCGGAAACAAATCGCAATAAGCAACAGAACAAGGAAAAAATAAAAGTGCTCCAAAAGTAGGAGTTGGACTTTTCTAGGATACCTCTGGTCATATGAAAAATAACCAGAGTGGTATCATTGGGATTGGATTAGTGGATGTTTCTGATCATTTAATATGTTGGAATCAAGGGGTTTATGGATTTGCAAGAAGTGTACAGAAATATATTGTTGAAAAATGAGCAAAGGCACCCATTTAACAAATCATGATTTTAGAAGCATCTAGGAGTTGGTTTCACTGGATTTGGAGTTCAAATGAATTCCCTATGAATTTGTAAAATTGACAAATATGAAGAAATGGCTCAATATATTATGTGGTATAGAGAGTATTAGGAAAAATGTTCATAAACTAAGTTATGAACTGAGAAGCATCTAGGAATTTGAATCATGGCATTTGGATCAATTTTGAGCTCTCTGTAATTTTCTAAAGTTCATCACAGAAATAGAAAAATTAGGATTTGATAAATATTTGTGAAGGAAATGCTTCTGGAAAAATGTGCAAATAGCACCATGTGGTAGATCATGATTTATGGAGTCACTGGAAATTTGAATCATCAAATTTGGAGTCTATTTGATTTGTTTAAGGATTTTAGATGTTCACTAGAAAAAAAAAAGAATTTGCAGGCCAATTTTAGCCTGTAGCTGGGCCGGCCAAGAGCCACGCCAGCCCAGGCGAACCGGTGTGCGCGCGCACGCACGTTCAAACCTGACGGCTGGGGCCCGACGGTCAGCGACAGAGAGGGGAGAGAGAGAGGTGAGGATGACAGGCGGGGCCCTCCTGTCATCTTCAACCTCGTGGCCAGGGAAGCGGCGAGCTCTCCGGCGGCGATGTGGTGCACGGCGAGGCGATCCGAGGGCACGTGCGTTCTCAGGGGGGAGTCGCGGTTCCGGTGGTGCGGGAGTTGGCCGCCGGAGGAGCCTGGTTCGTCGGCGGCGAGGTGGAACGGCGGCGGAGCGTCAGGAGGGTCCTGGTTTGCTCGCTCCAGGCTCCAACAGGAGTGGGAGAAGGAGGGGAATGGGTCAATGAGGCGCGGCGGTTTCAGATCGAGGAAGAGGAGCGGCGGAGTGGGCCTGTACCCTGAGATCGACGTCGACCCAAGGCGGCGGAGCTCGAGCTCGATCTCGAGCTCGGGCTCGTCTGGAGAGGGGGATGTGGTGTAGGGGGGTGATTAGGTGTGTGTTGAAGCGAGTGGAGTGGAGAGGAAGGCGCGGGGCGTTCCTTTTATAGGCGAACGGCGGGGTGCCGTGGACCTGTGCGCCGGCGAGCTCCTGCTCATTGCCACAGGGCTCGGGAGGAGCTGGTACCATGTCTGGGGCGTTCCTGGATTCGGTCCAGAGCTAGGGAAGAGAAGAGAGAGAGAGAGAGAGAGCAGAGGGGGTCGGGGGCACCGCGCGTGTGAGTTTGCTCGTTGGAGCTCTTGGGCAGCCGACGCGCGTGCGAGCTGGGGCGAGAGGAGGGAGAAGCAGGAGGGGGACAGAGGCGAGGCGTGTCGCAGATGTCGAGGCGCATCGTCGGGCGCGCTGGGGAGGCTCGAGGTGGCCGGAGGTGCTTGGCAGGGGGCGGCTACAGTGTGGGAGCGCACTGTAGCGCGCTCCAGAGCGCCCAAATGGCCGGCATGGCCATTTTCTATGCAATGTGGGCACGTCCAAAGGTGTCTGGTTGCTCTAGGAGGAAGTAAAGAAGTGGGCTGTGGCCTTGGATGCCCTGGGGAGCCAGTAGGAGAGGAGAGAGGCAGAAGAAGAGGGAGAGAGGGGCTGTCCAGGGAGGTAAATGGGGTATTTTACCCCTCAATCATTGAGAAATGGCCAGGGGAGAGTTACTGGAGGTAGGAGAGGACTAGGAGGAGCTGTGGTAAAAAGTTGAGCTCAAGGAGAATAGTGTAAGTGGTCAAAATGGTGATTTTTGAAAAGTGAGAGAAGGTGTTTGATGCAAATTTGGGCAAGCAAATTAACTCCACTTGACATGAGACTTAACAGGATCAAATGGCATATAGAAATAGGGTATTCCACCAAGTTTGAGCTCATTTGAAGAGACTTGCCAATGTAACTTTGGTAAACCCTAGAAATCAGTAGAAATGACTTTTCCAAGATTCAGTCATGCAAATCATCCCTCCTTGATGCACCACTTGGTGTAGTGTCATCATTTGGGGTGGTGATCATGTCCACAAAATTTGAGGTCACAAGTAAAAAGTTGGCAATGTAGAGTGATTCAAATTTGGATCTGGTCAGAAAGGGTTTTGGGGCACTTAGATCAAGTTATGCTTCTCCAATACTTGTTCCATTTGGTCTAGATGCATAATTAGACCATTTTAGCAGTGTACCAAGTTTGAGAGCATTTGGACAAGTTTGGCAATGTAAAGTTGCTCAAACTTCAAAATGGACAGAAATGGTTTTGAGGGGATTAGATGATGTTTTCTTGATCTTCAAGGCATGAGGCTTTGTAAGATCATCAAATATGTCATATCTGACATGATAGAATTTCCCTGGAATTTTTAGATAATATTTCCTTTGTAAATATTTCAAAAGCTTGAAATATCCAGAAAGGGTTTTTGAAGGATTTGTCCAATATTTTGAACATGACTATGTGCTGAAAGTCTTATATATGCACAATATATGTCCTATGATCTTCCCTGAATTTTGGAAAATATTTTTGAAACAGTTAAATAATTTTAACCTATAAAAGACCATTTCTGGCCTAAAGAAAAAGCATTTAAATAAAATATAAAAATAACTTTTAAAATTATAATTTTGTGGTTTATGGGAGTCCTATACCTAATAGGATTCAAATATACTTTTTGAAAGATTTTTCACACCCTCAATTAAGTACTTGTAGTACAAACCTCTATTCAGGGGTTTTTGGAAAACTAATTTTATAAAATACTATTTGGCCAAATTATTTTTATAAGAAAATACTATACTGTTCTATACACATGGCATGATAATTGGGAAAAGGTTTTATATCAAGGAGATGAAGTATAAGAGTTGGATGATTTATTTGATTTTTAGAGCACTTGCAAACAACAAACAGAAAACCAATCAAGCAAGGTTAAAAACACTCAAAAGTTTTTGTCAAACCACATTTTTGCATGATTATTAGCTTAAGTGTTGTGGCATGAAAATCAGGGTGTGACACACATCCACCCCACTGACCCCAATGCAGCACCGACCCACATTTCCACTACACTCGACAGCAAATAGGAAGAAGCGCTCATCCAGTTCCTCTGTGAGAACTGGGACATCTTCGCATGGAAACCATCTGACATGCCAGGTGTACCCAGGGGAATGGGTGAGCACCATTTGCGAGTCGACCCAAAAGTGAAGCCGGTGAAGGAACATCTCCGTCGGTCCGCCGCGGAGAAGAGAAAGGCAATTGGCGAGGAAGTGGCTCGAATTCTGGCAGCTGAGTTCATCCGCGAGATCTACCACTCTGAGTGGCTCGCCAATGTCGTCATGGTCCCCAAGATGGACAAGTCTCTCCACATGTGCATCGATTTCAACCATATCCATCGGGCCTGCCCGAAGGATCATTTTCCTCTCCCCCGCATCGATCAAATAGTCGACTCGACTGCGGGATGCGAGCGTTTGTCCTTTCTGGACGCGTATTCCGGGTACCATCAGATCTGACTGTTTGGACCCGATGAAATCAAGACAACTTTCATCACCCCGTTCCGGTGTTTCTGTTATGTCACCATGCCTTTCGGTCTCAAGAATGCCGGCGCTACCTTCATGCGCATGATCCAGAAGTGCCTGCTGAAGCAAATCAGTCAAAACATCGAAGCATACATGGATGACATCATGGTCAAGTCGCGGAAAGGTTCCGACCTGTTGACTGACCTCGCTGAGACATTCACAAATTTGAGAAGCTATGATATCAAGCTCAATCCATCGAAGTGTACGTTTGGAGTTCTGGGCGGGAAGTTACTCGGTTTTCTCATTTCTGGACGAGGAATCGACGCCAACCCAGAAAAGGTCGGCACCATCCTCCGAATGAAACGTCCCGAGCATGTACACGACGTCCATAAGCTTACTGGTTGCTTGGCCACATTGAGTCGATTCATTTCTTGTCTTAGTGAGAAGGCATTACCTCTCTACCGACTGATGAAGAAATCGGAAAAGTTCGAGTGGAATTCCGAAGCTGAAGCAGCGTTTGAAGAGCTCAAAGCCCTGCTGTCCACCCAACTGGTGCTTGCTTCCCCAGTCAGCAAAGAGCATCTCTTACTATACATTGCAGCCACCGGACAACTTGTCAGCACTATACTCACGGTCAAGCAGGAAGAACAAGGCAAGGCCTACAAAGTTCAACGCCCAATCTATTACATATCCGAAGTCTTGACTCCCTCCAAGCAAAGGTACCCGCATTAACAGAAGCTTGTGTATGGAATTTACTTGACCACAAAGAAGGTTGCCCACTACTTCTCGGACCATACAATCTCAGTCGTCAGCGACGCCCCATTATCAGAAATCCTGAACAACCGAGACGCAACCGGTCGAGTGGCAAAATGGGCGATTGAACTCCTTCCGTTAGATATCAAGTTTGAAGCGAAGAAAGCCATCAAGTCCCAGGCAATAGCAGATTTTGTGGCCGAGTGGATCGAACAAGAGCTGCCGACTCAGGTTCAGTCGGATCACTGGACTATCTTCTTTGATGGATCCAAGATGTTGAACGGATCCGGCACAGGCGTGGTCCTGGTATCTCCCAGGGCGACAAGCTCAATTACGTCCTTTAGATCCACTTTGACTCATCAAACAATGAAGCTGAGTACGAAGCACTTTTGTACGGTTAGCGTATGGCCATCTCACTCGGTGTCCGTCGCCTGATGGTCTACGGCGATTCAGACTTAGTGGTGAACCAGGTGATGAAGGAATGGGACGTCAGAAGCCCGGCAATGACCAATTATTGCAGTGCAGTACTGAAGCTTGAAAAGAAGTTCGAAGGTTTAGAGCTCCATCACATGCCCAGAGCCAAGAATCAGCTTGCTGATGATCTCGCAAAAATTGGGTCGACTCGGAAGCCTATACCCAAGAATGTATTTCTGGAACATCTGCACACCCCCTTTGTCAAAGAAGACCCCTTCACGAAGGAACCCCCACAGCCAGTCAGTGCGTCAGATCCGACTGAAGTCAAAGTACCTACAGTGGTCGACCTGATCATGGAGATTTTAGTGATAACGCCCGACTAGACTGTGCCATACATAGCATATCTGCTCAGGCAAGAACTCCCAGAAGATGAAGAGGAAGCACGCCAGATCGTCCGTCGATCCAAGGCTTTTACTGTCATTCAGGGTCAGCTCTATAGAGAGAGTGTCACTGGAGTCGCTCATCGCTGCATCACCCCAGAGGAGGGTCGACTGATTCTGAATGAGATTCACTCGGGGACTTGTGGCCACCATGCTTCCTCTTGGACTATAGTGGCCAAGGCGTACCGAGCTAGGTTTTATTGGCCCCGAGCCAACGAAATGGCTAAAGATATCGTGGACAAGTGCGAAGTCTGCCAGTTCTACTCCAACATGTCCCATAAGCCAGCGTTTGCTCTGAAGACCATTCCACTAGTTTGGCCCTTTGCCGTTTGGGGCTTAGACATGGTCGGCCCCTTCAAAACTGGCAGAAGCGGATTCACTCACCTGCTCGTGGCAGTCAACAAGTTCACCAAATGGATTGAGGCCAAGCCCATCAAGAACCTCGAGTCGAGCACCGCCATCAGCTTCATCAGGGAATTAATATTCAGATATGGAGTCCCCCACAACATCATCACCGACAACGGCTCCAACTTTGACTCATATGAATTCAGAGCTTTCTGTTCCTCTCAAGGAACCCGAGTCGACTATGCCTCCGTAGCGCATCCACAGTTGAACGGACAAGCAGAAAGAGCGAACAGTTTGATTCTCCAAGGCCTGAAGCCACGACTCATGCGTGACCTCAAGCATGCCGCCGGAGCTTGGGTGACCGAACTGCCGTCTGACTTATGGGGTCTGAGGACAACTCCAAACCGGTCGACTGACCGTACCCCTTTCTTCATGGTCTATGGAGCCGAAGCCGTGCTGCCAAGTGACTTGTTGCATAATGCCCCCCGAGTGGAACTCTTCTCCGAGGCCGAAGCAGAGCAAGCTCGTCAGGATGCAGTCGACCTCCTAGAGGAAGAGCGTGAGATGGCCTTGATCCGGTCGACCATCTATCAACAGGACCTGCGTCGATAACATCCTCGCAATGTTCGAAGCCGAGCATTCCAGGAAGGAGACCTGGTTCTTCGAGTGCATCAGAAACGACCACACAAGCTCGCCCCAGCGTGGGAAGGCCCCTTCATCATCACCAAGGTGCTGCACAATGGAGCGTATCACCTCTACAACGTCGCTAAGAAGAAAGATGAACCTCACTCATGGAACGCGGATCTGCTCCGCCGCTTCTACACTTGAAACACTCGAACAGTCGAGTTGTAATAAAGATTTTCCAGTTTGATTCAAAGACAAGTTTGCAATGATTCCTTAATGATTGTTGGTTTCTAAGATGCTGGTCCTCAAAATCCCCCAGTGGGTGCTTAGTCGCGAACCCGATTCGCCTAAGTTACAAAATCTACTCCGAGTGTAGAGCAACCCTCCCACTCGGAGGCTTAGCCGCGAACCCAATTCGTCTAAGTCACAAAAACTACTCCGAGAGAAGAGCAACCCTCTCACTCGGGGGCTTAGCTGCGACCCCGTAATCGCCTAAGTTACAAAAACTACTCCGAGTGAAGAGCAACCCTCTCACTCGGGGGCTTAGCTGCGGTCCTCTGAGCTGCGTCATAAGTACAACGTGGCTTTGACCTCCGAGCTCCGCCACAAGTACAACGTAGCTCGTAATCGCCTAAGTTACAAAAACTACTCCGAGTGAAGAGCAACC
>LR738711.1:856911055-856930340 GCA_902687465.1 Secale cereale | reverse complement strand
AAGTACAGTGTAGCTCGTAATCGCCTAAGTTACAAAAGCTACTCCGAGTGGAGAGCAACCCTCTCATTCGGAGGCTTAGCTGCGACCCCGTAATCGCCTAAGTTACAAAAAATATTCCGAGTGAAGAGCAACCCTCTCACTCGGGGACTTAGCTGCGGTCCTCCGAGCTACGCCATAGGTACAACGTGGCTCTGTCCTCCGAGCTCCGCCACAAGTACAACGTAGCTCGTGATCGCCTAAGTTACGAAAAACCTCTCCGAGTGAAGAGCAATCCTCTCACTCGGAAGCTTAGCTGCGGTCCTCCAAGCTCCGCCACAAGCACGACGTTTCCATCAAGACGTCGACTCAAAACCCAAACGGCCAGAAAGAGTCGGGAGCAAAACAAGCAAATGCAAAAGGAATCAAGTCCAGATAAAGCCCCGCAAGATTCGGGCAAGAGTACCTGGGCCACGGGCCCACCAGAGTTTAACGGTTACAGGATCACTCGGCATTCCGAGGCAAATTGAATCAAAGTATCAAAGTTCACTCCCTCCTCAGGAGGAGGCGGGCTTGCAGGCGCAACAAACTGGTCCAGGTCGATCCCATCAGCGATACGGGTGGCGGATTCCAAGAAAGTCTCCATGAACGACTGGAACTGGAGCTCCTTCGTATTAGCGACCTTGAGCGCCGCAAGCCTCCTCTCCTTCACCTCCTTGCAGTGCACCCGGACCAAAGACAGCGCCACTTCGGCTCCACAGCGGGCGGATGACTTCTTCCACTCCTGCACTCGACTAGGGATCTCATTGAGTCGAGTCATCAGGGACTCGAGGTCATTGTCTTGCACGACTCTCCTCCAGAGTGCGGCGTCGATCCGAGCCATCATTGCTTTCAGCCGACCAAGGTAGCCAGTGGCAGTAGTGAGGCGAGACTCCAGCCTCAAGATATTCATGGCAGCTTCGTCCTTGACAATGGAATTGACTGGGTCCAGATCGGGTTCGACCCGCCCAGTCTCTTCTTCAAAGTCGTGGCAGAATATACACAATAAGGAACGCACCGAGTCAGTAAGTAAGTTACAGGTCGACCAATCCGACTAAGTCCGAGCAAAGAGGTATACCTTCGAGCATGAGATACCACTTCTTGGTGAGGTCACCCAGATAAGCCTCCAGCTCGTTCTTCTTCTGGAAGAGGCCCTCGTATTTCTCGTTCAGGGCATTCTTGGCACCCTTCAGTCGAGTCACTTCTTGGTTGGCCGCGTCGAGGGAACTCTTCAACCTGATGATCTCCGCTTCAAGCGTGCCGACCGAAGCCAGCTTCTGCTCCGCTAGTTCAGTTTTTTCTGTGCCTTCTGCTGCGCCGCCGCCAAGTCGAGGTCCTTCTGCTCCAGGACCGCCTTTAGTTGATCTACAAGAGACGTCACTAGACATATGAACATGAGGATACACAGGACATACTTATCGAAGGATAGTCGACGAGTTGCTCGCGTTAGTTACCAGCTCCAAGTCGAGATTGAGCTGGACCTGCTTCTTCTCAAGATCCGCAAATTTGGCTCCGAACTCACAAGATCTCTGCATCAACACAACAAATCAGAATTCTAAGACTACAGTCGAGTCAAACACTCAACTGCAGTCTCGGGGACTACACCAAGTGGGTGCACTGAGCGTGCCCCCACTGGTTCTCGCTCGGCCAAGATCAGTCTAACCCAAGCTAAAAAAAGAACACAAGGAGGAAAAGTTCTATTATCAGACCATGGCCGACTACCAGAAGTCGACCACGGTCTCGGGGGCTACACCCAGTGGGTGCACTGAGCGTGCCCCCACCGGTTCTCGCTCGGCCAAGATCAGTCTGGCTCGAGCTCAAGAGAAGTACGGAACAAACAAGACACATTCTAAAGACCACAGTCGACTGACTTCAGTCGACCATGGCCTCGGGGACTACACCCACTGGGCGCATTGAGCGTGCCCCCAGTGGTACTATCGATCGGCCTACAAAAGCTAAAAGCTACAAGACAAAGCACCCAGTGGGTGTGACATCATCTCACGAACAAGGCAGTAGATTTCTCAAACTGAAGACTACACCAATACAACAAATCAGTCGGAAGAGACAAACCGGGACATTGGTCCGAAGGGTCGAGCTAGCGTTGTAAGCAGCCATGCTAGCCTCGTACGCCGCCTTTGTCCGCTCCATCATCAGCCCCGCCTGACGAATGTCCTCTTGAGCTGCGCCCACGGGATCCTCCGGGGCGCGATGGGTGGAGAAGAGAACAGACGGCGGAGCAGGCGCTGGGTCGACGGCCGGAGCAGGCGCTGGGTCGACAGCCGGACCAGTCGACGAAGAAGGGCGGACAGTCGACATGGGGACGACGAAGGAGACCGTGGTCCGAGCCACGTCTTCCTGTCGCTGGGCCTCAGAGCGAGAGGGCGTCTTCCGGCCCTTCCTACCCGTGCGTCGTCAAGCCACTCCCGAGTGCTCCTCATCGTCGTCATCATCATCGTCTGGGAGCTCTATGACATGGCGTGGCACTTCAAAAAAGACAACTATGAAGTTCAGTCGACCGTCAGTTCAAACCGACGAAAAGCGAAGTACGATCTGCAACTCGCACCTGCACGGGACGTAGCAGCATCCGCGGTCTCCTCATCATCCCGACCCTTGTCGATATCCATCGAGGTCGCGGAAGCAGCAGCACTGAAAATTTCCTTGAAAGTGAGTCGACAAAGACAGAGTCGACCTCCGAAAGGCAGAGAGAAATAAAATAGAACATCACTTACGTAGAGGCGATTGGGACGTCCACCTTGATCTTGGGCAGGACCTTCCGGGGCTTGGCGGCGGTGACCTTGGGCTAGTTGGGCGCCTTTTCGGTCGGATCGGGAGTGGCCGTACGAGCCTGCTTCTGCACCTGGGAGCTGGAGGGGCCCGCTCGGGAGCGCACAACCTCTGGGTCATGCTTTCCCTTGGAGCGCTTCTCGCCGCGGGGAGGTGACTCGACCTCCTCGCTGCTGTTGGAGTCCTCGCTCTCCTCTCCGGTTTCTTCGTCGGACTTCCACTCGGAAACATCACCCGCGCCCTCTTCGCCCTCCTGGACCTGATCCCCGTTGGGCAACGAGTACATTTCGGTGTAGATCTGCAGAAAAGAAGGATTTGCCAAATGTCAGTCGGGTTCATCAAGACAACTGCAAACAAGAAACAAGAACATCACTCAGAAGTTAAGGCCAGACCTTGTCAGGAAGATGGTCGGCGTCGAATGGAGGAACCCTTCCGGGCCCCCTGGGGTTGTCTTTGTTCCCCGTGATACATTTCAGACACTACGCCACCGTCTTCGCTGAAGCTTCCGATGGGTGGACTCGGGACGAGTTGTCAACGCCGGAATACAGCCATATCGGGTGGTCTCGAGCTTCGAGAGGCTGGATCCTCCGCATAAGGTACACCTCAAGGAGATCCAGCTCTGTAACCCTGTCGCGGACCTACTGGACTACCCGCTCCACCAACATGTCCACTTCCACCCTCTCGGCCCGACTCACAACCAACGACGGAGGCTGGCTGGCTCGACTAAGAGAAAAAAGAGGAAGACCGGTTGACTAACCAGGAGTTGGGCTGTCCTTACAATAGGACCAAGTCGACTGCCAGCCCCGAACCGACTCTGAGAGGATCATGGCAGGGAAAGCGCTCCTATTTCTAAGCTGGATACCTAGCCCTCCGCACTCCAGGCTGACGTGCGTCTTCTCATCACTCGGATTCGCCTTCTTGATGGTTTGCGAGCGACAAGTGAAGATATGTTTGAACAAACCCGAGTGCGGTCGACAGTCGAGGAAGTTCTCACACAACGAGATAAACGCTGCCAGAAATGCAATGGAGTTGGGTGTGAAGTAGTGCAGCTGGGCGCCGTAAAAAGTCAAGAAGGCGTGTAAGAAAGGGTGCGGGGGCATGGAGAAACCTCAGTCGACGTGGGTCGCGAGGAGGACGCACTCGCCCTCCCGCGGCTGAGGCTCTAGCTCGCCTTCCGGCACCCGCCAGGAGCCGCGGGCGACCAAGCCCTCCTCCTCCAGCTCCTCCATGTCCTCCACCGTAACGGTGGACCTGATCCAGTCCCCCTGGATCCAGCCAGGTGGGAGCCCGGACCTCGACGATGACCCACCGCGGCCGGACCTCTTCCCTTTCCCCGCCGCCGGATCGCTTCGCTTTCCCCGCCGCCGCCTTCTTCGAGCGCTCCAACGCCGTGGTCTTCTCTTTGCCATGGCGTGCGAGATGGTGTTGGCCAAGGAGAAGGAGAAAGAAGCAGAGGCGCGGCGGAGGGACGGAGGTGAGGAAACAGAGAATGGGAGCACAGTGCCCTCGCCTCGGACTCGGCGTGCATTTATAGCATGACGGTCGAGTGATTGACCGGTGGCCCCGAGCAATCCCGTCAAATCCCGCAACAGTCACGCACGCGATACGTGGCAAAAAAGGCAGCGCGAGGGTCGCGGCATTCCGGGCATATCCGATCAGATTGCCGCGGCACGGCCCGTCCCACGCGCTTCCCCAAATTTCAAAATCCCACAAAATCCGGAGACCAGAGAGCAAGCGATCCTGCCGAAAACTGCGCACACCAATGGCGCTCGGCGTCACGCGCAAAGTTCAGTCGACGGCCAACGCAACAAGTACACTCGATGGTTCCGGAATCGATTAAGGCGACCAAGACGAGATTGAAAAGACGGCCTGGTCCACAAGTTCAGAGAAGACTACCCCAAGGGCATCGAACCCGGACCAAGGCTCACTTCAGCACTCTCTCCTGCTCAAGCCTCAATCCATTCGGGGGCTAATGATGAGGTTATGGACCTAGGGTAGGGTCACAGGCCTGTCCAAGGTACCCCACCCAAGGTCACTACCCCAGAAGCTCAAAAGACAAAACCGATGGTAACAAGGACAGTCGACTGAGGCAACCCAAGAGGACATCCCACTCGACTGTACGCCACGAACCAGACGACTCAACTTCACTCGACCCATCCAAGGCACTCGACCCCCAAAGGTCAATGGTCCCTTAGGACAGCAACGGTCTGGTATTCACTTCGCTGCAGTGAATGCCTTTATTACTCTTTACTGCAGACGTTATCAATAACTCTCGCCTTTATGTACATTGGACCCTTAGTAACGTTGTAAGTGCATCTAGTGCCACCCCTAGTGGTTTTGGAGTATTGACGACAAATCTGGTTGAGGGACTAATGTGTTTGTGAGAATTGTAGGATAACACAGGTAGTAGTCCCTCATTGATTCGGTTAACCTACCGGAGATGACCCCTAAAAATGTATGAAGACATTGATATCAGTGGTGGTATATGAAGATAATCATATTGAAGACTATGACATGAGAAGACATTGTGTGAAGACTATGGAAAGCGAAGATGTAGAGTTGTCGCTGTTTCCTTATCTTCTTTATTGAGTCATAGGAACCACCGCACTGTTAAGTGGGGTCCAAGTGAACTAAGTCAGAGTGACTGATGTGATGCTCAACCAAATCCTAGGTCTTCGAGCGAAGACTATGAGAGCAAATCTTATCCAGAGGCGGATGAGTCAGCTTTACTTGGAGCTCAAGTAAAGCTACAGTGTGTGTTTGAAATCTGACCGTTGGAACACGTGTCAGTTCCTTAGTGACCCAGGGTCACTTCGGACAAATTAGGTCGGGTCGCCTAGTGGCTATAAATAGCCCACCCCCTACACCATAAATTGGTGGCTGCTCAGAGTTATTGCACGGCTTTTGTTGTTTGAGAGCAACCCACCACCGAAGCATTTGAGAGAGAAATCCTTGCGAGGACAAAGCCCAAACACCCAGAGCCAAAGAGTGTTAGGCATCACTGAAGTCTTTCTGTCTGTGTGACCTGAAGACTTATTACACTTGAGGACTGTGTTTCCTCCAGCCGGTTAGGCGTCGCGTTCTAAGCATCCAAGAGTAATTGTGGACTGCCGGTGAACGAAGTCTGTGAAGGTTTGGAAGTCTACCTTGAAGACTTACCAGAGTGATTGGGCGAGGACTAGGTGTTCTTATCTCAAGGGGAACAAGGTGAAGACGCGGTCTTCTAAGTTAAATCTCAGCCTCCCTAACCAGACGTACAGTTGTCACAGCAACTGGAACTGGTCTAACAAATCACTGTCTTCCCCGAGCTACTGGTTCTATCCCTTCCTTCCCTTTACTTACTGCTCTATGTTCTGAAGACATTGCATGTTTGCTTTATCTGATTGTCTTCACTGAGTATCTACATGTTATGATTGGCTTCATTCCTTCTTCCTTTATGATCACTGCTGCCTAGTTGCTATTAGTTTTCATGCTTTCACTTCATTGAATACATGACTATGGCTTATCTAGTGTAGTCCACTTTCCGCTGCATACAAATAGACTCAAGCTTATCGTTTGTCTTCGAAACTATCATGTTTTGAAGCATTTCATAAAAATCGTCTATTCACCCCCCCCTAGTCGATATACTGCACTTTCAATTGGTATCAGAGCAAGGTACTCCCTTGTTCTGTGTGATTCGGTTTAACCACCTGGAGTTTTAGCTATGTCGATTGCAGGGATAATCAAAGTCTCCACTGCGTGCCCTGTCTTCGATGGCACCGAATATCCCTACTGGAAGAACAAGATGCGCATGCATCTTGAAGCCATTGACGTGGACCTCTGGTTTGTCGTCAAGCACGACGTTCCCAAGACTGGTGAAGGCGTCACCACTGCTGATGTTAAGAGGCTCGTTCAACTGGATTCAACGGCCAAGAACATCATCTGTGGTCATCTGACCAAAGGACATTACGGTCGTGTGAGTGCTCTGGACATGTCAAAGGAAGTTTGGGACTGGCTCTCAAAGGTCAATGAAGGAGTCTCCACCCAGAGAGATCAAAGAATCAGCGTCCTTCGCAATCTCTTCAATCACTTCAAGAGACATGAGAATGAGAATGTCCAGCACACTTTTGATCGTCTCACTGACATCACAAATGAGCTTCAAGCACTTGGCGCCACTGAGATCACCAAGCGTGAAATCGTCAAGACTCTTCTGAGATCACTCGACAGCTCATTTGATATCCTTGCATTGATGATTCAAGAACGCCCTGACTTCAAGACTCTCGATCCGTCTGATATACTTGAGAGGCTCAACACACATGAGTTTCAGCTGTCTGAGAAGAGTGACATCTATGGTCCCAACTATGGCCGATCTCGCGCGTTGAAGGCAAAAGTTGTTTCCTCATCTGAAGAAGAATCTGACTGCAGTTCTGATGATCCTGAAGACATTAGAAAGGAGCTTGCCATGCTTGTGAAGAAGTTCCAGAAATTCACTAGGAAGAAAGGCTTCAGAAAGTCTTCAAGATCCAGATCTAGAAATGATGAAGCATCTGCTCATGACTACAAGAAAAGAACATGTCATAAGTGCAAGAAACCTGGTCACTACATCTCTGAGTGTCCTCAGTGGGACAACGAGAAGAAGAAGAAGAAGAGCAAGGAATATGATTCTGATGACAAGAAAAAGAAGAAATACTCAAAGTCTTCTTCAAAGTCTTCATAAAAGTATTCATCACACAAGAAGAATTCATCTGGCAAGGCTCGTGCTTTTGTTGGCAAGGAGATGGATTCTGAGGAAGAGTCTGCTTCTGAAGAGGTGGAGGTGGAGTCAGAGGAGGAGTCTGATTCTGGTGCTGCAAGTCTGGATTTAGCCACTGCCTACGTGGGCAAGTCTATCTTCAACACTGAAGACAATGGCCCCGTCAACAATAATGATGATGAGGACGACGACTTTGCACCCACCTTCTGCTTCATGGCACAAGGTGCCAAGGTAAAATCACGCGATGCTTACTTTCAAACATCTAGTGAAGATGACTCTGATTGTGAATCAAAACCTAGCTACAAAACACTTGCTAAAATTGCCACTGAACAGCAGAAAGCCATGGAACATATTCAAAAACTGTTAGACAAAAGCGATGACCTGTTGGACGCGGAAATGACCCGTTCTCAGTCCTTAACTGAAGACATAAAAAATCTTCATATTAAGTACAAAGAACTTGAAGAGCTTTATGAATCGCTTTCAAAAACTCATGAAAAGCTTTCCCATGATTACATTCAAAGGAAGCGAGAACTTGAGAAAGTGAAAGCGGCTCATGAAGATCTTCAAAAGGAGAATGAGTCACTCCGCACACAACTGATCAGCTCCACTCACGAAGAGTTTGAACCACCATGTCTAAAATGCATTGAACGTGATAATGCTACATCTGTTGCTGAATGCTCTACTGCTGCCACTGTTGCAATATCTTCAACTATTGATGTGGTGACTAACCCCTCTGCTGAGGAAACCACTACTATTGCTGATGAAAATGCTAGGTTGAAGACTTTGCTTGAAACATGGATGTACAAAAGCCTCAAAGGGCATCAGACTCTATGTGATGTCCTCAAAAAGCAGATACTGAACCGAAACCCTAGGAAAGAGGGTGTTGGGTTCGACAGGAAAATGAATGTTGATGGTTCATACTGGAAGCCTGAGTAGTATCCCAAAACCACATGGGTTGCTGCAAAGCGACCTTCAGTGGATCCATCTACCTTATCTGGCTTCACTTGTACTAATCCTGTTATCATTGATGAATCCTTTGATGCAAACTATAAACTGTTTAAGAATCAAAATGGTGAAGTGTTTGCCAGGTATATTGGTACTAACTGCAGGAATGGACCACCTATGAAGAAGATCTGGGTACCGAAAAGTTGTCTTGAGAAGCTTCCAGCAACTTCTATCATGACACCTCCTGGGATGAAGACAAACCCCAGACCAAAGGCTTCATATGGTCCTAAGGCTTCATACAGACAAAGGACTCATCTGAGTCACCCTAACGAGAATGTTTTGCAGGGAAACCATACTCAGACCCATGAATATGAGCGTGTTTCTTCAAACCACCATGTTCATAAATCAAAGAACTTTTCTGCCTATTCTTATGAGTATTATTCTCCTCCCGCAAGACTATTTGCTAGGGCCCCAAAGCCAAAATTCTCAGATGCTGCTCTTAGACTCATTGCTTCTAAGCCACCCCTGAAGATGTGGGTGGTTAAGAAGAACTAACTTTCTCTTGCAGGGAAAGGTCTCCAGCCTGTAATCAAAGGCTTCTGATGCTATTGCTGGGAACCCAAAACACTTGTAGGGCACAAGATCAAATGCCCAAAATGACTTACTGCTCATACTATCCATAAATCACTTGCTGAAGATCTTATCAGTCCTAACTTACATCTAAAGCTTTCATAATCCACTTATGCATCAATTGTTTATGCTTCCTAATGGCTTTTGGTGAAGCCTATCCTCCTAACTGCATTGTAGGGAGTGACACCAAAGTCTTCAGAATGGATTGTGGACAGCGGATGCACAAATCATATGACTGGTGATCGAAATCTTCTCATGGACTCAACCTTATGTCCATCCAACAAGAGTCACATCACATTTGCTGATACTGGTAAAAGCAAGGTGTTGGGTCTAGGTAGAGTTGCAATCTCAAGAGATCAGCACATGGACAAAGTCATGCTTGTTGAATCTCTTGGTTTCGACTTAATGTCTGTCTCAATGTTTGTGACTTAAACATGATTGTGATCTTTGGTAAATTTCGCTGCATTGTACTAATGGAATCTGACAAGTCTTTAGTATTTGAAGGATACAGAAAAGGTGATCTGTATATGGTAGATTTCTCAGCTGGACCACAAATGGCCGTATGTCTTCTAGCAAAAGCTTCAGAGTGCTGGCTCTGGCATCGGAGGCTAGGACATGCTGGCATGAGGAACTTGCACACTCTCGCAAAGAAGAAGCGTGTCATAGGCATCGAGGAAGTCAAGTTCAAGAAAGATCATCTATATGGTGCCTGTGAAGCTGGGAAGATGACTAGAGCCAAGCACCCCTCGAAGACAATCATGACGACATCCAAACCCTTCGAGCTGCTTCACATGGACTTATTTGGCCCTACTCACTACTCCACATTCTCTACCACAGCCTGTCTCTATGGCTTCGTCATTGTTGATGATTACTCAAGATACACATGGGTACACATAATACTCTACAAGATTGAAGTGCAAGATGTCTTTAGACGCTTCGCCAACTGTGCCATGAACAATTATGGCATCAAGATCAAACATATCAGAAGTGACAATGACACTGAATTCAAGAACACTGGCCTCGATCTTTATCTGGATGAGATGGGAATCACTCATGAATTTTCAGCCCCATATACACCTCAGCAAAATGGGATCGTTGAGCGCAAGAACAGAACTCTAATTGAGATGGCTCGAACAATGCTCGATGAGTACAAAACACCAAGAAGATTCTGGCCCGAAGCTATTGGCACTGCATGCCATGTCATCAACCATGTTTATTTTCACAAGCTTCTGAAGAAAACAACCTATGAACTCCTCACTGGAAAGAAGCCAAATGTAAGCTACTTCAGAGTATTTGGAGCTAAGTGCTAGATCAAGGATCCTCATCACAAGTCAAAGTTTGCACCCAAAGCTCATGAAGGCTTCATGCTCGGATATGGAAAGGAATCACACTCCTACAGAGTCTTCAACATTTTTCTCTATAAAACTGTTGAAACTGTGGATGTGAGGTTTGATGAGACAAATGGATCACAAAGAGAATCCCTACCAAATGTGTTAGATGAAGCTTCACCAAATGAATCTATCAAGCTAATGGGAACTGGTGAGATCATGCCTACTGAAGCACAACCTGACGAGGAACTCATCATCTCTGCTCCAAATCAACCTGACGACAATGCTCAGCCTGAAGACAATACCCCTGATGAAGACAATGCACAACAAGAGCAAAATCTTCGTCCAGCTCATCCTCGTGTTGCAAATGAAGTACAAGTTGAGAAGATAATTGATAGCATAAATGCTCCTGGTCCACTCACTCGCTCAAGAGCAACACAACTTGAAAATTTCTGTGGGCACTTTGCCTTTGTCTCAATATCTGAACCCAAGAAAGTTGATGAAGCTTTTATGGAG
The DNA here is from genome assembly GCA_902687465.1 of Secale cereale. Classification (NCBI taxonomy): domain Eukaryota; kingdom Viridiplantae; phylum Streptophyta; class Magnoliopsida; order Poales; family Poaceae; genus Secale; species Secale cereale. The sequence continues at coordinate 856,919,390 of LR738711.1, read as the reverse complement.
CCTGAATGGATTCAAGCAATGCAAGAAGAGCTTCAACAGTTTGAGCTGAACAATGTGTGGGAACTTGTCAAGCGTCCTGATCCTCGAAAGCACAACATAATAGGAACAAAATGGATCTATCGCAACAAGCAAGATGAGCATGGTCAAGTGGTCAGAAACAAAGCTCGTCTTGTTGCTCAAGGATACACTCAAGTTGAAGGGATTGACTTCGATGAAACATTTGCTCCTGTGGATAGACTTGAAGCTATTCGCATACTGCTAGCCTATGCAAATCATCACAACATTCTTCTATATCAAATGGATGTAAAGAGTGCCTTTCTCAATGGAAGAATTGAAGAAGAAGCGTATGTTGCACAACCACCTGGCTTTGAAGACCCAAAACGTGCTGATATGGTTTACAAGCTCAACAAGGCACTATATGGCCTCAAACAAGCGCCTCGTGCTTGGTATGACACCCTCAAAGACTTCCTGAAGAGCAAAGGCTTCAAACCTGGATCCCTAGATCCTACACTCTTCACGAAGACATATGATGATGAGCTATTTGTCTGCCAAATCTATGTGGATGACATTATCTTCGGCTGCACGGACAAGAAATACAGTGATGAGTTTGGTCACATGATGCAAGAACAATATCAAATGTCTATGATGGGTGAGCTGAAGTTCTTCCTTGGTCTTCAAATTCGTCAGCAAAGCAACGGCATCTTTATATCTCAAGAGAAGTACCTGAAAGACTGCCTGAAGAAGTTTGGAATGCAAGACTGCAAATGGTACTCGACGCCAATGCCTGCTAAACATCATCTGGGTCCCGACGCCAATGGTAAAGAGTTTGATCAACAAGTATACCGCTCCATGATTGGTTCTTTACTTTATTTATGTGCATCTAGGCCAGATATTATGCTTAGTGTTTGCATGTGTGCTCGTTATCAAGCGGCACCAAAGGAATCGCATCACTTAGCTATGAAGCGAATACTTCGATATTTGGCTTACACCCCAACTCTAGGATTATGGTATCCAAAGGGCTCAGAGTTTGATCTAGTAGGATTTTCAGATGCTGATTATGCTGGTGACAAAGTTTATCGTAAGTCCGCATCTGGCACATGTCACTTTCTAGGACGATCACTTGTCTGTTGGTCTTCAAAGAAGCAGAACTGTGTATCACTCTCCACTGCAGAATCTGAATACATTGCTGCTGGATCTTGCTGCGCTCAGCTTCTATGGATGAAGCAAACTCTCAAGGACTATGGAGTCCATCTGAAGCATGTGCCACTCTACTGTGATAATGAAAGCGCCATCAAGATTGCCAACAACCCAGTTCAGCACTCGAAGACAAAGCACATTGAAATTCGTCACCACTTTCTCAGAGATCATGTTATGAAGGAAGATATTGATATCATACACGTCAACACTGAAGAGCAACTGGAAGATATCTTCACAAAGCCTTGGATGAGAAAAGGTTTTGCAAGTTGTAGTGTGAGCTAAATATCTTAGAATCCTCAAACACTACAGGAATCAGCTTCTTTGCCGACTGCCATGGCAGTCGGCAAAGGCATGAATGGCAGTCGGCAAAGCTCTTTGCCGACTGCTAGCAGTCGGCAAACAGTCCGGCTGAATTAACGCCGGTAAAGGCCTTCTTTGCCGTCTGCTTCATAGAAGCAGTCGGCAAAGCTCTTTGCCGTCAGCCGTTTGCGGCCAGCAGACGGCAAAGAGCGTAGACGGCAGTGAGGTGAGGTGGGAGCCGTTAGGGGTTAACGGCGTGGTTTGCCGTCAGCCGGCAGACGGCAAAGAGGCTAAGGTCTTTGCCGTCTGCTGGCAGACGGCAAAGAGGCCAAATAGGAGTCACTGGGAAGCTGCCACGTGGCCTTTTTTGCCGTCTGCTGGCCGTCGGCAAAGACCTTAGCCTCTTTGCCGACTGCCGGCAGTCGGCAAAGAGCTGAGCCTCTTTGCCGTCTGCCGGCAGTCGGCAAAATGCCCAAATAGGCAACCAGTGTTCCCAGGTTGAACAGGGAGCTGCCACGTGGCATTCTTTGCCGACTGCTAGCAGACGGCAAAGAGCCTATATAACCCCTGTTTTTAATTGAATTCATTCAATTTGACAGAAATTCATAGATATACACAGATAATACATATATACTCAACAAGCATATCCAACAATATATTTACTCAAGTCCAACATATATCCATATGACATAAGAAGTTTCCAACAACATATCCAACAATATATTTCCTCAAGTCCAACATATATCCATATGGCATAAGAAGTTTCCAACAATATATTTCCTCAAGTCCAACATATATCCATATGACATAAGAAGTTTCCAACAATATATTTCCTCAAGTCCAACATATATCCATATGACATAAGAAGTTTCCAACAATATATTTTCTCAAGGCCAACATATATCCATATGACATAAGAAGTTTCCAACAACATATCCAACAATAAGAAGTTCCCAAACATGTTTTCATAAACAAAAAGGGAGCACAAGGAGAATATATGAGTCCATCAATGCAAGCTTCCTCATCTCAAGCAAATCTGCAAATTGGGAAAGATGAAAGTTAGAAGAAGAAGAATAGCTAGAAGAGGAAAAGAAGAAGAAGAAGAAGAGGAAAATAAGAAGAAGATTTTATCTTCTCTTTCTTTCTCTCCTCCCCCTCTTCTTTATCTTCTTCTTTTCCAACAAATGTAGTTAAAAAAGCCAATTTAGAGCTAAGCTAGGTAAATAGGTCATTTTGGAGATAAGATAAGTTCAATGTATCATATTGGAGCTAACCTAGGTAAACTTGGTCATTTTGGAGCTAAGCTAAGTTAAATGGATCATATTGAAGCTAACCTAGGTAAACTTGGTCATTTTTTAGCTAACCTAGGTAAAAATGTCATTTTTTGCTAAGCTAGGTAAAAATGCTAAGTGTGTAGGTCAATTTAGAGGTAGCTTAGGTAAATAGGTCATTTTGGAGCTAACGCGGGTAAAATGGATCATATTGTAGCTAACTTAGGTAAACTTGGTCTTTTTGGAGCTAACGTAGGTTAAATGGATCATATTGGAGCTAACATAGGTAAACTTGGTCATTTTGGAGCTAACCTGGCTAATTAGGCCATTTTTGACATAACTAAGCTTATTGTGTCATTTGTGGACTAAATAGGCTAAATTATGTTATAAATGGACTAAATAGGCTAAATAAGAGGAGGAAAAGAAGAAGAAGAAGAAGAAGAAGAAGAAGAAGAAGAATAAGAAAAGAAGAAGAAGAAGAAGAACTTCTTCTTCTTTTCTTATTCTTCTTCTTCTTCTTCTTCTTCTTCCCTTCCTATTCCTTCTTTTCTTCCTATTCCTTGATTTTCTTCATCTTATTATGTCATTTGTGGACTAAATAGGCTAAATTATGTCATAAATGGACTAAATAGGTTAAATAAGAGGAGGAAAAGAAGAAGAAGAAGAAGAAGAATAAGAAAAGAAGAAGAAGATTTTCTTATTCTTCTTCTTCTTTTCTTCTTCTTCTTCTTCTTCTTCTTCTTCTCTTCCTATTCCTTCTTTTCTTCCTATTCCTTGATTTTCTTCATCTTATTATGTCATTTGTGGACTAAATAGGCTAAATTATGTCATAAATGGACTAAATAGGCTAAATAAGAGGAGGAAAAGAAGAAGAAGAAGAATAAGAAGAAGAAGAAGAAGAAGAATAAGAAAATAAGAAGAATAAGAAAAGAAGAAGAAATGTTCTTCTTCTTCTTCTTCTTTTCTTATTCTTCTTCTTCTTCTTCTTCTTCTTCTTCTCTTCCTATTCCTTCTTTTCTTCCTATTCCTTGATTTTCTTCATCTTATTATGTCATTTGTGGACTAAATAGGCTAAATTATGTCATAAATGGACTAAATATGCTAAATAAGAGGAGGAAAAGAAGAAGAAGAAGAAGAAGAAGAATAAGAAAAGAAGAAGAATAAGAAAAGCTAGAAGAAATGTTCTTCTTCTTCTTCTTCTTTTCTTATTCTTCTTCTTCTTCTTCTTCTTCTTCTTCTTCTTCTTCTTCTTCTTCTTCTTCTCTTCCTATTCCTTCTTTTCTTCCTATTCCTTGATTTTCTTCATCTTATTATGTAATTTGTGGACTAAATAGGCTAAATTATGTCATAAATGGACTAAAAAGGCTAAATAAGAGGAGGAAAAGAAGAAGAAGAAGAAGATCTTCTTCTTCTTCTTCTTTTCTTATTCTTCATCTTCTTCTTCTCTTCCTATTCCTTCTTTTCTTCCTATTCCTTGATTTTCTTCATCTTATTATGTCATTTGTGGACTAAATAGGCTAAATTATGTCATAAATGGACTAACTAGGCTAAATAAGAAGAAAAATACCGTTATCACGGAGGTGAAGGACCGGTCGAGGCTGCGCCAGTGCCAGACTGAGGTGAAGGGCCGGTCGGGGTTCCACCAAGGGCAGACCGAGAAGGATCGGTTGATGCTTGTCGGGAAGCATTCTACACCAAAGATCATTTGCAATGTCTCGTTAGCATGATGCAACATAAATGTGAATACTAGTAACTAACGACCATTCAAATCAAACTCACCGTGGTCGCCGGAGCAATCTGGGGCATCGGCGGAGGGGTCTGACCGCTTTTCTCACACATGCTCTACACATTTGGTTCTCACGAGTTAGTCATATTAGTTAGTAATGGAACAAACATTATGTGCATGATTTGGCTAATATGCAGGAGAAACATACCACCAAGATGTCATATAGGTCCCGGTTTTGAGCATCGTTCCGGTTCCTCTCCTCCTCCAACAGCCTAGCCGTCCTCTCCTCCAGCTCCCTCTCCCTCTCCTCCGCCTGCCTTCTTGTCGCCTCCAAAAGCGTCTGCGTGTTTGCTCTCTCTTTCTCAAGAGCAGCCTGCAACACACCACTCCTCGTTAGCATTGTAATCATCGACGGACGCACACACAATGTAATGGATAGGAAAGGTATCCGAGTCCGTATAACTAACCGCCATGGCGAGCTCCGATGGCCGTGCACGAGGCATTATCTCAGGATCAAAGCTACTCTGGCGCTTCTTGATCTGCGTGAGAGTCTTAGGACAACGTATCAGTCCATCACCAATGGCTGTCGAGCCATGGGACCTCCCGCCACCAGATATCATAACCAGCTCTGTATCAAAAGGATCCTGGCTCGGGTTAAAGTCCTCCCCTTTCCTTGCCTTCCCCTCGTCTCTGTACCTCACGAGCTTGTTGTGGGAGGAGATGTTGGTGAAGGTCTCTGGATGATCTAGGTCAGACTCCGAGAATGCCTTGGCCTTCTTGTACGGGGCACTATGGGCCATGCCATAGAGGTCGAACAGACCTGGCACGGGCTTCTTGTTGTGGTGCGACTGAGAGAGAGGAACAAAATATTAGTCAAGGGCTCAAGCTAGCATGAAGAATGAAATTGCTATGTAAATAAGGTCATTTTGGAGCTAAGTAAGGTTATTATGTCATTTTTGAGGAAAAAAAAGCTAAGTTTAGGTCATTTTGGAGGTAACCAAGATTATTATGCCAATTTTGACCAAACTATGCTAATTATGTCATTATTGAGCTATCCAAGGTAGTTATGCCTTTTTTAGCTAACTAAAGCATATTATGTCATTTTAGAGCTAATTATGTCATAAATGAACGAGCTAAAATTGTTTTAGGTCATTATTGAGCTATCAAAGGTAGTTATGCAATTTTTTAGCTAACTAAAGCATATTATGTCATTTTAGAGCTAATTATGTCATAAATGAACGAGCTAAACTAAGTTTAGGTCATTATTGAGCTATCCAAGGTAGTGATGCCATTTTTTAACTAAGTAAGCATTATTGAGCTATCCAAGGAAAAATGCTATCATGTAGAATGAAATTGCATGAATCATGAAGCAAACCACATACCCAGTGACCCCCGAACTCAAACAGGTCGCAGCTCCCTTGATGGTGTGGCACACCAACCATTTGGGCACGCTTATCCTTGGCCCTTTGGTGTTCGACTAGCCATTTGGGAGAGCACCACTCATCCACCAACGCCTCCCAACAGTCCATCATATCCGCACACCATCTCGGGGGCACCTAAGGTAGTCAAGAGAAATTTCAGCGCTACGCCTACGAATCAAATCAAGAGAACTAAGTTCAAGGCCTTAAGAATAGGTAATTACCAGCATGTACTTCTCCTTAGTCAGAAACTTGCCGCGACACTTCTTCTTCGCCCTCCTAATACCCTTCGAGGCGTAGTAGTCTCGAACGGCCTGCACCCGCCGACGGCCATCGTGGTGGGGCTGAAGCGGCGCAAGGGGCTGGACGGACTCGTCGCCGACGACGACGCACGCTTCAGCGGGTCGTCGGCCATGGAGGCCCACGCCTTCATCTCCGGCCACATGGTGGACGATGCTCTCCTCCTCTTCTCGCTGTCGCTGCCTAGTTGCCAACTACGCCCAAGCTATCTTGTTTGCTGGTTTGCCACTGTTGAGATGTGCGCTCGGAGAAGAAGAGACGGACTTCCCTTAAGTGGGCACCTTAAGCGGCCACTGGAACGCATGGGAGGACGCGTGGAGCCGTGTCACTGCCACGTAGTGGCACGCAGCGCCAGCATACCCTCCAGCTGGTGACTCAGCGTCAGCATACCCTACATCTGGTAGTACTTCGTTTGTCTCCGGAATGAACTAGAGCTTACGTACCGAGGAACTACCGTAGCACAAATTACATAAGCTACTAATACGGGTAGTAAAAATAGTTCTCATATGGAATTAGAAGAAAGCCATATATATACCCAGCATCCTCTGTTAAAATTACGGTAACTCTAAAAATCTAAAGTCAGATTTGTAGTGCAGTCCTAAAATTATGTCCACACAAGAATTTTATATCTATAACCACCCCAACAAATACCTGTTTTATTAATAGGCAAAATATTTGGAAGGATGGATGGTTAAGACTCGAGAACTATTTCTATAATAACCCATTTACAGCAGAGTAAGGGGAAAAATATGTTTTCATTTGATTTTGTAGTAGGTACACGGCAAGCCCCTGAAAGAATGTTGATTTACATGGATTTAGGGCTTTTTGATCAAGTACCTTAACACAGAACAGAAGGTTGAGTCCGGCATAATGAGGGGAGCTTATATCTACAGGGGCATCAGTCTCTTGTACTTGAAGAACCAGACGAAGAAGCAGAAGATGAAACCGCCAACCACTCCAGTGATGATCAGCACCCACTGGAACGCGTTCTGGATGCTGAAAACGTCGGTCTCGAAGTTCATCCCGAATACCCCCGCAACCACTCCGAAAATAGCGACGACGAATGTTGCGGTTGTTAGCAGAAGCTCGAACTGGATTAGCTGATTCCGCACGTTGTCCTGGGAACAGGGGAGTCAGGATTAGCTCGAATAGTATAGAGACCAGCAGGCAGCAGTATGTGAAAGGCTTATATAGATCCTATATGCATTCTCCTGGGAACAGGAAACTCATAATTCAGCTAGTTCAGAATAGCAGGCATCAGCATGTGAAATGCATAGATCCTACATGCTGGTAACTTGAATGAGAAGAGTGCGAGACATGCTGATGTACCAGCTGAATGTTGATAAAATCTTCGGTGTCATCAATATACTCCTTCAGCTGAAAAAGGGAAAAAACAAATCAGACACCCTTCAACTCCCAGTTATAGAAAAATAACAGGATATCTCAGAATTTTGAAGAAAGGTGACTCGTTACCGAGGTCAGCTTGTTAAGAGTGCTGTCGATGACTACAAAATATGCTTCCAGTAACATTTCAAGCTCCTCAATATGTTCAGTCACTGTGTTATCTGAGCTCTTTACACTATCTTGTATGATGTCTTTACAAGATATGTTTTGTCAATAATAAAAGCTTCCAATGTTCTGGTTAGCAGCTTTGTGAATAAACTACAAACAAGTTATTCTTGCATCCAATCACTAATTATTGACTACTCCCTCCATTTCTGTATACAAGGCCACTTCGTTTTTCGTGTCAAACTTTGACTTATAATTTTGGTGAACAAAATATGGATTATATGTCATCAAAACTATATCATCAGAAAGTTCTTGGAAATGTGCATCCAATGACATACTTTTTGTGGCATATAACTCACTTTTTTTGGTAAAATTAATGGTCAAAGTTAGACATAAAAATATGAAGCGGCCTTGTATAAAGAAATGGAGGGAGTACTGTTTTTCAAACCAAAAGCACAATTTCCATACTACATCCTAAACTACAGTCGAGCACAGCAGTACATCGGTGATCTCTGCTTAGGATTGTTGTGCACTGGCACTACACTGTGGAATCATGTAGTTGACTAGTTGTGAATATTTACCAACTCTAATAAAAATACACTGTTATAATATTC
>LR738711.1:856838844-856909082 GCA_902687465.1 Secale cereale | reverse complement strand
AAAAAAAAAAAACTGTTGCCCCCACCCACCTCTTTGCCGACTGCCAGCAGATGGCAAAGAATCTTTGCCGTCTGCTGGCAGTCGGCAAAGAATTCTTTGCCGACTGCCAGCAGACGGCAAAGAGGATAACCGTTAGCCCTCCCACGCCGTTACACTGTGGGCCCCATCTTACCTCTTTGCCGTCTGCTGGCAGATGGCAAAGAAATCTTTGCCGTCTGCCAGCAGACGGCAAAGAAGTGGCCGGTGTGACCTAGCCAGTGCAGTACCCCCATGGGGCCCACTTTGGTCTTTGCCGTCTGCTGGCAGATGGCAAAGACCTCTTTGCCGTCTGCCAGCAGACGGCAAAGATCTGGCAGATGGCAAAGACCCTCTTTGCTATCAGCTGGTTCTTTGCCGTCTGCTTTGACAAGACAGACGGCAAACAGCCTCTTTGCCATCAGCTGGCAGACGGCAAAGAGCTGGCAGATGGCAAAGACTCAGATTCCAGTAGCGAAATATCTTGTAATCAGGCACACATCCTAACACTTATGCATATTGATGACTTAGATGTGCAACACACGAAGTAAAGTATATCTTCAATCAATGAAGACTTACATTCTAAGTGTGAATACATTAACATGGAATTTGACTTTGGAGCGCCACGATAATTGTGCGCCGTGTCTGGGTCTAATACTTCCTATACAGTGGGTAACGCCACCACCAAATTCTTGTTTGAAGCATTTCTTGTGGCGTTACATTTGCAAAGTCTTCGCACTTGGTTTGTATTTACATAGGACATATATATATATATATATATATATATATATATATATATATATATATATATATATATATATATATATATATAGAGAGAGAGAGAGAGAGAGAGAGAGAGAGAGAGAGAGAGAGTTGTGTTCTGTCCTCAACAACATTCACTTATAGCTATGTCTTCTTATTTGAATCTTTTGGACTAAGTGAATGTGATCGGACCCTAACCTCGTTATGCTTTCTCATCTCACACTCTATCTGTCCAAATCATATGCATTCTGTTGAAACAGTCGAATATCTTCTCTGCATCCTTGTCAGCAGAAGATACAGAGACAAAACTTTAAATCTGATTTTAATGCTCCATCCGTTATGCCTGAAACCCGGAGAAGCCGGAACGACTACTCCGACAGTCATGGTGTACGTGGGATCGTGGGACAACTCCCAATGCACTACATGATCGCCACGTGTCACTCGTACGTGAACCGTCAGGGGCACCTGAGTAATTACGCTGTGCCGTCTCCCATGCCTATAAATGCACGTCCCATCACGGTCAAAAGTTTCTTCCACCACCTCTCCACCTCGAACAACCCTAGCGCCTCTGCTAGCTTTCAACGACGCCGACGACGAAGTGCTTCGCTGCCGCAACTTGTCGACGCCGTCCTCACGCCGGCCGCGGACATCTTCCTCTCCGCCATCGCCGTAGCTGTCCTCCGTCGCCAAGTTAGGGCACGGACGACCAAACAGCTGGGCATCCAACTCCTACCCCGTCTAAGCAGTTCATCGTGTGGTAAATAAACTTGCTTTTTACCATCTTCTAGATCCATAAAGATTCATCTACTTTACCACAAGAGGTTTTTGCCTACTTATATATATAGATCTATCCTGTCTGCATCTCATATCTTGCCTAGTACATTCACATATGCTTCAACTATAGTTAGATTCCTCACTTGTACTTATTCGTGGATTCGTACAAATCTGGAACCAACTCCCATGAGTGAATGTCTTCGCACTATGAGGTCAAAGTCTTCAAAACTGTTTTAATCTTCAAAACTTATGAGAATGCATATGACCTCTTCCCCTTCCCTCGCATCTCTAATGCCGTCACAGGTACATGTCCTGGGAGAATCCCTTGGTTCTCATAGTCTGCATTCATTTGCAGAGTTTTTGCAACGTCACATTCATTCTCCTGAATCTAGTTCCTGTCTGACCAGCAAACCGAAGCATTTGCCAGTTTTGAAGCCATTCAATTTGAAGCCATTCAGGTTGAAGCAAATAACAACTGACAAGACAGTAAGAAAGGGTGGCAGACAGCACCGTGGCAACACCTCCCGTGATTTGCCTCCTGATCTCAGTGAAATATACAAGACTGATCCAGAGGAGGATTACAATCAGAGGAAGACCCGAATCCAATGGATTCGGAGATACTGGGCTGAACAGTGGTTCAAATATAGGTTCGTGACCCCAGAGTATGCCGAGAAAAACGCCACCAAGCATCCGTGGGGAGATATCACTTATAAGAATCTTCCCCCAAGACTCGTGCTGAAGCCACTGCTCAAGGCTTCTATCCTTGCATGGTTAGAGGGCCACAGCCTGCTGATGCTGATCCAAGCGCTCTGCTCTGGTGTCGCGATGACAATCTTTTCAAGCGAAATCTTCAATTCGCCAAGAACTCGGCCAAGGAAAACAAGAAGCTGTGGGGATTAGACTTCAATCCTAGCCCCTCTGCACCCCGCGCTGATGGCTCGCGCAAAGCTGAACCAAATCTGGTTGGGCCCTTCTACAACCTAGAGGGCCTCATCAGTCACATAAGGGTTCAAGGGGCAGATGTAGATCAGCCTGAAGCAGATGACGACTCTGAAGAAGCACCTGCAACGCCGAAGCCTCAGAAGAAAAAAATCAAAGGCTTCAAAGGCTACTCCACCAAGAGCTTCAAGAGTAAAGCCTTTGGCCACTGCTCCACCTGCACCAAGTGTGCAATCTGAGGAACACTCTAGAATCTCCAAGAGCAGACAACTGAAGAGGAAGCCAACACGCAACCCCAGTCCAGCTCTCACTCCAGATGTAGTACTGAAGACTGCCAATGATGCCCTTGATCTCTCAAGTGATGAAGATATTGGAGATGATGCTCCGGAGCTACTGATCAAGAGCAAGCAGGGTGCTGAAATCTTCAATGATTTGCCGCTCTTTGACGTTGAAGTGCTCAATAACTTCATTGATGAATGGTTTGACACTCCCAACCTGAGCTTCGATGATCTTCAACTTCCAGTTGGCCTCAACGTCTCCTTCCATGGCGCCATTGCTTCTGAGCTGGCTCTGGCTCAAAGAATTGTTGAGCTGAAGCAAAAGATGGACTATGAAAAAGCTCAATTCAAGAAGCATATGAACAAGCTCAGCGTGCAAGAAGTTCAAAACTTCAAGGTTATGATGCAAGAGCTCAAGGAAGCCTTTCGCCAGCGGCGTGTAGAAGCTAAAGGTTCACGTGAGCGCATCAAGGACTTGGCTGCAAAATGCGTTCAAGCATTCAATGAAGCTGAAAAGCGCAAGGCACTTGGGCGTCCTGGCATTGATCCAAGAATGGCTGCCAAGAAGAAGAAGAAGCAGCCTGTGCCCAAAGCTGAAGCATCTGGGCAAGAAATGCCTCGCATAGTCTTCCCTGCTAGCATGACTGGCACGAAGCCTAAGGCAACTCCAACCGCTTCAACGCTCAAGAAGACTAAGGTGGCTGAAGCTAAAGCTCGTAAGCGTAAGCAATCTACTGATGAAGCTCCACCCACCAAGAAGCGAAAGACCAAGAAGGATAAGGATGCTTCCCAAGAGCCTATATTTGTCGAGCCAATCTCAGTTGCTCGCCCTGCTTCTGCCCAGAGAGAAAGAAGACTGACAGTTCATGAGCCTGCTCCCATAGAGGCTGAAGACATTCCAGCTGTCAACCCCACCGCAGCTGAAGACATTGGTCCTCAAGACAATGTTGAAGATGATGCCGTCCTTGCTCAGATCGAGTACAACATCGACTCTTCGCCTGTTCTCACGAACAGCGAACGCATCAGCATTGGTCGTCCATTGACGCCAATTGCTCAGGATGACTCGTGGGCTGATCACCCACAGGAAACCCAAGACACTCCCCAGCAAACTCAAGACACTAGTATGGTGCTTGAAGACGAAGACTTTGAGGCCCAACAACCTTCATCTCCTCAGGCGTCGCCCGCTTTTCACAGGCTTCGCAAAGGACCAAGGCCTCAAGTCACTGCCTCAAGTGCTGCAGAAGGAGTAGAACAACCATCTGCACCTGATGCTGCTCCTACTGGAAGCCACTCAGAATCTGAAGCCAAAGTGGCTGAAGATATTCCGGCTGCATCAGCCAAAGAAGAACCACCCCAACGAGAAGAAGAACAACCCCAAGTTGCTGAAGAAAGTACTGCCACACCACCTGTTCTCGAGGAGAACATGTCCGACCCTCCAACTCCTGAAGTGGAGGTAACAAATTCAGAGGCTGCCACCACCAACACTGAAGCCAATGACGTGGTCATGGCTGAAGCTTTTGTGGCACCTGAAGATACTGTGGCGCCTGAAGAACTTGCGCCTGAAGCCTGTGCTGTGCCTGAAGCCACTACTGTGCCTGAAGCTAATGCTGCACCTGACGCCAATCTGCAGCTTGAAGAGAATGCCTCTGCTCCTGTTCCGCCTCCACGGCCTCACACAATTGAGCAAGCATACAACAAGGATGATCAGCTTGTTACTGTCCGGTGGCCAATTCTGATTCCACCACCTACAACTAAACCACGTGCTGCTGGTCCTCAGTTTGATCATCATACTGCGCACATGCCCCAAGTTCAGAAGCCTAAGCCAAGAGTGCCAAGGCTTCCAGGTATTGCAACATCTTCTGGGTCATTCAATGCCAATAGCTTCACTGCGCACAACATCTTCTTTGACAACGCCAAGAACCCATATTCCAAGCCAAGAATATCATCAGATAGGTTCTGGAGCCATCAAGAGTGCAGCTACTACTCAAGAGTACTATATAATCAAGGCCACATTTTTCCTCATATGCGTCTTGACACTGAAGCTATTGCTGGCCTGCCCTGCTTGGAGGAAGCTCTTGGCTGCTTCCGTGATGCTGGCTTACTCAATTTCGTTCTGGATAAAGAGCATTGGAATGAAGAACTGCTTCTGCAATTCTATGCAACACTTCACATCCGAGGCTACAACGGGGATCCGAAGACATGGGTCCTTGAGTGGATGTCAGGCAATGTGCATCATGAAGCAAAAGCCTTTGATCTCATTGAGCTTACTGGCCTGCCCACTCCAGGAGATCTATATGAACCTGGCTGTGAACTGCACACTGAAGCCTTGGAGAACATCTTTCGGAAGCGTAAGCCCAACATGAGCCAAATGCTCAGCATGATGAAGCCTCTGCCAAGTGATGCTGAATATCCTAAAGAATTCTTTGTTGAAGACCTTGAGTACCTGCCTCGCACCATCTATCACATCATAAGGCGTACTCTATGGCCTGTCAAAGGACATTCTTCATCAGCCAAGCTTGAAGGCACTATGAAGACTTTGGTCTTCTATATCTTCAATGGCATCAGCTTCAATGCTCAAGATTTCTTCATCAGGCAACTGGCCACGTCTGGAGCTGATCTATTTGGACTGAAATTTTATGCCCCTTGGATTATGCGCCTCATCAAGTTGCACTTAGCTGTCACTTATCAACCCTTTGCTCGCAACCATCAGATTTTCTTGCCTGAGGTTGATATGTCAGCTGAAGCCATTTACCAAGAGCCTGCTAAGGAGCCAGTTAGTCTTCACAACGCTGATCATCAAAGCTTCACTCAGCAGATTGAAGGGGTCCCAGCAGTCTCACGCGTCTATCCTCTGGCTGTCCGTACTCGTCTACCTCGACACGCTGAAACCGAAGCCACTAAAAGCACCATTGCTCAAAGGCCTCAGAAGCAATCTCGTGTCCTGAACAACCGAGAGCTTCTTGTAGCTCTTCATCAGAAACAGGACAAGCATCACCTCTGGTTAAAGCGTTAGATGCAGAGCCTCTTGGTGGATGTCAATCGCATTCGCAATCTTGCCACCAAGAATGCTTTTGTTGCACATGAAACATGCAGGCGGTCTTGGAAGAGTTTGACTTTACTAAGTGCTGAAGCGGATCTTCAAGACGATGGCTTCACTGAGAGATTCAAGTTTGACAACACTCCCCCAAGGACTGCTGTTATGCGTCGAACCCCATCTCTTGAAGACTCTGAATACTCTTCCTCCGCTGCAACAATTGACGCCAAGGTGATCGATGATCAGGATGATGCTACTTCACCACCTCCTACTTCAACGCGCATCGACACTGCACCAACCACCTCTGCACCGCCAAACAACAACACCGACCCTGCATCCTCTTCTGCTCCACCTAGGAACGAGTAGAGGCTCTATGTCTTCAAACCTTTTTGGTCCTTACTGACAAAAGGGGGAGAAGCATATGAGTTGATAGTCTTCAAGCGGGTCCATATGGGCGGGTGCTTTATAATTTGCCTAGTGTTTACAACTCTCGTTTTGCTACATTTGGTTCTTTGAGTTGTAACACTTAAACTGATGGTCGTCTGCTACGTTTTTTATGCTAGTGCGTAATGTGATGATAAATTCCGCATCTGCTATCTTATATTCCGCACTTAGTCATTTTTGCAGACGTCCATTTTTCATTGTGCATGTCATTATCTTCGACATATCAATTATGCATGATGAATAGTCTTCATAAGTTGAAGAGGATTAGTCATTTTTGCAGACGTCCATTTTTCATTGTGCATGTCATTATCTTCGACATATCAATTATGCATGATGAATTGTCTTCATAAGTTGAAGAGTATCTCCACAAGTACAACCTGTCATGTGCATTTGCATTCAAAGGCAAATCAACTATATGCACATCTTCAGGGAGCCTTTTGCTACTTACGAAGACAATACTTTATCCTTTACAATTTCACATATCTTTATCCCCGTTGAAAACTTCAACCAGTTTGTCATAATCACCAAAAAGGGGGAGATTGTAAGTGCATCTAGTGCCACCCCTAGTGGTTTTGGAGTATTGACGACAAATCTGGTTGAGGGACTAATGTGTTTGTGAGAATTGCAGGATAACACAGGTAGTAGTCCCACATTGATTCGGTTAACCTACCGGAGATGACCCCTAAAAATGTATGAAGACATTGATATCAGTGGTGGTATATGAAGATAATCATATTGAAGACTATGACATGAGAAGACATTGTGTGAAGACTATGGAAAGCGAAGATGTAGACTTGTCGCTGTTTCCTTATCTTCTTTATTGAGTCATAGAAACCACCGCACTGTTAAGTGGGGTCCAAGTGAACTAAGTCAGAGTGACTGATGTGATGCTCAACCACATCCTAGGTCTTCGAGCGAAGACTATGAGAGCAAATCTTATCCAGAGGCGGATGAGTCAGCTTTACTTGGAGCTCAAGTAAAGCTACCGTGTGTGTTTGAAATCTGACCGTTGGAACACGTGTCAGTTCCTTAGTGACCCAGGGTCACTTCGGACAAATCAGGTCGGGTCGCCTAGTGGCTATAAATAGCCCACCCCCTACACCATAAATTGGTGGCTGCTCAGAGTTATTGCACGGCTTTTGTTGTTTGAGAGCAACCCACCACCGAAGCATTTGAGAGAGAAATCCTTGCGAGGACAAAGCCCAAACACCCAGAGCCAAAGAGTGTTAGGCATCACTGAAGTCTTTCTGTCTGTGTGACCTGAAGACTTATTACACTTGAGGACTGTGTTTCCTCCAGCCGGTTAGGCGTCGCGTTCTGAGCATCCAAGAGTAATTGTGGATTGCCGGTGAACGAAGTCTATGAAGGTTTGGAAGTCTACCTTGAAGACTTACCAGAGTGATTGGGCGAGGACTAGGTGTTCTTAGCTCAAGGGGAACAAGGTGAAGATGCGGTCTTCTGAGTTAAATCTCAGCCTCCCTAACCAGACGTACAGTTGTCACAGCAACTGGAACTGGTCTAACAAATCACTGTCTTCCCCGAGCTACTGGCTCTATCCTTTCCTTCCCTTTACTTACTGCTCTATGTTGTGAAGACATTGCATGTTTGCTTTATCTGATTGTCTTCACTGAGTATCTACATGTTATGATTGGCTTCATTCCTTCTTCCTTTATGATCACTGCTGCCTAGTTGCTATTAGTTTTCATGCTTTCACTTCATTGAATACATGACTATGGCTTATCTAGTGTAGTCCACTTTCCGCTGCATACAAATAGACTCAAGCTTATCGTTTATCTTCGAAACTATCATGTTTTGAAGCATTTCATAAAAATCGTCTATTCACCCCCCCTCTAGTCGATATACTGCACTTTCAAACATGGAGCATGGCTGGGGTCCTGGCACACTATATAAGCCACCCCCCTCCTCCAGTACAAGGGTTCGCACCCCCTGTAACACACACACATATACACATTTCAGTCGACCGCCTCCGGGCACCGAGACGTAGGGTTGTTACTTCCTCCGAGAAGGGCCTGAACTCGTAAACACCTTGCGTACAACTTCACAATAGCTAGGGTCTTTCCTCCTCCTACGTACCCCCTACTCGTACTGTCAGACTTAGAACCACGACAGTTCCCTCACATGCTTCAGGTGAATGAGGCGTTTTGGCATTTTAGAAAATATCCCCACAAATGGCAGGAAGCCTACAATTGATTATTTATATAGTTATAGAAAGTTGAAGTCATAAAGGCTATTTCCCTTCATATAACCATAAAAAACTTCTACTCTCTAGCTGGTCGCCCATATTTTTTACTAGCTTTGTTATTCGAGAGGTCGCTAGATCGAGTGCGAATAAAACAAAATTTTTCTTGAGAGATTGATGGGCTGATGGACTTGTTTTGAGCACCGGCCTAGTGTGTTCTTATACATTTTGTTCCATTTTCAAAACCAATAGGCAGCTTGGTGGAGTGGCAGACTGTAGTGTGGAGGACTAGGTAACGAGTTCGATTCCTCTAGTCTACTTGCCCCCTTTTTCCAGGATTTTTATGCCTTGCATTGAATGGCAACATGCCTGGCGCCTGGTGGGCTGGCCCAGTTGTGCGTGGTCGTAACAGCGCGCTCGTTCGTACAAAGGACCCGTATCCAAGATCTTAACGCGTATGGTGTATTTTCAAAAACGACCATCATGCCCTCTATTATGAAGAGGTAGTATAAGGTAACCACAGCTGTTCATGTGTTTAGAAGGGGGTCTACCGAAATAGAAATGATAAAAATAAAGGAAGTACTAAAGTTAATACGAAGTTGAGACATTTATTTTGGGAAGAAGAAAGTATACGAGAAGCGAACACAAATCACGATACCACATTTCTCATACTTTCAACCAATCAAAATGAAACGTTATTCCGACCAGGATTTGACAGAGTCCTAGAATGCGAGCATCTCAAAGGATAACGTAGGGTGTCCTCGCGTGGTACTTGCCGCTCGCGTCGGTCCACAACACGGCCCCATATGCGGGCCCGCCTTCGGGAGTAGGCGCGGTGAGCTTGAGGTCCACCTGGAACGTGGCCTTCTGCCCTGCGCCGGCAAACTCCAGCGTCGCCGGTGTCACGGCCACGCCGACATTTCTTGGCGTAACCCACGAGGCGTGGTACGTCGCCTGACCTGATCCGACGCTGGTCACCATCCTGCTGAACCGCATCTCCCCGCTGGTAGCGTTGGCGATGCATCAAGGACATAATACTTCTGCACAGCAATGAGGATAATTCTCATATCACGGACCTAGTCCGCATTATTGCTACTAACATCTTTCAACTTAATTTTCTCTAGGAACATATAAAAAACATAGGAGAGCTACAATGTGAGCTATTGATCTACAACAATATATACATGCAAAAACTATCAGGACTAGGTTCATGGTAAATTAAAGTTCAATTAATCATATTACTTAAGAAATAGACATTCCCCAGTCATCTAAATGATCACGCGATCCATATCAACTAAACCATGTCCGATCATCACGTGAGATGAAGTAGTCTTCAACGGTGAACATCTTATGTTGATCATATCTACTATATGATTCACGCTCGACCTTTCCGTGTCCAGTGTTCCGAGGCCATGTCTGTACATGATAGGCTCATCAAGCTTAACCCGAGTATTCTACATGCGCAAAACTATCTTACACCCGTTGTATTTGAATGTAGAGCTTATCACACCCGATCATCATGTGGTGTCTCGGCACGACGAACTGTCGCAATGGTGCATACTCAGGGAGAACACTTGTACCTTGAAATTTTGTAAGGGATCATCTTATAATGCTACCGCCGTACTAAGAAAAATAAGATGCATAATAAGATAAACATCACATGCAATCAAAATATGTGACATGATATGGCCATTATCATCTTGTGCTTTTGATCTCTATCTCCAAAGCATCGTCATGATATCCGTCGTCACCGGCTTGACACCATGATATTCATCGTAGCGTCGTGGTCGTCTCGCCAACTATTTCTTCTACTACTATCGCTAACTCATAGTGATAAAGTAAAGCAATTACATGGCGTTCACAATTCATACAATAAAGAGACAACCATAAGGATCCTGCCGGTTGCCGATAATTTACAAAACATGATCATCTCATACAATATCGTATAACTCATCACGTCTTGACCATATCACATCACAACATGCCCTGCAAAAACAAGTTAGGCGTCCTCTACTTTGTTGTTGTTGCAAGTTTTACGTGGCTGCTACGGACTTCTAGTAAGAACCGTTCTTACCTACGCATTAAAACCACAACGATTTTTCGTCAAGTGTGCTGTTTTAACCTTCAACAAGGACCGGACGTAGTCACACTCGATTCAACTAAAGTTGGAGAAACTGACATCCGCCAGCCACCTATGTGCAAAGCACGTCGGTAGAACCAGTCTCATGAACGCGGTCATGTAATGTCGGTCGGGGCCGCTTCATCCAACAATACTGTCGAATCAAAGTACGACTATTATCGCCCACAACGCTTTGTGTTCTACTCGTGCATATCATCTACGCATACACCTAGCTCATGATGCCCCTGTTGCGGAACATAGTATTTCAAAAAAAAATCCTACGATCACGCAAGATCTATCTAGGAGAAGCATAGCAACAAGCGAGGAGAGTGTGTCCACGTACCCTCATAGACTGAAAGCGGAAGCATTTAGTAACGCGGTTGATGTAGTTGAACGTCTTCACGATCCAACCGACCAAGTACCGAACGCACGACACCTCCGCGATCTACATACGTTCAGCTCGGTGATGTCCCTCGTACTCTTGATCCAGCTGAGGACGAGGGAGAGTTTTGTCAGCACAGCGGCGTGGTGACGGTGACGATGAAGTTACCAACACAGGGCTTCACCTAAGCACTGATACGTCCAAAATGCATCACTATTTTATATCGTAATCCATCCTTATTCATTGATATATTTCACATTACGATGATGTTCTTATGTTGTTTTGGCCTATTTTACACAGTTTGCAACTTTCCGGTGCCGAAGCAGCAGACGCATGATTCAGCGGTAAAAAGTAGATGTTGAGTTGCTGAAGAAGAATACCTCCAAATTACCTGAAAATCGATGGAGGGTATTTCCAGAAGGATCACAAAGATACGCAAAAGAGCAACCAGAGGGGGGCCACAGGGTGCCCAGGCGGCCACCTGGCGCGGTCCCCGCCCTGGCCGCGCCGGGAGGGCGCCTGGAGCCCCTGGCCCACTCCAGGCTCCCCCTCTGGCCTATATACTCCTCGTCATCCAGAAACCCTAAAAAGGGGGAGACTTTACGGAGTTCCGCCGCCGCTCCGTGGCGGAAACCTACAGAGAAGAAAAGCCATCTCCGGCGGGCAGATTCCGCCGGGGAGATCACCTCCCGGAAGGGGAGATCATCGCCATCGTCATCACCATCATCACGGGCATCATCGATATCATCATCAACATCATCCCCAACATCAGCACCATCTCCATCTTCATCCAATCTCATATCACAATTGCAACTTGTGTTGTAATCCGTACTATCTATCCTCTCTACCCTATCGGTGTTGATTACTACTTTGTGGTGAATGCTATTGAGTTTTGTTGGAGAAATATCATTGTGTCCAGATTGTTTATCATCCATCTATCTCCAATGATCATGATCTCTTTTATGTCTTGTGAGTAGTTACTTTAGTTCTTGAGGACATGGGAGAAGTCTTGTTGTTAGTAGTCATATGATGTTGAAGTAATATGTGTTGTTTGATACTTAAGTTGTGTTGTTATTTTCCTAGTGGTGTTGTGTGAGTCGAACACTCAACACTTCGCCTTATTAAGGACCTAGGGGAATACATTGTGTACAAAGAATGCTTATGGTGGGTTGCCAGAGTGACAGAAACCTGAACCCCAGTTCGCACGCTTTTGCACAAGGGAACAATGGATCATCGATCGTATTGCTATGGTTAGGCTTTTGCCTTAAATACTATCTTGTATTTGCGGATGCTTGCAAGGTGTTTAATCATAAGAGTGCACTCATCTTAGTCTAGAGGGTGTACTAGCATAGATCCACCCACACAACACTTATCAACACATCACATAGTACCGATACGGAATATGGCGAAAGCACATGGCTACCTCTCCCGTGTGTCCTCAAGAACACTTTAGCCTTTATAAGTTCAGTTGCTAGGCCTCTCCTTTGCTCAGAAAGGATTGGGCCACTTGTTACTCTCCAGTGCCTTTTACTTTGCTCGCTTTTACTTTCCTGTTGCTTATATCAAGAAAACCCCTAAAAAGTTATCTTTTAGTGCTTGCAGTTATTCCTTGCTCAGAATCACTTATCAATACCTTCTGCTCCTCGTTGGGTTCGACACTCTTACTTATCGAAAACACTGCAATAGATCCCTTACGGTTGTGGGTCATCAAGTACCGTTTTCTGGCACCGTTGCCGGGGAGTGTAGCGCTATTGGTAAGTGAAGCTGGTAAGGAAGTTTTTATATTTCTATTTTTATTTTGCGGTTGCTGCTCTTTGTCCTTATGGAAAACCTTGCTATTGGATCGTTGCTTGTGGGAAGACGCCCCACATCTGTGGTGGTTGCTCCTCCCCCTACTGAAATTGTGCCCTATAAAATACCAGCTGGTATTATCGATTATGTTTTGGCTAATCGTTATGCAGGAGACATACATCCCGGTGAACACTTGCTATATCTGTCACAACTATGTTCATTATTTAAGCTTGCAGGTGTATCAATGGAGTTTGTCATGAGGAAATTGTTCTCCGTATCGCTTATAGATAAAGCTTCAGATTGGTATAAGCTTCTCGATAACTCACACTTGCTTGATTGGCAAGAGCTTATGTCTCTCTTTTATACCAAGTTTTATCCTTTTCATGAAATTCATCGAGACAGGAACTATATCTATAACTTTAGGTCTCGTGACGGAGAAAGCATTGCTCAAGCTTGGGGGAGATTGAAGTCCCTAATGCTCAAATGTCCTATTCATGAGCTCCCCAAGAAAATTATACTTACAAATTTTTATGCCAGGCTTTCTCGTCAGGATAAGGAGATGCTGGATGCCTCCTCTAGTGGGGTATTTCAGACAAAGAGCGTTGAAGAAAGGTGGGATCTCATTGAAAGGATCCAGAGGAATACCAAAGATTGGGAAATCGATAAAGGTATTGAACCCGCTATAAATTATGAGCATGATTATATTGAGAGCTATGTGAAAACTGATTACTTCAATACCTTTTGCTCTAAGATTGGTCTTGATTCCCATCTAATGATTGATTTCTGTAAGGATTTTGCCTCTCACGTTGATTCTTTTAAAAAGAAGAGAGATCAGCATCATGAACCTTTCAAAGAGTTACCTGTTGATATTCATGTTGCTGACCCTATTTTGCCTGCAGTTATATATGAAAAGCCTCCTTTTCCCGAAAGGATAAGGGAGCACTCTCTTGTGACAGGCATAATAAATAAAAGTGAGAGAAGAATTGATGAGCCTGAGGACCAGATCAAGGTCGATCCTCAAGTTGCATTGGTTAAAGACCTTGTTACTAATGATGTTTTGGATTCCAATGTAAACTTTTGTGCTGTTTCCACTAACCTTGTCACAGCCAAGAATAAAGGCCCAATTTCAGGTACTCCAGTAGTATCTGTTAAAATAGGAGATCACAATTATTATGGGCTATGCGATTTGGGATCGAGTGCTAGTGCTATCCCCTATTGACTTTATCAAGAGATCATCGGTGAGATTTCACCTTGTGAACTTGAAGAAGTTGATGTTACCATTCATCTTGCAAACAGAGCAACTATCTCTCCTATCGGAATTGTGAGAGACGTTGAAGTCCTATGTGGAAAGGTAAAATACCCTACCGACTTTCTAGTACTTGGTTCAGTGAGGGACAATTTTTGTCCTATTATTTTTGGTAGACCTTTTCTCAGAACTTGTGGAGCTATAATAGATTGCAAGAAAGGTAAAGTTTCTGCTGAATTCAATGGTGAGCCATATGAATTTAACTTTTCTAAGTTCTCTAAGCAGCCTCGTGGTACCGATTTACCTAGTGATGATAAAATTATTGAAAGTATTGCTTCTATTGCTATTCCCCCTAATGATCCTTTGCAGCAATATATGGAGGACCACGAGAATGATTTGCATATGCAGGAAAGAAATGAACTAGATGAAATATTCTTGAGACAACCTACTATCCTGAAGCACAACCTTCTGGTTGAACCTTTGGGAATTTTATCAAAACCAAAAGAAGACCCGGTGTTCGATCTTAAACCTCTTCCCGATACGCTCAAGTATGCTTATTTAGATGAAAAGAAAGTATATCCTGTTATTATCAACTCTAACCTTTCAGGATATGAAGAAGAGCGACTATTGGAAGTACTTCGTAAACACCGAGGTGCAATTGGCTATACCCTTGATGACCTTAAGGGGATTAGTCCATCTATCTATCAACATACTATCAACCTTGAGCCCGATGCTAAACCAGTTGTTGATCATCAACGACGGTTGAACCCGAAGATGATGGATGTTGTAAGAACTGAGATTCTCAAGCTTCTAGCCACAGGCATTATCTACCCTATAGCTGATAGTAAGTGGGTAAGCCCGGTACATTGTGTTCCTAAGAAAGGAGGTACAACTGTGGTTCCTAATGATAAGAATGAACTAATACCTTAGAGAATTATTATTGGATATAGAATGTGTATTGATTACAGGAAGCTGAACAAGGCAACCAGGAAGGATCACTACATGTTGCCGTTCATCGACCAAATGCTTGAAAGGTTATCCAAAAATACCCACTTTTGTTACCTCGATGGTTATTCTGGCTTCTCTCAAATTCATGTTAACACTGCTGAT
Source organism: Secale cereale (assembly GCA_902687465.1). Lineage (NCBI taxonomy): Eukaryota > Viridiplantae > Streptophyta > Magnoliopsida > Poales > Poaceae > Secale > Secale cereale. The sequence goes on along the minus strand of LR738711.1, from coordinate 856,893,988 downwards.
CAAGAGAAGACCACTTTTACTTGTCCCTATGGTACTTATGCTTACAGGCGTATGCCTTTTGGTTTATGTAATGCCCCTGCTACTTTTCAAAGGTGTATGTCTGCTATCTTTCATTGTTTCTGTGAGGAGATTGTGGAAGTCTTCATGGACGATTTCTCCGTCTATGGAACTTCCTTTGACCATTGTCTCCACAACCTTAATAAAGTTTTGCAGAGATGTGAGGAGACAAATCTGGTACTCAACTGGGAGAAGTGCCACTTCATGGTTAACGAATGAATTGTTCTTGGTCACAAGATTTCCGAAAGGGGAATTGAGGTGGACAAGGCCAAGATCGAAGCAATTGAGAGGATGCCCTATCCAAGGGACATCAAAGGTATTCGCAGTTTTCTCGGTCATGCTGGTTTCTATAGAAGATTTATTAAAGACTTTTCTAAGACTTCGAGACCCTCACTAATCTTCTCCAGAAGGACGTTCCTTTTGTATTTGATGAAGATTGTAAGGAGGCTTTTGAAGTTCTTAAGAAAGCTTTAATAACCGCTCCTATAGTACAACCACCTAACTGGAATTTACCTTTTGAGATTATGTGTGATGCTAGTGATTTTGCTGTTGGAGCTGTTTTAGGGCAAAGGGTTGATAAGAAATTGAATGTTATACATTATTCTAGTAAAACCCTTGATAGTGCTCAAAAGAATTATGCTACTACTGAGAAGGAATTCTTAGCTGTAGTGTTTGCTTGTGATAAGTTTAGGCAGTATATTGTTGATTCCAAAGTTATTATTCATACTGACCATGCTGCCATTAAGTACCTTATGACAAAGAAGGATGCCAAGCCAAGACTTATCAGATGGGTACTCCTTCTTCGAGAATTTGATTTGCAGATTGTTGATAGGAAAGGAGAAGACAATCTGGTGGCGGACAATCTTTCAAGGATGGAAGATATACCACATGATCCCATCCCAGTCAACGACAGTTTTCCAGACGAGCAACTTGCCGTTGTAAAAGTACAATCTCTTTCCGATCCTTGGTTTGCAGATTATGCTAATTTTATCGTTGCGAAGTATTTGCCTCCAGGTTTAACATTTCAGCAAAGGAAGAAGTTCTTTCATGACTTGAGGCACTACTTTTGGGATGACCCACATCTTTTCAAAGAAGGTCCAGACGGGATCGTGAGAAGATGCATACCGGAACATGAGCAGAAGGACATTCTCAGACAATGTCATGATAGTCCCTATGGAGGACATCATGCCGGTGAGAGGACCGCACATAAGGTTCTTCAATCAGGTTTTTATTGGCCTACTCTCTTTAAGGATGCTAGAAATTATGTTTTAGCCTATGATAAATGTCAGAGAGTTGGTAACATTAGTAGAAGGAATGAGATGCCTATGAATTACTCACTAGTGATTGAACCTTTTGATTGCTGGGGTTTTGATTTTATGGGTCCTTTTCCTTCTTCGCACAAGTACACTCACATTTTAGTAGCTCTTGATTATGTGACCAAGTGGGTTGAAGCAATCCCCACTGAAAGTGCTGATCACAAGACATCTTTGAAAATGCTCAAAGATGTGATTTTCCCTAGGTTTGGTGTACCTAGGTATCTCATGACTGATGGAGGATCACACTTCACGCATGGAGCTTTTAGAAAATCTTTAGCCAAGTACGATGTCAATCATAGAATCGCTTCACCGTACCATCCTCAAACTAGTGGGCAAGTTGAGCTCACCAATAGAGAGATCAAGTTGATCTTACAGAAGACAGTAAACAGAAATAGAAAGGACTGGTCAAATAAGTTAGGAGATTCTTTGTGGGCGTATAGAACTGCTTACAAAAACCCCATGGGCATGTCCCCCTATAAGATGGTTTATGGCAAGGCTTGCCATTTGCCATTAGAATTAGAGCACAAAGCTTTCTGGGCTGTTAGAGAGCTTAATGCTGACCCAAAGTTAGCTGGTGAGAAGCGTCTCATGAACTTGACTTCTCTAGATGAGTGGAGAAGTGAAGTGTAATGCCCAGGATGGGACTATACCTCCTACGTGTCGAGGCACGACTTAAAGGTATAAGCCCATCCTAGAATGATCTCAAGTTTGGTATCTTTGCACGACTCATGTAAAAGAGGGATTAAATTGCAAAAGGAGATTAGTTGGCTTACACTCGCCACTTCACACAATACATTACATAAGCAAGACATCATTCAGAACATCACAACCCGACTACGGGTGAAGATCCAAAAGAAAGATACCAAAACAACATAAAGCCACAGGTCAGGATCGAATCCTAGTAGAAACCACTACTGAACATCGAAACGTCTCAAGCAAACGGTCAAACTCTTCATCGAACTCCAAGTGAAGCACTTGAACCAGCTCCTGCATCGTACACGGCTGAACCTGCATCTGGTGTGGTGAAGTAACTGTGAGCCACAGAGGACTCAGCAATCCCGTTCCCGGGTAACAAGACTATTTAAGCCTTGGGTGAGGACAAGGCTGAAGAGAGAACGAGAGGTGAAGGAACAACAAGAGTCTGCAGCAGCAACTAGCACTAACTTACGTAAAAGAGAGCGAGAAGAGAAGAGCATCGGTCGAAAGATGATCACGAAGTGATCCTAACTAAAGCTGGTCAAACATAACCCCACCGTGTTCAACTCCCGAATCCCTATTCGGAAATTGACAGTCACGGTACACACGCTGGTAGTGTATTAGTAACATTGTGTCAAGTTATCTACAACCGGATATTAACAAGCTCCCATCTGCCACATAACCGCGGGCACGGCTTTCGAAAGTTCAAACCCTGCAGGGGTGTTCCAACTTGGCCCATCACAAGCCCACGATCCGCGGAGTCGCAACTCCATAGGTGGGAAGACCCGAGTATTCTCGGAATCCCGTGCTCAAGTTAAACCGAACTAAGGTAAGGCTAATCCAGCAAATCCTCCCGGCGTGTCGACACCCTGATAGTAGCCGCGTGTATCTAAGTCTCAGGACACGACCGGATGGGCGAAGCTACAGGACCCAATCCTCGAGTTTCCCCGTGGTGGTTCCCGCAGGCTCCCCGTTTGGGACCAACACCATCGGCACTGGCCCCCCTGCTATGTAGAAATAAAGGATCCTCGAGGGAGCGACCCCCTATGCAAATTTAATTAATTAATTAAGTTGTTATTATGAGGCAAATAGTACCAAATGTTGGGACTTGCTGGAAAAGACTTAGCACTTAGCGGTTTATCAAGGGGGTCCCATACACCCCAACCGTGTTAGGAACGCATAATCAAGGAACATAACACCGGTTTATACGGTTCCTAACGGCATGAGTGGAACAAAACACCAAGCAAAAGGCTTAGCCTTCCACCCTGCCAGTATATAGATGATTTCATTTTAGCATTTATATAGTGTGATATAACCCAACCAAACTTCAACATGAAGCAAGCATCTTCAATCTTCACCTGCAACTAGCAATGCTATAAGAGGGGCTGAGCGAAGCGTACTTAGCCAAGCAACGGTTTGCATAGGTAGGGTGGTTAAACAGGTTCATGGTTACAATAGGAGGCTGACAGGAAAACATGGGCATCGAGGCAATATACTAAAGAGCGATACTCTAGCAATAGGCAAAGATAGTAATGGTATCCGGGTTTGGTCATCTTGCCTGGAATTCCACAAGGGAGAAGAACAAGATCCAAGAAGTAGGCGGAGCAACACAGACGAGCGAATCCTCACAACTCCGGAACGAAACCGAAGCTTCGAAACACTCGTTTCGGGGCGGTTCGGGATCGTCGAGGGACGTAGTGGAAGTAGAGGGAGTAGTCGTTCACGTTTCCGAAGAGGAAGTAGCCGTTTCACGAGGTCGCCAACGAGTAGTCGTTCCGTAGAGGTACTTGGCGCCTCGGTAGTCGTTCACGGGGCGACGGTAGTGGTACTTGGTGCGTCTCCGAGACGGTAGTTGTTCACGTATGTAGTGGTACTTGTTCCGTAGCCGTAGATGTTCGGGTCGGTGTCGTGGTACTTGGACGTATCGGAGAGGAACTTGAGCCGTAGTGGTACACGTTTGTAGATGTTCATCCGTCATGTCGTGGTACATCGTATAGTCGTGTAGGTGTTCCCATTCGTAGAGGTACATGCCATCGGAGGGGTACTTGTCGTTTCATCGTGTAGTTGAACTCGTTCATGTAGTTGTACTTGAGGGTCTCGGGGTTCCTCGTTCGAAGCTCTTGGCGTCCGGCAGCAAGCAAAAGAGGCGCTGCAAAACATGGCAGCAAAAACAAAAACAACACGGCTCCGGGCGAACAACAACAGCAACACAACGACGGCAACAAGGAGGCAACACGGCAGCACGGTCTTGGCGACGAGGACGGAGAGAGGAGGCCACGGCTTTTGCAGCCTTGGCGCTGCTGGAGAAGAAGCAGGGCGGCGATCTGGTGCTGCTGCTGCCTCTGACCGGCGGCCCTGGCGACGGAGATCGAGGGCCGAGCCCTGGCTGGAGACGAGGCGCAGGAGGAAGGAGGCGAGCCGGGCGCGACGGGGCTCATCGGGCGCTGCGGGATCCGGCCGCTGCGGCCCGGCGCGGAGGTGCTGCGGAGCTGGCCGCGGCGAGCTTGGGACGGCCGGAGGGAGACGACGAGGGAGGCCACGGCGAGCTTGGCGACGAAGGGGAGGCAGGGGACGGGCGGAAGGGAAGGGCCGGCCTGGTCGAGGCTGAGGAGGAAGGCGCTCGGGGGCCGCGGCTTCTGGCCGGCCGGAGGGACGACGAGGGCGCGGCAGGCCTCTGGCGCGGTGAGTCCTGGCCGGGGGCGCTCGGGGCCGCTGCTTCTGGCCGGCGCGACGGGGTGAGCAGGGCGATGCGAGATGGAGAGGCGAGCGAGGGAGGTCGAGGAACGGGCAGAGGAGCGAGGCGAGCGGGCGAAGATCGAGGGGAGGGAAAACAGGGTGCGGTCGAGGGAAAAACGGGGTCGAGGCAGAGGGAAGATCGGTGCGGGGGTAGAGATCGGGCAGAGGGAAGGCTCGAGGGTTCGGGAGAGTTAGCGAGAGAAAACTCCTGGCGGCGGCCCGGGGAAGAAAGAGAGAGAGGGGAGGAGAGGAGCGAAGGCTAGGGTTCGGTGCCTGGCGGCTGGGCCAAGGGAGTTGGGCCGAGGCGCCCTGGGCCAAGGAGGGAGGAGGAGAGGCCTGGTGCGGCTGGCTTCTCTCCTTCTGCTGTTTTTTCCCAAAATAAAACAGAAAAAAACAAGAAGAAGAGGAGGAGAAGGAAGGTAGAGATAGGATGGGGCAAGCGGCTATTTTTCTCGGGCACGTAAAAAGAGCACGACCAAAGAAAAATACAAAAGGCCAGATCGGAAAATAACTCAAACATATTTGAATTTAATTCAAATAGTTTTGAACTAAGACTTGATGATTGAAGTGTCCAAAAAATGTTCAAATTTTTGGAGGAACCTCGAAACAACGGAAAGAAAATATTGGCAAGGTTTTTGAAGTCAAACTTGAAGTGAAAAGACATGGGGAAATTATGCAAGTGTGTTACGGTGATTCCGAAGCAATGGAATATTTATTAATATAGCTCCCTAAAATAATGAGAGACTTTTATATGTTATAAAGAGAAGACATTCTTCCCTCGATTTAAATGGACCGAAGGCCCACACGGTTTATTTAGTTTGAGATGCAAAATAAAAATATGACATGATGGCATGATGACATGATGCAATGCGAAAAAAATAAATAACACAAACACAAAGAACACACGGGCAACCCGGAACATCTGGAATCTTCGGGAATCTTCTGGAATCTTCTGGGACGTCGGTCTCGGGCGTCACAACTCTCCCACACTAACAGAGGATCTCGACCCGAGATCCTAGAGATATCACCGGGTAGAAACGAAAAAGAAGAGGTAAACAAAGTTGCTTCTTTGACAGACGAGTGAAACCAAAGAACCTTGAGAGGTTGAACAAACTTGAAAGAAAGAATTCAACGGAGATGAACGAAGTTAAGAGCACTTCGGTAAAAGGAGGAACATGGAACATTATCAGAACCTTGAAGGTTGAAAGACATGAAACAAGAGCTCACGGATGACAAAAGAATATGAAACTGCAACGGTATAGCCAAGGAATAAGAATGACAGAATTCGGACAGCACTCCGTCTGAAAATGGAAGTAATTGAACAAGAACTTGAGAAGATGGGATGATACTTGATGAAAACAACAACATATTGCCTCCGAAACAATTAAAAGAATGGCACAAGGTAAAGAAAGATTCAGACAGCACTCCGGTTAAAAAGAGAGGCAAACTAGATAAGATGACGGAACTTGAATGAAGAATACAACACTCCGGTTAAATGATAAGCAAGGGAAAGAACAAGATCTCGATAAAACGAGATGATGGTTTGGAGAGAGCAACAATTTTAAAGCCTCCGGAACGAAAGAATAGATGCTAGATCGTTAGAAAGAAAGAACGGAGAAGAAAATGACAACTTCTCCCACGAATGCATTTGAAAGAGCATCCTTACGAAGAAGGGTTGAAGGGATTCGTTGGAAGAATCAACAACGAAAGAATATGCTCGTTGTGGGCTTATGGAAAACATCTCAAAATTAAGAGGTGACGACCAGCCACTAATGGAAAACAATTGATTGGATTGAGATCAACAAGGATATGAAAACTTAATTCACCGGAATGAAAATGAAGAACTTGGGTCATTTATAAGCACCATAATACAACAGTCCTTAGGGAAAGCTTTAGGTGAAATACAACCCAAATCACTCCAATGAATAATTGAAGGGTTGAAAAGATCTCTTGAACAAGGAAAATGATGGGTTTAAATATCTCATTCTTGAAAACTCGTGAATCATAAAACATGAAGGAATTGTCAAAATGACATAACACCATCTGAAAAGATAAGGTAGAAAGAATTGCAATTGGAAAGCATGATGCACAATGCTTGAGCTCCAACAAGAATCTTGATACAAACTTCGAGGATGAATTAAATGATGATGAACCACCATGAAGAACTCCGGTAAACAAAAGGATGAGAAGTGAAAGATGAAAAGAATAAGATTCAAAGGCCTGCGATGAATTAGATTGAGCTTTGAAATGATAAAATTGAAATAACTTGGAGCTCCGGAAAACAAGATGGACAACTTAGAACCAAGGATATGATATGATGAACAAGCTCCAGACAAAAGAATTAAATCACCTTGAAGGAATAAGAATAAGAATTATGTCATGCATCTCCTTCACCAATTTAATTGATGACAACCAAAGGATTTGGCATACTACTTATTCTCGTTGCAAAGAATTAAAGAGAGATCTAGCACAAGCTTGGATAAATCTTCAACAAACCACCGGTAGGATTATGAAAAGAACAAGTGAATTAAAACGATAACAACGGAAGAGTAAACTTGAAAGAACCACCGTAAAATATGGAGACGAACGAAGAGACATCAACGAAGAATATTTGGAGGACGAAGTTGAAAACTGAGAACGAAGAAATCTTCTGAAATGATGGCCTTCGGAGGATCACAAAGAAAAGAATGCATGAAATGCTTCGGATGGTATAAAAGAATTCCTCACAATCAAAACAATAATGAGGATGGCATGAAGCTAGAACCACGAATCTTCAAGAAGAACGGGCCAAGATTTAAGAGAAGCACTTCTCCGGTCTGCAAATGTTGTGAATGAAGACGAGAATTGCCATAAGAATTGTTGAGCACTCCGGAAAGAAGAATTAAAAGGTTGAACCAATGATGGAAAGAATTTGAAAGTAAACTTGGAAAAGGCATATGACTGATGGAAATCATTCTTACGTCACACTTGAAAAGAATTTCAGAATACTTCGGAAAAATAGAAGAGTCAGGTAAGATCCTAGAAAAAGACCTGTGGGTTAGGGCCCACTAAAGAAATCACCGTTGGAAAAGATTGCTGAAGAGATATTGCACCGGTTGAATTAAATGGCTTGCATAAGAAGACAATGCTGAAAATAATTTGAAGGAATTAAGAATGGAATTATGAATCTTCAGCACTCCGGATATGAATAGCAAGAGGAGAATGATTAATTGGTGCACCGGAATAAGAAAGCATTGTGAAAAGAGGAAAAAGGATAAGATCAACACCAAATCTTGAATTACATCCACTGGCAGAATTATTGGAATTAAGAATGATGAACTTGAAGCTCTTGAGCATCTTCACGATAAATCACCGGATAAGAACATTGAAGGAAAAGAATGAAGAAATATCACGTGAATAAAATGGATACTTCATCTGAGAATTTCTGGCTCCAAGAAGAAAAAGGGTGGGAGGGTGGGGAAACAAGACAACTTGAGACGAACAAGATGGACACCAGTTGAAAAAGAATTTAACATAACCATCTTGATGATTAAGAAGGACTAGCACTCCTATAGAAATATGAGAATACCGATTAGGAAAGGTATGGAATCAACATTTGACATCGAAGCAACTCGAATACCAGAATCAAAACAAGAACAAGGATAGATATGCAACATGATCTTCACAATATCATCCGAACAGAGAATTGAACGAATGAATTCCGCAGGTACATCAACTTGACGAGAAGCCACTTGGGAGAACAAAAGATAAATAAAACGGAACAAGGATCAGATAGAACAAATACAAGATAGAAGCTTCGTTCGACATCTTTGTGCTGAAAGCTCATGGAACATGTTACAAAAGGGTTTTGCAATCCCCGGATCAGCATAGCCAAGGACCCTTTAAGATGCAACTCCCGACCAGAACAAGTCCATAAAACCACTTCACTCCATGTAGAACCCCAAACTTCATATCGAGCATCCGTTGGAAGAATGCCTAGAACTACTAGATGAACCCACCTATAGATTTCCGAAAGTTTCCAGTTATGCAATCAGGTGTTGGGGATACACGGGAAGCACCGCGCAATCAACTCTAAACCTACATCCAGGTGTATCCATCCTTCAACACATAACCAGTCTTTCTCGGAAACTGTGTACCTCGGACCTTCGAAAAGCATCCACTATAACAAGCTATGGCAATACTCTCGAACTACCTCCCCAGTACTGGGTGATGTCGGGGTTATCTTGCCACTGGCCGTATAGGAGAGATTTTCGATGTCGGCCGTCTTAAGTATTTAGTACTGCCGCGATATGCTTGTTACATTGATACCCCGAAGCTCAACTCCTCGGTAACAGGAGGCATCGAGAACAATATCCTTGTCACAAGAACATCGAAACAATCCCAGAATACTCGCGGGATCCTAAAAAAATTTTGGTGCAATTTTTGAAAGTAGAAGAGAAAAGAGTAATCGTCAGGAGTCCTCACCAGAGAGAAAGGGGATGAGAAGCAAAGAAATCCTACTCTCCGATATAATATAGGACTCAAAAAGTTTTCAGTGTGTGCCTAGACTCAACCGTCAACGATTCGATCAATCAGTGGGGGCTTCTAGGTCGGAGAAGGCTCTGATACCAACTTGTAATGCCCAGGATGGGACTATACCTCCTACGTGTCGAGGCACGACTTAAAGGTATAAGCCCATCCTAGAATGATCTCAAGTTTGGTATCTTTGCATGACTCATGTAAAAGAGGGATTAAATTGCAAAAGGAGATTAGTTGGCTTACACTCGCCACTTCACACAATACATTACATAAGCAAGACATCATTCAGAACATCACAACCCGACTACGGGTGAAGATCCAAAAGAAAGATACCAAAACAACATAAAGCCACAGGTCAGGATCGAATCCTAGTAGAAACCACTACTGAACATCGAAACGTCTCAAGAAAACGGTCAAACTCTTCATCGAACTCCAAGTGAAGCACTTGAACCAGCTCCTGCATCGTACACGGCTGAACCTGCATCTGGTGTGGTGAAGTAACTGTGAGCCACAGAGGACTCAGCAATCCCGTTCCCGGGTAACAAGACTATTTAAGCCTTGGGTGAGGACAAGGCTGAAGAGAGAACGAGAGGTGAAGGAACAACAAGAGTCTACAGCAGCAACTAGCACTAACTTACGTAAAAGAGAGCGAGAAGAGAAGAGCATCGGTCGAAAGATGATCACGAAGTGATCCTAACTAAAGCCGGTCAAACATAACCCCACCGTGTTCAACTCCCGAATCCCTATTCGGAAATTGACAGTCACGGTACACACGCTGGTAGTGTATTAGTAACATTGTGTCAAGTTATCTACAACCGGATATTAACAAGCTCCCATCTGCCACATAACCGCGGGCACGGCTTTCGAAAGTTCAAACCCTGCAGGGGTGTTCCAACTTGGCCCATCACAAGCCCACGATCCGCGGAGTCGCAACTCCATAGGTGGGAAGACCCGAGTATTCTCGGAATCCCGTGCTCAAGTTAAACCGAACTAAGGTAAGGCTAATCCAGCAAATCCTCCCGGCGTGTCGACACCCTGATAGTAGCCGCGCGTATCTAAGTCTCAGGACACGACCGGATGGGTGATGCTACAGGACCCAAACCTCGAGTTTCCCCGTGGTGGTTCCCGCAGGCTCCCCGTTTGGGACCAACACCATCGGCACTGGCCCCCCTGCTATGTAGAAATAAAGGATCCTCGAGGGAGCGACCCCCTATGCAAATTTAATTAATTAATTAAGTTGTTATTATGAGGCAAATAGTACCAAATGTTGGGACTTGCTGGAAAAGACTTAGCACTTAGCGGTTTATCAAGGGGGTCCCATACACCCCAACCGTGTTAGGAACGCATAATCAAGGAACATAACACCGGTTTATACGGTTCCTAACGGCATGAGTGGAACAAAACACCAAGCAAAAGGCTTAGCCTTCCACCCTGCCAGTATATAGATGATTTCATTTTAGCATTTATATAGTGTGATATAACCCAACCAAACTTCAACATGAAGCAAGCATCTTCAATCTTCACCTGCAACTAGCAATGCTATAAGAGGGGCTGAGCGAAGCGTACTTAGCCAAGCAACGGTTTGCATAGGTAGGGTGGTTAAACAGGTTCATGGTTACAATAGGAGGCTGACAGGAAAACATGGGCATCGAGGCAATATACTAAAGAGCGATACTCTAGCAATAGGCAAAGATAGTAATGGTATCCGGGTTCGGTCATCTTGCCTGGAATTCCACAAGGGAGAAGAACAAGATCCAAGAAGTAGGCGGAGCAACACAGACGAGCGAATCCTCACAACTCCGGAACGAAACCGAAGCTTCGAAACACTCGTTTCGGGGCGGTTCGGGATCGTCGAGGGACGTAGTGGAAGTAGAGGGAGTAGTCGTTCACGTTTCCGAAGAGGAAGTAGCCGTTTCACGAGGTCGCCAACGAGTAGTCGTTCCGTAGAGGTACTTGGCGCCTCGGTAGTCGTTCACGGGGCGACGGTAGTGGTACTTGGTGCGTCTCCGAGACGGTAGTTGTTCACGTATGTAGTGGTACTTGTTCCGTAGCCGTAGATGTTCGGGTCGGTGTCGTGGTACTTGGACGTATCGGAGAGGAACTTGAGCCGTAGTGGTACACGTTTGTAGATGTTCATCCGTCATGTCGTGGTACATCGTATAGTCGTGTAGGTGTTCCCATTCGTAGAGGTACATGCCATCGGAGGGGTACTTGTCGTTTCATCGTGTAGTTGAACTCGTTCATGTAGTTGTACTCGAGGGTCTCGGGGTTCCTCGTTCGAAGCTCTTGGCGTCCGGCAGCAAGCAAAAGAGGTGCTGCAAAACATGGCAGCAAAAACAAAAACAACACGGCTCCGGGCGAACAACAACAGCAACACAACGATGGCAACAAGGAGGCAACACGGCAGCACGGTCTTGGCGACGAGGACGGAGAGAGGAGGCCACGGCTTTTGCAGCCTTGGCGCTGCTGGAGAAGAAGCAGGGCGGCGATCTGGTGCTGCTGCTGCCTCTGACCGGCGGCCCTGGCGACGGAGATCGAGGGCCGAGCCCTGGCTGGAGACGAGGCGCAGGAGGAAGGAGGCGAGCCGGGCGCGGCGGGGCTCATCGGGCGCTGCGGGATCCGGCCGCTGCGGCCCGGCGCGGAGGTGCTGCGGAGCTGGCCGCGGCGAGCTTGGGACGGCCGGAGGGAGACGACGAGGGAGGCCACGGCGAGCTTGGCGACGAAGGGGAGGCAGGGGACGGGCGGAAGGGAAGGGCCGGCCTGGTCGAGGCTGAGGAGGAAGGCGCTCGGGGGCCGCGGCTTCTGGCCGGCCAGAGGGACGACGAGGGCGCGGCAGGCCTCTAGCGCGGTGAGTCCTGGCCGGGGGCGCTCGGGGCCGCTGCTTCTGGCCGGCGCGACGGGGTGAGCAGGGCGATGCGAGATGGAGAGGCGAGCGAGGGAGGTCGAGGAACGGGCAGAGGAGCGAGGCGAGCGGGCGAAGATCGAGGGGAGGGAAAACAGGGTGCGGTCGAGGGAAAAACGGGGTCGAGGCAGAGGGAAGATCGGTGCGGGGGTAGAGATCGGGCAGAGGGAAGGCTCGAGGGTTCGGGAGAGTTAGTGAGAGAAAACTCCTGGCGGCGGCCCGGGGAAGAAAGAGAGCGAGGGGAGGAGAGGAGCGAAGGCTAGGGTTCGGTGCCTGGCGGCTGGGCCAAGGGAGTTGGGCCGAGGCGCCCTGGGCCAAGGAGGGAGGAGGAGAGGCCTGGTGCGGCTGGCTTCTCTCCTTCTGCTGTTTTTTCCCAAAATAAAACAGAAAAAAACAAGAAGAAGAGGAGGAGAAGGAAGGTAGAGATAGGATGGGGCAAGCGGCTATTTTTCTCGGGCACGTAAAAAGAGCACGACCGAAGAAAAATACAAAAGGCCAGATCGGAAAATAACTCAAACATATTTGAATTTAATTCAAATAGTTTTGAACTAAGACTTGATGATTGAAGTGTCCAAAAAATGTTCAAATTTTTGGAGGAACCTCGAAACAACGGAAAGAAAATATTGGCAAGGTTTTTGAAGTCAAACTTGAAGTGAAAAGACATGGGGAAATTATGCAAGTGTGTTACGGTGATTCCGAAGCAATGGAATATTTATTAATATAGCTCCCTAAAATAATGAGAGACTTTTATATGTTATAAAGAGAAGACATTCTTCCCTCGATTTAAATGGACCGAAGGCCCACACGGTTTATTTAGTTTGAGATGCAAAATAAAAATATGACATGATGGCATGATGACATGATGCAATGCGAAAAAAATAAATAACACAAACACAAAGAACACACGGGCAACCCGGAACATCTGGAATCTTCGGGAATCTTCTGGAATCTTCTGGGACGTCGGTCTCGGGCGTCACATGAAGCTTACGAGAGCGCTAAAATGTTCAAGGAAAAGGTAAAGAAGTGGCATGATAGGAGGATTCTGAAACGTGAATTTAATGTTGGTGATAAAGTTTTGTTGTTTAGATCCCGTTTCAGGTTTTCTCCAGGCAAACTACTTTCTAGGTGGGAAGGGCCATTTCATATTGAAGAAGTCTATCGGTCTGGTGCAATCAAGATTAACAATTTTGAAGGCACCAAACCTCAAGTTGTGAATGGGCAAAGACTTAAGCATTACATAGCAGGAGACCCTGTCAATGTTGATGTGAATATGATATACACAACAACTCACGAAGAACATGTTGCAGCCCTGTTTCAGACACCAGCAAAAGCAAAATAAAAAAAGGTATGTATTACGGTAAGGAAACATCGCGAACCGCCATAAAAGTTCCATATTATGAGTTTTTGCAAAATTAGGAAAATTCTAAGCCTAAGTGGAGCCGGAGACAAGCTCCAGGGGGCCCAGGCGCCCCCCTGGCGCGGCCTACCTCCTGGCCGCGCTAGGAGGTCGCCTGGGCACCCAGGAGTCCGTCTCCGACCCCACTTTATCTTGTTACCTTCCTTTCTGTGCAGAAATTTTTGCTATATATTTGCCCGGATTGTTCCGGCAACGTATCTCGTGATTTCGTGTGTTTTCTTTTCGATCTGTTTCTGCCAGGGTAAAAAGTTATTGTTAGAGATGTCTTCTTGTGGCTCGAGCGGAGAGGACTTCTTGGGATGGCGTCTACGTCAAGTCCAGAAGGATCTTAATCAAGGGAAGCACGTTGACTGGGCTACCGAAGAAGAGATTGCCGCAAGACAAGCGGAGATGGAGCGCTCCGTGAGGGAGGAAGTCAAGACTATCACTGCCCAACAACAAGGAGGCCCAAGCAATCCCATCATGGTGGGATCTGTCCAACCTCATTATGATCTTTCTGTTAACCTTTCAGGGCCCTCTACTTCACTTGAAGATCAACGTACGCTCTCCACCATCTCCGAGGCTTATCGCATCACCAATCAGCTGTGCGAAGATTTCCGTGTACTAAAGGTACAAGTGGAGATCTTGGAGAAGGAAAACCAAGCCCTTCGCCGTGTCATAAGAGATTTGAAGAATCAACGTCAACAAGAATGAGGAGTGAAATCTCCTTGGGTAATGGCATCCCCTTGGCTTGTTCCAAGCTTGGGGGAGTGCCCGGTATCTTTATCTTTATCTTTTGTCTTTTAGAGTCAAGTAGAGTCGTATCATGTCTAGGGATGTTATTATATGAAATAGGTGTGTGCATTGAGGTCTATCACTCCTTCTGTGGAGAGATTGTATCCGCGAGTGTGGAGTCGTCTATGATGGAATATTAATGAGAAGTCTATTGGTTCCTTTGCTGCACTCGGTATTCTCTTCACGCAATCGACCTTATATGATGATTCTTATGGGGAGTATTGACCTTATATCAGGTATGACTTTGAAAACTTTACTTAATCTTGGCAAACATAGCTTGGGTCATAACAACAAGCATGATTTTCTTAAAGTAGCGACATAGCCAAAACCTTTATGTTATTATGATTGAAGTGTTATGCTGACAAGGAAGACAACTTGATGTGTTATGCTTATTTTAATGTTTATGCTTTATATTGCTTTGCATCTTAGTCATCATCAATTGTCTGTTCTCTCAAAGCCTTTGCTAGCCTAAACTCTGTACTAAGCGGAATTCTGCTTGTGCATCCATACCCTTAAACCAATACCTTCCATATGAGTCCACCATACCTTCCTATTCGTGGTATTCCACTACCACCTCCTAAAGTATAGAATTTATGTGTTATCCTTAAATGTTCAAAATCTTCTATTTTGTGCCCCTGTTTTAGCTCATGAGGAAGTAGTAGTTAATTCATGATCTTTTTAAGTTGGACAAGTTTTACCCCGGGATTGCATGTCTAATCTGCAAACCCCTAATACGAGGAGGAACTGGCATGAGTGCACCCAGCTCATAAAAGATAATACAACAAACAAACCCTCCTTCACGCTTTGTTCATGAGAAATCAGAAAACTTTGGCAGTGATAAACAAAGGAGATTAAGGGGATGTGATCGTCCCCGTGCGGGAGCCATTCCTCGAAACTTGTCCAGTTTGAGAAGTAATTGAGTTATCTATTAGCATTCGTTGACAAATCATGCACATCTCAAAACTTGTTTTCATTCTGTTTGATTTAAGGATAGCACATGAGTTTTCCCTACTTCCCTAGAGCAGGGCCTATCTCTTAGTTTTAGGTTGAGTCAGTTATTCCTACTTCCTTCTATTCTTAAAGAGAGCAGACATTTGATGTTGACGAGGATTCATTAATATAAAGTTGCATTAAGATTTGTCATATCATATCCTTGTTGACATTATCATTTGATAAGTAAGTTGTTTGTGAAGCCCAGCTAAAGCAAACATCTTCCTTTGTGTTAACACTTTCACTTCTTGCCTAATAACATGTTCTTTCAAAAGCTTCAATTAATCTCATCAATACATAAAGAGAAAGAACAAAAGTAAAAGCTATTAGTTGTTCTTTGACTAAAGGACATGTTTGCCATGATTTGATGAGTTTCCTTAGCACTACTTTCGATTATAAGTGTTACCACTCTTTTATAAGGGCCTTATGAGTTGAAGATTGCTGTTGATGATATTTGAGTTTGGTGAAGAAACTGTGATGCTTCTTGTCTGTATTCTATTTATCGACACTTCACTCTCTAAACTTGTGGACAGGTTTACCGAGCTCAGTATTCGCTTGGGGACAAGCGAGGTCTAAGCTTGGGGGTGTTGATACGTCCAAAATGCATCACTATTTTATATCATAATTCATCCTTATTCATTGATATATTTCACATTACGATGATGTTCTTATGTTGTTTTGGCCTATTTTACACAGTTTGCAACTTTCCGGTGTCGAAGCAGCAGACGCAGGATTCAGCGGTAAAAAGTGGACGCTGAGTTGCTGAAGAACAATACCTCCAAATTACCTGAAAATCGACGGAGGGTATTTTCCAGAAGGATCACGAAGATACGCAAAAGAGCAACCAGAGGGGGGCCACAGGGTGCCCAGGCAGCCACCTGGCGCGGCCCCCACCCTGGCCGCGCCGGGAGGGCGCCTGGAGCCCCTGGCCCACTCCAGGCTCCCCCCTCTGGCCTATATACTCCTCGTCATCCAGAAACCCTAAAAAGGGGGAGATTTTACGGAGTTCCGCCGCCGCTCCGTGGCGGAAACCTACATAGAAGAAAAGCCATCTCCGGCGGGCAGATTCCGCCGGGGAGATCACCTCCCGGAAGGGGAGATCATCGCCATCGTCATCACCATCGTCACGGGCATCATCGAGATCATCATCAACATCATCCCCAACATCAACACCATCTCCATCTTCATCCAATCTCATATCACAATTGCAACTTGTGTTGTAATCCGTACTATCTATCCTCTCTACCCTATCGGGGCTGATTACTACTTTGTGGTGAATGCTATTGAGTTTTGTTGGAGAAATATCATTGTGTCCAGATTGTTTATAATCCATCTATCTCCACTGATCATGATCTCTTTTATGTCTTGTGAGTAGTTACTTTAGTTCTTGAGGACATGGGAGAAGTCTTGTTGTTAGTAGTCATATGATTTTGAAGTAATATGTGTTGTTTGATACTTAAGTTGTGTTGTTATTTTCCTAGTGGTGTTGTGTGAGTCGAACACTCAACACTTCGCCTTATTAAGGACCTAGGGGAATACATTGTGTACAAAGAATGCTTACGGTGGGTTGCCGGAGTGACAGAAACCTGAACCCCAGTTCGCACGCTTTTGCACAAGGGAACAATGGATCATCGATCGTATTGCTATGGTTAGGATTTTGCCTTAAATACTATCTTGTATTTGCGGATGCTTGCAAGGTGTTTAATCATAAGAGTGCACTCATCTTAGTCTAGAGGGTGTACTAGCATAGATCCACCCACTCAACACTTTGTTGGGGAACGTAGCAGAATTCAAAAAATTTCTACGCTTTCACCAAGATCCAACTAAGGAGACATCTAGCAACGAGCAAATAAGAGTGCATCTACATACCATTATGTAGATCGCGTGCGGAAGCTTTCGAAGAAGCGTGGATGAAGTAGTCGTACTCTTCGCGTTCTTCGTCACCGATGATCTAGCGCCGAACGGACGGCACCTCCGCGTTCAACACACGTCCGGTACAGCAACGTCACCTCCTTCTTGATCCAACAAGGGGGGAGGAGAGGTCGTCGGAGATCCAGCAGCACAACGGCGTGGTGTTGGATGCAGTGGAGAATCCTGCAGGGCTTCGCCGGGCGCCCTGCGTTAAGGAGACGGAGGTGTGACGGGAGGGGGAGAGGCGCCAGGGCAAGGGTGCGGCTGCCCTCTCCCCCCACATATATATAGGGGGCCAGGGGGGGTGCGCCGGCCCTGTAGATGGCATCTGCAGGGTGGGGCGGCGGCCAAGGGGGAATCCTTGCCCCCCAAGGCATGTGGCGCCCCCTCCCCCTTAGGGTTTCAACCCTAGGCGCATGGGGAGGAGGGCCCATGTGATGCGCCAGCCCATTAGGGCTGGCCACTTCCCCCTTGCGTCCTAGGGGACCCACCGGGATGGGTGGCCCCACCCGGTGGACCCCCGTGGCCCCTCCGGTGGTCCCGGGACACTCCCGGTGACCCCCGGAGATCACCCGATGGCCGAAACCTGACTTCCTATATATCAATCTTTACTTCCGGACCATTCCGGAACTCCTCGTGACGTCTAGGATCTCATCCGAGACTCCGAACAACTTTCGGGTTTCCACGTGCATGTATCTCTACGACCCTAGCGTTACCGAACCTTAAGTGTGTAGACCCTACGGGTTCGGGAGACACGTAGACATGACCGAGACCACTCTCCGGTCAATAACCAACAGCGGGATCTGGATACCCATGTTGGTTCCCATGTGTTCCTCGATGATCTTCATCGGATGAACCACTGTGTCAAGGATTCACTCAATCCCGTATGTTATTCCCTTTGTCCATCGGTACGGTACTTGCCCGAGATTCGATCGTCGGTATTCCCGATACCTTGTTCAATCTTGTCATGGCAAGTCTCTCTACTCGATCCGTAATCCATCATCCCATGACTAACTCCTTAGTCACTTTGAGCTCATTATGATGATGTATTACCGAGTGGGCCCAGAGGTACCTCTCCGTCATACGGAGTGACAACATCCCAGTCTCGGTTTGTACCAACTCGACAGACACTTTCGGAGATACCCGATGCGTACCTTTATAGCCACCCAGTTATGTTGTGACGTTTGGCACACCCAAAGTATTCCTACGACATCCGGGAGTTGTACAACCTCATGGTCTAAGGAATAAATACTTGACACCGAAAAGCTTATGCAATACGAACTATACGATCGCGTGCTATGCTCAGGATTGAGTCTTGTCCATCACATCATTCTCCTAATGATGTGATCCCGTTATCACTGACATCCTATGTCCATGGTCAGGAAACCGTGACCATCTGTTGATCAACGAGCTGGCAACTAGAGGTTTACCAGGGACTCATTGTGGTCTATATATTCACACATGTATCGTTGTTTCCGCACGATACAATTCAAGCATGAATAACAGACAATTATCATGAACAAGGAAATATAATAATAATACTTTTATTATTGCCTCTAGGGCATATTTCCAACAGTCTCCCACTTGCACTAGAGTCCATAATCTAGTTACATTGTGATGAATCGAACACCCATAGAGTTCTGGTGTTGATCATGTTTTGACCGTGAAAGAGGTTTTGTCAACGGGTCTGCGACATTCAGATCCGTATGCACTTTACAAATATCTATATCTCCATCCTGAACATAATTCCGGATGGAGTTGAAACGACGCTTGATGTGCTTGGTCTTCTTGTGAAACCTGGGCTCCTTGGTAATGGCAATAGCTCCAGTGTTGTCACAGAAGAGAGTCATCGGGCTTGACGCGCTTGGTATGACTCCTAGGTCGGTGATGAACTCCTTCATCCAGACTCCTTCTTGTGCTGCTTCGGAAGCAGCTATGTACTCCGCTTCACATGTAGATGCTGCCACGACGCTTTGCTTGCAACTGCACCAGCTGACTGCCCCACCATTCAAGATATACACGTATCCGGTTTGAGACTTAGAGTCATCCAGATCTGTGTCGAAGCTAGCATCGACGTAACCCTTTACGACGAGCTCTTCGTCACCTCCATAAACGAGAAACATATCCTTAGTCCTTTTCAGGTACTTCAGGATGTTCTTGACCGCTGTCTAGTGTTCCGTACCGGGATCACTTTGGTACCTCCCTACCAAACTTATGGCAAGGTTCACATCAGGTCTGGCACACAGCATGGCATACATGATAGAACCTATGGCTGAGGCATAGGGAATGACACTCATCTTTTCTCTATCTTCTGCCATGGTCGGCGACTGAGCCTTGCTCAATCTCATACCTTGCAAAACAGGCAAGAATCCCTTCTTGGACTGATCCATATTGAACTTTTTCAATATCTTGTCAAGGTATGTACTTTGTGAAAGACCAATGAGGCGTCTTGATCTATCTCTATAGATTTTGATGCCTAATATGTGAGCAGCTTCTCCAAGGTCCTTCATTGAAAAACTTTTATTCAAGTAGGCCTTTACATTTTCCAAGAATTCTATATCATTTCCTATCAGCAATATGTCATCCACATATAATATGAGAAATGCCACAGAGCTCCCACTCACTTTCTTGTAAATACAGGCTTCTCCATAAGTCTGTAGAAATCCAAACGCTTTGATCACATCATTAAAGCGAATATTCCAACTCCGAGATGCTTGCACCAGCCCGTAAATCGAGCGTTGGAGCTTGCATACCTTGTTAGCGTTCTCTGGATCGACAAAACCTTCCGGTTGCATCATATACAACTCTTCCTTGAGGAAGCCATTAAGGAATGTCGTTTTGATGTCCATTTGCCATATCTCATAATCATAGAATGCGGCAATAGCTAACATGATTCTGACTGACTTCAGCATCGCTACGGGAGAGAAAGTCTCGTCGTAGTCAATCCCTTGAACTTGTCGATAACCCTTAGCGACAAGCCGAGCCTTATAGATGGTCACATTACCATCCGCGTCTGTCTTCTTCTTAAATATCCATTTGTTTTCTATGGCGTGCCTATCATCAGGCAAGTCCACCAAAGTCCATACTTTGTTTTCATACATGGATTCTATCTCGGATTTCATGGCTCCAAGCCATTTATTGGAATCCGGGCCCGCCATTGCTTCTTCATAGTTCGAAGGTTCACCGTTGTCTAACAACATGATTTCCAGGACAGGGTTGCCGTACCACTCTGGTGCGGAACGTGACCTTGTGGACCTTCGAAGTTCAGTAGTAACTTGATCTGTTTCTTCATGATCATTCTCATTAACTTCCTCCCTTGTCGGTGCAGGCACCTCAGGAACAATTTCCTGCGCTGCGCTACTTTCCGGTCCAGGAGGGGTGACTGTCACCTCATCAAGTTCTACTTTCCTCCCACTCACTTCTTTCGAGAGAAACTCTTTCTCCAGAAAGCATCCATTCTTGGCAACAAAGACTTTGCCTTCGGATCTGTGGTAGAAGGTGTACCCAATCGTTTCCTTTGGGTATCCTATGAAGACGCATTTTTCCGATTTGGGTTCGAGCTTTTCAGGTTGAAGTTTCTTGACATAAGCATCGCAACCCCAAACTTTTAGAAACGACAGCTTCGGTTTCTTGCCAAACCAAAGTTCATACGGAGTCGTCTCAATGGATTTCTACGGAGCCCTATTTAAAGTGAATGCGGCAGTCTCTAAAGCATAACCCCAAAAAGATAGCGGTAAATCGGTGAGGGACATCATAGATCGCACCATGTCCAACAGAGTACGATTTCGACGTTCGGACACACCGTTACGTTGAGGTGTTCCGGGCGGTGTCAATTGTGAAACAATTCCACAGTTCCTTAGGTGTGTGCCAAATTCATGACTTAAATATTCACCCCCATGATCCGATCGCAAGAACTTTATTTTTCTGTCACGTTGATTCTCAACCTCATTCTGAAATTCCTTGAACTTTTCAAAAGTCTCAGACTTGTGTTTCATCAAATAGATATACCCATATCTACTCAAGTCATCTGTGAGGGTGAGAACATAACGATAGCCACCGCGAGCCTCAACACTCATTGGACCGCACACATCGGTATGTATGATTTCCAATAAGTTGGTTGCTCGCTCCATTGTTCCGGAGAACGGAGTCTTGGTCATCTTGCCCAAGAGGCATGGTTCGCACGTGTCAAATGATTCATAATCAAGAGACTCTAGAAGTCCATCTGAATGGAGCTTCTTCATACGTTTGACACCAATATGACAAAGGCGACAATGCCACAAGTATGTGGGACTATCATTATCAACTTTACATCTTTTGGCATCTACACTATGAATATGTGTATCATCACGTTCGAGATTCATCAAAAATAAACCATTGACCAGCGGGGCATGACCATAAAACATATCTCTTAAATAAATAGAACAACCATTATTCTCCGATTTGAAAGAGTAGCCATCTCGCATAAGACGAGATCCAGATACAATGTTCATGCTCAAAGCTGGTACTAAATAACAATTATTAAGGTTTAAAACTAATCCCGAGGGTAGATGTAGAGGTAGCGTGCCGACGGCGATCACATCGACCTTGGAACCATTCCCGACGTGCATCGTCACCTCATCCTTCGCCAGTCTCCGCTTATTCCGCAGCTCCTGTTTTGAGTTACAAATGTGAGCAACTGCACCGGTATCAAATACCCAGGAGCTACTACGAGTGCTGGTAGGGTACACATCAATAACATGTATATCATATATACCTTTGACGTTGCCGGCCTTCTTGTCTGCTAAATATTTGGGGCAGTTCCGCTTCCAGTGACCCGTTCCCTTGCAATAAAAGCACTCTGTCTCAGGCCTGGGTCCATGCTTTGGCTTCTTCCCGATAACAGGCTTACCGGGCGCAGCAACTCCCTTGCCGTCCTTCTTGAAGTTTTTCTTACCCTTGCCTTTCTTGAACTTAGTGGTTTTATTGACCATCAACACTTGATGTCCACCTCCGCTGATTTCAGCATCGAATACACCTCGGGAATGGACTTCTCCATCCCCTGCATATTGAAGTTCAACACGAAGCTCTTGAAGCTTGGTGGGAGCGACTGGAGGATTCTGTCAACGACCGCTTCATCTGGGAGATTCATTCCCAGCTGAGACAAGCGGTTGTGCAATCCAGAAATCTTGAGGATGTGCTCACTGACAGAACTGTTTTCCTCCATCTTACAGTTGTAGAATGCGTCGGAGACATCATATCTCTCGACTCGGGCATGAGCTTGGAAAACCATTTTCAGCTCTTCGAACATCTCATATGCTCCGTGGTGCTCAAAACGTTTTTGGAGCCCCGACTCTAAGCTGTAAAGCATGCCGCACTGAACCGGGGAGTAATCATCACTACGTGACTGCCAAACGTTCAAAACGTCTTGGGCCGCATCGGGAGCAGGTGCATCACCTAGCGGTGCTTCAAGGACATATGATCTCTTGGTAGCTATGAGGATAATCCTCAGGTTACGGACCCAATCCGTATAGTTGCTACCATCGTCTTTCAGCTTGGTTTTCTGTAGGAACGCGTTGAAGTTGAGGGAAACTGGAGCGTGGGCCATTTGATCTACAAGAGATATTGTAAAGAATTTAGACTAAGTTCATGATAATTAAGTTCATCTTAATCAAATTTTAATGAAGTCCCACTCAGAACGACATCTCTCTAGTCATCTAAGTGATACACGATCCGAATCGACTAGCCCGTGTCCGATCATCACGTGAGACGGACTAGTCATCAACAGTGAACATCTTCATGTTGATCGTATCTTCTATACGACTCGTGTTCGACCTTTCGGTCTTCCGTGTTCCGAGGCCATGTCTGTACATGCTAGGCTCGTCAAGTGAACCCTAAGTGTATTGCGTGTGTAAATCTGGCTTACACCCGTTGTATGCGAACGTTAGAACCTATCACACCCGATCATCACGTGGTGCTTCGGAACAACGAACTTTAGCAACGGTGCACAGTTAGGGGAAACACAATTCTTGAAATTTTAGTGAGAGATCATCTTATTTACTACCGTCGTTCTAAGTAAACAAGATGCATAAACATGGTAAACATCACATGCAATCAATTAAAGTGACATGATATGGCCAATATCATCTTGCTCCTTGGATCTCCATCTTCGGGGCACCATGATCATCTTGTCACCGGCTCGACACCATGATCTTCATCATCATGATCTCCATCATCGTGTCTTGAAGAAGTCGTCACGCCAACTTTTACTTCCACTACTATGGCTAACGTTTAGCAATAAAGTAAAGTAATTACATAGCGTTTATTCAGTGACACGCAGGTCATACAATAATTAAGACAACTCCTATGGCTCCTGCCGGTTGTCAAGTTCATCGACATGCAAGTCGTGATTCCCTATTACAAGAACATGATCAATCTCATACATCACATATATCATTCATCACATCTTCTTTTGGCCATACCACGTCACATAGCACATGCTGCAAAAACAAGTTAGACGTCCTCTAATTGTTGTTGCAAGTTTTACGTGGCTTCTATAGGTTATCAAGCAAGAAAGTTTCTTACCTACGCCAAAACCACAACGTGATTTGTCAATTTCTATTTACCCTTCATAAGGACCCTGTTCATCGAATCCGATCCGACTAAAGTAGGAGAGACAGACACCCGCCAGCCACCTTATGCAACTAGTGCATGTCTGTCGGTGGAACCAGTCTCACGTAAGCGTACGTGTAAAGTCGGTCCGGGCCGCTTCATCCCACAATACCGCCGAATCAAGATTGACTAGTAACGGCAAGAAAGTTGAACAAACTCAAACGCCCACAACTGCTTTGTGTTCTACTCGTGCAAGATGCTACGCATAAGACCTAGCTCAGATGCCACTGTTGGGGAACGTAGCAGAATTCAAAAAAATTCTACGCTTTCACCAAGATCCAACTAAGGAGACATCTAGCAACGAGCAAATAAGAGTGCATCTACATACCGTTATGTAGATCGCGTGTGGAAGCTTTCGAAGAAGCGTGGATGAAGTAGTCGTACTCTTCACGTTCTTCGTCACCGATGATCTAGCGCCGAACGGATGGCACCTCTGCGTTCAACACACGTCCGGTACAGCAACGTCACCTCCTTCTTGATCCAGCAAGGGGGGAGGAGAGGTTGTCGGAGATCCAGCAGCACAACGGCGTGGTGGTGGATGCAGTGGAGAATCCTGCAGGGCTTCGTCGGGCGCCCTGCGTTAAGGAGACGGAGGTGTGACGGGAGGGGGAGAGGCGCCAGGGCAAGGGTGCGGCTGCCCTCCCCCCACATATATATAGGGGGCCAGAGGGGTGCGCCGGCCCTGCAGATGGCGTCTGCAGGGTGGGGCGGCGGCCAGGGGGGAATCCTTGCCCCCCAAGGCAAGTGGCGCCCCCTCCCCCTTAGGGTTTCAACCCTAGGCGCATGGGGAGGAGGGCCCATGTGGTGCGCCAGCCCATTAGGGCTGGCTACTTCCCCCTTGCGGCCTAGGGGCCCCACCGGGATGGGTGGCCCCACCCGGTGGACCCCCGAGGCCCCTCCGGTGGTCCAGGGACACTCCCGGTGACCCCCGAAGATCACCCGATGGCCGAAAC
Organism: Secale cereale; assembly: GCA_902687465.1. Lineage (NCBI taxonomy): Eukaryota > Viridiplantae > Streptophyta > Magnoliopsida > Poales > Poaceae > Secale > Secale cereale. The sequence goes on along the minus strand of LR738711.1, from coordinate 856,869,070 downwards.
CTGACTTCCTATATATCAATCTTTACCTCCGGACCATTCCGAAACTCCTCGTGACGTCCAGGATCTCATCCGGGACTCCGAACAACTTTCGGGTTTCCACGTGCATGTATCTCTACAACCCTAGCGTTACCGAACCTTAAGTGTGTAGACCCTACGGGTTCGGGAGACACGTAGACATGACCGAGGCCACTCTCCAGTCAATAACCAACAGCGGGATCTGGATACCCATGTTGGTTCCCACGTGTTCCTCGATGATCTTCATCGGATGAACCACCGTGTCAAGGATTCACTCAATCCCGTATGTTATTCCCTTTGTCCATCGGTACGGTACTTGCCCGAGATTCGATCGTCGGTATTCCCGATACCTTGTTCAATCTCGTCATGGCAAGTCTCTCTACTCGATCCGTAATCCATCATCCCGTGACTAACTCCTTAGTCACTTTGAGCTCATTATGATGATGTATTACCGAGTGGGCCCAGAGGTACCTCTCCGTCATACGGAGTGACAACATCCCAGTCTCGGTTCGTACCAACTCAACAGACACTTTCGGAGATACCCGATGCGTACCTTTATAGCCACCCAGTTACGTTGTGACGTTTGGCACACCCAAAGTATTCCTACGGCATCCGGGAGTTGTACAACCTCATGGTCTAAGGAATAAATACTTGACACCAAAAAGCTTATGCAATACGAACTATACGATCTCGTGCTATGCTCAGGATTGGGTCTTGTCCACCACATCATTCTCCTAATGATGTGATCCCGTTATCACTGACATCCTATGTCCATGGTCAGGAAACCGTGACCATCTGTTGATCAACGAGCTGGCAACTAGAGGTTTACGAGGGACTCATTGTGGTCTATATATTCACACATGTATCGTTGTTTCCGCACGATACAATTCAAGCATGAATAACAGACAATTATCATGAACAAGGAAATATAATAATAATACTTTTATTATTGCCTCTAGGGCATATTTCCAACAGTCTCCCACTTGCACTAGAGTCAATAATCTAGTTACATTGTGATGAATCGAACACCCATAGAGTTCTGGTGTTGATCATGTTTTGCCCGTGAAAGAGGTTTAGTCAACGGGTCTGCGACATTCAGATCCGTATGCACTTTACAAATATCTATATCTCCATCCTGAACATAATTCCGGATGGATTTGAAACGGCGCTTGATGTGCTTGGTCTTCTTGTGAAACCTGGGCTCCTTGGTAATGGAAATAGCTCCAGTGTTGTCACAGAAGAGAGTCATCGGGCTTGACGCGCTTGGTATGACTCCTAGGTCGGTGATGAACTCCTTCATCCAGACTCCTTCCTGTGCTGCTTCGGAAGCAGCTATGTACTCCGCTTCACATGTAGATGCTGCCACGACGCTTTGCTTGCAACTGCACCAGCTGACTGCCCCACCATTCAAGATATACACGTATCCGGTTTGAGACTTAGAGTCATCCAGATCTGTGTCGAAGCTAGCATCGACGTAACCCTTTACGACGAGCTCTTCGTCACCTCCATAAACGAGAAACATATCCTTAGTCCTTTTCAGGTACTTCAGGATGTTCTTGATCGCTGTCCAGTGTTCCGTACCGGGATCACTTTGGTACCTCCCTACCAAACTTATGGCAAGGTTCACATCAGGTCTGGTACACAGCATGGCATACATGATAGAACCTATGGCTGAGGCATAGGGAATGACACTCATCTTTTCTCTATCTTCTGCCGTGGTCGGCGACTGAGCCTTTCTCAATCTCATACCTTGCAAAACAGGCAAGAATCCCTTCTTGGACTGATCCATATTGAAATTTTTCAATATCTTGTCAAGGTATGTACTTTGTGAAAGACCAATGAGGCGTCTTGATCTATCTCTATAGATTTTGATGCCTAATATGTAAGCAGCTTCTCCAAGGTCCTTCATTGAAAAACTTTTATTCAAGTAGGCCTTTACATTTTCCAAGAATTCTATATCATTTCCCATCAGCAATATGTCATCCACATATAATATGAGAAATGCCACAGAGCTCCCACTCACTTTCTTGTAAATACAGGCTTCTCCATAAGTCTGTATAAATCCAAACGCTTTGATCACATCATTAAAGCGAATATTCCAACACCGAGATGCTTGCACCAGCCCGTAAATCGAGCGTTGGAGCTTGCATACCTTGGTAGCGTTCTCTGGATCGACAAAACCTTCCGGTTGCATCATATACAACTCTTCCTTGAGGAAGCCGTTAAGGAATGCTGTTTTGACGTCCATTTGCCATATCACATAATCATAGAATGCGGCAATAGCTAACATGATTCTGACTGACTTCAGCATCGCTACGGGAGAGAAAGTCTCGTCGTAGTCAATCCCTTGAACTTGTCGATAACCCTTAGCGACAAGCCGAGCCTTATAGATGGTCACATTACCATCCGCGTCTGTCTTCTTCTTAAATATCCATTTGTTTTCTATGGCGTGCCTATCATCAGGCAAGTCCACCAAAGTCCATACTTTGTTTTCATACATGGATTCTATCTCGGATTTCATGGCTCCAAGCCATTTATTGGAATCCGGGCCCGCCATCGCTTCTTCATAGTTCGAAGGTTCACCGTTGTCAACAACATGATTTCCAGGACAGGGTTGCCGTACCACTCTGGTGCGGAACATGCCCTTGTGGACCTTCGAAGTTCAGTAGTAACTTGATCTGTTTCTTCATGATCATTATCATTAACTTCCTCCCTTGTCGGTGCAGGCACCTCAGGAACAATTTCCTGCGCTGCGCTACTTTCCGGTCCAGGAGGGGTGACTGTCACCTCATCAAGTTCTACTTTCCTCCCACTCACTTCTTTCGAGAGAAACTCTTTCTCCAGAAAGCATCCATTCTTGGCAACAAATACTTTGCCTTCGGATCTATGGTAGAAGGTGTACCCAATCGTTTCCTTTGGGTATCCTATGAAGACGCATTTTTCTAATTTGGGTTCGAGCTTTTCGGATTGAAGTTTCTTGACATAAGCATCGCAACCCCAAACTTTTAGAAATGACAACTTCGGTTTCTTGCCAAACCAAAGTTCATACGGAGTCGTCTCAACGGATTTCGACGGAGCCCTATTTAAAGTGAATGCGGCAGTCTCTAAAGCATAACCCCAAAAAGATAGCGGTAAATCGGTGAGGGACATCATAGATCGCACCATGTCCAACAGAGTACGATTTCGACGTTCGGACACACCGTTACGTTGAGGTGTTCCGGGCGGTGTCAATTGTGAAACAATTCCACAGTTCCTTAGGTGTGTGCCAAATTCATGACTTAAATATTCACCCCCACGATCCGATCGCAAGAACTTTATTTTTCTGTCACGTTGATTCTCAACCTCATTCTGAAATTCCTTGAACTTTTCAAAAGTCTCAGACTTGTGTTTCATCAAATAGATATACCCATATCTACTCAAGTCATCTGTGAGGGTGAGAACATAACGATAGCCTCCGCAAGCCTCAACACTCATTGGACCGCACACATCGGTATGTATGATTTCCAATAAGTTGGTTGCTCGCTCCATTGTTCCGGAGAACGGAGTCTTGGTCATCTTGCCCAAGAGGCATGGTTCGCACGTGTCAAATGATTCATAATCAAGAGACTCTAGAAGTCCATCTGAATGGAGCTTCTTCATACGTTTGACACCAATATGACCAAGGCGACAATGCCACAAGTATGTGGGACTATCATTATCAACTTTACATCTTTTGGCATCTACACTATGAATATGTGTATCATCACGTTCGAGATTCATCAAAAATAAACCATTGACCAGCGGGGCATGACCATAAAACATATCTCTCCAATAAATAGAACAAGCATTATTCTCCGATTTGAAAGAGTAGCCTCCTTGCATAAGACGAGATCCAGATACAATGTTCATGCTCAAAGCTGGTACTAAATAACAATTATTAAGGTTTAAAACTAATCCCGAGGGTAGATGTAGAGGTAGCGTGCCGACGGCGATCACATCGACCTTGGAACCATTCCCGATGTGCATCGTCACCTCATCCTTCGCTAGTCTCCGCTTATTCCGCAGCTCCTGTTTTGAGTTACAAATGTGAGCAACTGCACCGGTATCAAATACCCAGGAGCTACTACGAGTGCTGGTAAGGTACACATCAATAACATTTATATCATATATACCTTTGACGTTGCCGGCCTTCTTGTCTGCTAAATATTTGGGGCAGTTCCGCTTCCAGTGACCCGTTCCCTTGCAATAAAAGCACTCTGTCTCAGGCTTGGGTCCATGCTTTGGCTTCTTCCCGGTAACAGGCTTACCGGGCGCGGCAACTCCCTTGCCGTCCTTCTTGAAGTTTTTCTTACCCTTGCCTTTCTTGAACTTAGTGGTTTTATTGACCATCAACACTTGATGTTCTTTCTTGATGTCCACCTCCGCTGATTTCAGCATCGAATACACCTCGGGAATGGACTTCTCCATCCCCTGCATATTGAAGTTCAACACGAAGCTCTTGAAGCTTGGTGGGAGCGACTGGAGGATTCTGTCAACGACCGCTTCATCTGGGAGATTCATTCCCAGCTGAGACAAGCGGTTGTGCAATCCAGAAATCTTGAGGATGTGCTCACTGACAAAACTGTTTTCCTCCATCTTACAGCTGTAGAATGCGTCAGAGACATCATATCTCTCGACTCGGGCATGAGCTTGGAAAACCATTTTCAGCTCTTCGAACATCTCATATGCTCCGTGGTGCTCAAAACGTTTTTGGAGCCCCGACTCTAAGCTGGAAAGCATGCCGCACTGAACCAGGGAGTAATCATCACTACGCGACTGCCAAATGTTCAAAATGTCTTGGGCCGCATCGGGAGCAGGTGCATCACCTAGCGGTGCTTCAAGGACATATGATCTTTTGGCAGCTATGAGGATAATCCACAGGTTACGGGCCCAATCCGTATAGTTGCTACCATCGTCTTTCAGCTTGGTTTTCTCTAGGAACGCGTTGAAGTTGAGGGAAACTAGAGCGTGGGCCATTTGATCTACAAGAGATATTGTAAAGAATTTAGACTAAGTTCATGATAATTAAGTTCATCTTAATCAAATTTTAATGAAGTCCCACTCAGAACGACATCTCTCTAGTCATCTAAGTGATACACGATCCGAATCGACTAGCCCGTGTCCGATCATCACGTGAGACGGACTAGTCATCAACAGTGAACTTCTTCATGTTGATCGTATCTTCTATACGACTCGTGTTCGACCTTTCGGTCTTCCGTGTTCCGAGGCCATGTCTGTACATGCTAGGCTCGTCAAGTGAACCCTAAGTGTATTGCGTGTGTAAATATGGCTTACACCCGTTGTATGCGAACGTTAGAACCTATCACACCCGATCATCACGTGGTGCTTCGGAACAACGAACTTTAGCAACGGTGCATAGTTAGGGGAAACACAATTCTTGAAATTTTAGTGAGAGATCATCTTATTTACTACAGTCGTTCTAAGCAAACAAGATGCATAAACATGATAAACATCACATGCAATCAATTAAAGTGACATGATATGGCCAATATCATCTTGCTCCTTGGATCTCCATCTTCGGGGCACCATGATCATCTTGTCACCGGCTCGACACCATGATCTTCATCATCATGATCTCCATCATCGTGTCTTGAAGAAGTCGCCACACCAACTATTACTTCCACTACTATGGCTAACGTTTAGCAATAAAGTAAAGTAATTACATAGCGTTTATTCAGTGACACGCAGGTCATACAATAATTAAGACAACTCCTATGGCTCCTGCCGGTTGTCAAGTTCATCGACATGCAAGTCGTGATTCCCTATTACAAGAACATGATCAATCTCATACATCACATATATCATTCATCACATCTTCTTTTGGCCATACCACGTCACATAGCACATGCTGCAAAAACAAGTTAGACGTCCTCTAATTGTTGTTGCAAGTTTTACGTGGCTTCTATAGGTTATCTAGCAAGAACGTTTCTTACCTATGCCAAAACCACAACGTGATTTGTCAATTTCTATTTACCCTTCATAAGGACCCTGTTCATCGAATCCGATCCGACTAAAGTAGGAGAGACAGACACCCGCCAGCCACCTTATGCAACTAGTGCATGTCTGTCGGTGGAACCAGTCTCACGTAAGCGTACGTGTAAAGTCGGTCCGGGCCGCTTCATCCCACAATACCGCCGAATCAAGATTGACTAGTAACGGCAAGAAAGTTGAACAAACTCAAACGCCCACAACTGCTTTGTGGTCTACTCGTGCAAGATGCTACGCATAAGACCTAGCTCAGATGCCACTGTTGGGGAACGTAGCAGAATTCAAAAAAATTCTACACTTTCACCAAGATCCAACTAAGGAGACATCTAGCAACGAGCAAATAAGAGTGCATCTACATACCGTTATGTAGATCGCGTGCGGAAGCTTTCGAAGAAGCGTGGATGAAGTAGTCGTACTCTTCGCGTTCTTCGTCACCGATGATCTAGCGCCGAACGGACGGCACCTCCGCGTTCAACACACGTCCGGTACAGCAACATCACCTCCTTCTTGATCCAGCAAGGGGATAGGAGAGGTCGTCGGAGATCCAGCAGCACAATGGCGTGGTGGTGGATGCAGTGGAGAATCCTGCAGGGCTTCGCCGGGCGCCCTGCGTTAAGGAGACGGAGGTGTGACGGGAGGGGGAGAGGCGCCAGGGCAAGGGTGCGGCTGCCCTCCCCCCCACATATATATAGGGGGCCAGGGGGGTGCGCCGGCCCTGCAGATGGCATCTGCAGGGTGGGGCGGCGGCCAGGGGGGGAATCCTTGCCCCCCAAGGCAAGTGGCGCCCCCTCCCCCTTAGGGTTTCAACCCTAGGCGCATGGGGAGGAGGGCCCATGTGGTGCGCCAGCCCATTAGGGCTGGCCACTTCCCCCTTGCGGCCTAGGGGCCCCACCGGGATGGGTGGCCCCACCCGATGGACCCCCGGGGCCCCTCCGGTGGTCCCGGGACACTCCCGGTGACCCCCGGAGATCACCCGATGGCCGAAACCCGACTTCCTACATATCAATCTTTACCTCCGGACCATTCCGGAACTCCTCGTGACGTCCGAGATCTCATCCGGGACTCCGAACAACTTTCGGGTTTCCACGTGCATGTATCTCTACGACCCTAGCGTTACCGAACCTTAAGTGTGTAGACCCTACGGGTTCGGGAGACACGTAGACATGACCGAGACCACTCTCCGGTCAATAACCAACAGCGGGATCTGGATACCCATGTTGGTTCCCACGTGTTCCTCGATGATCTTCATCGGATGAACCACCGTGTCAAGGATTCACTCAATCCCGTATGTTATTCCCTTTGTCCATCGGTATGGTACTTGCCCGAGATTCGATCGTCGGTATTCCCGATACCTTGTTCAATCTCGTCATGGCAAGTCTCTCTACTCGATCCGTAATCCATCATCCCGTGACTAACTCCTTAGTCACTTTGAGCTCATTATGATGATGTATTACCGAGTGGGCCCAGAGGTACCTCTCCGTCATACGGAGTGACAACATCCCAGTCTTGGTTCGTACCAACTCAACAGACACTTTCGGAGATACCCGATGCGTACCTTTATAGCCACCCAGTTACGTTGTGACGTTTGGCACACCCAAAGTATTCCTACGACATCCGGGAGTTGTACAACCTCATGGTCTAAGGAATAAATACTTGACACCGAAAAGCTTATGCAATACGAACTATACGATCTCGTGCTATGCTCAGGATTGGGTCTTGTCCATCACATCATTCTCCTAATGATGTGATCCCGTTATCACTGACATCCTATGTCCATGGTCAGGAAACCGTGACCATCTGTTGATCAACGAGCTGGCAACTAGAGGTTTACCAGGGACTCATTGTGGTCTATATATTCACACATGTATCGCTGTTTCCGCACGATACAATTCAAGCATGAATAATAGACAATTATCATGAACAAGGAAATATAATAATAATACTTTTATTATTGCCTCTAGGGCATATTTCCAACACACTTATCAACACATCACATAGTACCGATACGGAATATGGCGAAAGCACATGACTACCTCTCCCGTGTGTCCTCAAGAACACTTTAGCCTTTATAAGTTTAGTTTCTAGGCTTCTCCTTTGCTCAGAAAGGATTGGGCCACTTGTTACTCTCCAGTGCCTTTTACTTTGCTCGCTTTTACTTTCCTGTTGCTTATATCAAGAAAACCCCTAAAAAGTTATCTTTCAGTGCTTGCTGTTATTCCTTGCTCAGAATCACTTATCAATACCTTCTGCTCCTCGTTGGGTTCGACACTCTTACTTATCGAAAACGCTACAATAGATCCCTTACGGTTGTGGGTCATCAAGCACTACGACAATATGACCGAGGTGGAAAACTATGGAGGGGGGGCACCGCACACGACTAAAGATCAACTTGTGTGTCTATGGGGTGCCCCCTTTCCCCGTATATAAAGGAGGGGAGGAGGAGGCCATCCGGCCACAAGGGGCGCGCCAAGGGGGGAGGAATCCTACTCCTAGTAGGGGTAGGTTTCCCCCCTTCCTAGTCCAAGTAGGAGGAGGGGGAAGGAGGAGAAGGAGAGAAGGAAGGAGGGGGGCGCCGCCCCCTCCCGTCGTCCAATTCGGATTGGGGTAAGGGGGGGAGGCGCGCGCCATGATACGAATATTTTGCATCATGCTTTTATGTTGATATTTATTGCACTACGGGCTGTTATTATAGATTATGTCACAATACTTATGCCTTTTCTCTCTTATTTTACAAGGTTTACATGAAGAGGGAGAATGCCGGCAGCTGGAATTCTGGGCTGGAAAAGGAGCAAACATTGGAAACCTATTGATACATCCATTTTGCATCATGCTTTTGTGTTGATATTTATTGCACTATGGGCTGTTATTACACGTTTTGTCACAATACTTATGCCTTTTCTCTCTTATTTTACAAGGATTACATGAAGAGGGAGAATGCCGGCGGCTGGAATTCTGGGTTGGAAAAGGAGCAAACATTGGAGACCTATTCTGCACAACTCAAAAAGCACAGAAACTCCACGAAACACCGTTCCAGAAAATATAAAAAATATTTGGCGGAAGAGATCTGCCAGGGGGGCACCACCTATCCACGAGGGTGGGGGGGGGGCGCCCCCTCCCCCTGGGCACGCCCCCTGCCTCGTGGGCCACCCGGTGACCCCCCGATGCCCATCTTCTCCTATATGAGGTGTTTTGACCCGGAAAAAATCATAAGGAGGCTTTCGGGACCAGACGCCGTCGTCTGGAGGCGGAACCTTGGCGGAAACCAATCTAGGGCTCCAGCGGAGCTGTTCTGCCGGGGATACTTCCCTTTGGGAGGGGGAAATCGTCACTGCCGTCATCACCAACAACTCTCCCATCTTGGGGAGGGTTATCTTCATCAACATATTCACCAGCACCATCTCCTCTCAAACCCTAGTTCATCTCTTGTATCCAATCTTTGTGCCCAAACCTCATATTGGTACCTGTGGGTTGCTAGTAGTGTTGATTACTCCTTGTAGTTGATGCTAGTTGGTTTACTTGGTGGAAGATCATATGTTCAGATCCATTATGCATATTAATACCCCTCTGATCATGAACAATATTATGTCTTCTGAGTAGTTACTTTTGTTCCTGAGGACATGGGAGAAGTCTTGCTATAAGTATTCATGTGAATTTGGTATTCGTTCGATATTTTGATGAGATGTATGTTGTCTTTCCTCTAGTGGTGTCATGTGAACGTCGACTACATGACACTTCACCATTGTTTGGGCCTAGAGGAAGGCATTGGGAAGTAATAAGTAGATGATGGGTTCCTAGAGTGACAGAAGCTTACACCCTAGTTTATGCGTTGCTTCGTAAGGGGCTGATTTGGATCCATATGTTTCATGCTATGGTTAGGTTTACCTTAATACTTCTTTTGTAGTTGCGGATGCTTGCAATAGAGGTTAATCATAAGTGGGAGGCTTGTCCAAGTAAGGGCAGCACTCAAGCACCGGTCCACCCACCTACCAAATTATCAAAGTAACGAACGCGAATCATATGAACATGATGAAAACTAGCTTGACGATAATTCCCATGTGTCCAAGTAAGATGGAATGACAAAAGGATACAAAGGCGTGAGTTTAACGTAGGTGATTACGTCTTGCTATACAACTCTCGTTTAAGATTTTTTGTAGGAAAACTTCTCTCTAAATGGGAAGGTCCTTACGTTATCGAGGAGGTCTATCTTTCCAGTGCCATAAAAATCAACAACTTCGAAGGCATGAATCCGAAGGTTGTGAACGGTCAAAGAATCAAACATTATATCTCAGGTAAGCCTATAAATGTTGAAATCAATGTTATGGAAACCGTAACCCCGGAGAAATACATAAGGGACACTTTCCATAACGATTCAGACCCCTAAAAAGAAGAGGTATGTGGTACGGTAAGTAAACCGACTTCAAAACAGTTCTAATGGTAATTTTTCACCGTTTTGGAATATTTAGAAAAATAGAAAAATAAGAGGCAGTCCGAAAGAGACACCAAGCGTCCACAAGGGTGGAGGGCGCGCCCCCTTCCCCTGGGCGCGCCCCCTGCCTCGGGGGCACGCCATGTGCCTCCCGGACTCCGATTTCTTGCATGTTACTTCTTTTGGTCGGTAAAAATTCAGTATATATTCTTCCGAAGGTTTTGACCACCGTATCACGCAAATATCCTCTATTTTTGTTTCGAGTTGTTTCTGTCGCAGATTGGAGCGATATGTCATCCCAGGATTCGGGGGGAGAAAGCTATGTGGTTGATCTCCTTGCTAACCCTAAGACCTATGGGGACTGGGAGCATTATGGTTGGACAACGGAGGAAGAAGAAGGCCATGATCCCAAGGGAAATGATTGGACCAGCTCAGATGATGACGAAGTCCCATTACCTCAACCTGGGTACATGCATGTGGAGTTCAAAAAGTCAAGCCTACCCGACAGAGCAAAGAAACCTAAGATCGAGTTTATCCCTTTTCGCCTCTTGCAGGAAAACAAGAAGGCACTATGCAAGAAGATATTAAACCTTGAGCAAGAGATCAATGACCTAAGGGAGCAAAATTCTGTCCTTTAGCGCAAGTTAAGGAAGAAGCCTACATCACCAACTTCGAAGAAGGAGACATAATCATATGGGTATGGGCACTCCCCTTGGCAACTGCCAAGATTGGGGAGGTGCCCCGGTATCGTATCACCATCACACTCATATCTTTACCGTTTTTCTTAGTTCGATCCTTTTGGTAATATCTTGATCTAGTAGAATAAATTTAGCATGATCTAGTTTTGAGCTTTTGCTTTTTGATCCTTACCTTTGTAATCGAGTCAGTGAGCTATATAATAAAGATTCGTGTTGAGTCAAGGGCTTGATTTCCTCACTTTGCTCATGAGAGAATAAAAGAAAATATAATAAGTATCAAAGAGATCATATTGATCTTATGGGAAGTGATGACTTCACATATAAAGAGTATGATGAATAAAATTTGTTGAGAGTTGACAAACATAGTTTTGGTCATCGTTGCAATTAATAGGAAGTAATAAAGAAAGAGAGGTTTCACATACAAATACTATCTTGGACATCTTTTATGATTGTGAGCACTCATTAAAATATGACATGCTAAAGAGTTGATATTGGACAAGGAAGACAACATAATGGGTTATGTTTTCTTATATTCGAAATAAAGTATATTGTCATGGATCATCCAACATGTTGGGCCTGCCTTTCCCCCTCATGCTAGCCGAAACTCCTTGCACCAAGTAGAGATACTACTTGTGCTTCCATACATCCTTATGAAGGAAATATGCCCTAGAGGCAATAATAAAGTTATTATTTATTTCCTTATATCATGATAAATGTTTATTATTCATGCTAGAATTGTATTAACCGGAAACTTAGTACATGTGTGAATACATAGACAAAACAGAGTGTCCCTAGTATGCCTCTACTAGACTAGCTCATTGATCAAAGATGGTTATGTTTCCTAGCCATAGACATGAATTGTCATTTGATCAACGGGATCACATCATTAGGAGAATGATGTGATGGACAAGAACCATCTGTTAGCTTAGCACTATGATCGTTTAGTTTTACTGCTATTGCTTTCTTCATGACTTATACATGTTCCTATGACAAATGAGATTATGCAACTCCCAAATACCGTAGGCACACCTTGTGTGCTATCGAATGTCACAACGTAACTGGGTGATCATAAAGATGCTCTACAGGTGTCTCTGAAAGTGTTCGTGGTGTTGGCATAGATCAAGAATAGGATTTGTCACTCCGAGTGTCGGAGAGGTATCTCTGGGCCCTCTCGGTAATGCACATCATAATAAGCCTTGCAAGCAAATGACTAATGAGTTAGTCACGAGATGATGTATCACGGAACGAGTAAAGAGACTTGCCGGTAACGAGATTGAACTAGGTATAGAGATACCGACGATCGAATCTCGGGCAAGTAACATACCGATGACAAAAGGAACAACGTATGTTGTTATGCGGTTTGACCGATAAAGATCTTCGTAGAATATGTAGGAACCAATATGAGCATCCAGGTTCCGCTATTGGTTATTGACCGGAGATGAGTCTCGGTCATGTCTACATAGTTCTCAAACCCATAGGGTCCGCACACTTAACGTTTGATGATGATCGGTATTATGAGTTTATGAGTTTTGATGTACCGAAGGTAGTTCGGAGTCCCGGATGAGATCACGGACATGACGAGGAGTCTCGGAATGTCCGAGACGTAAAGATTGATATATTGAACGACTATATTCGGACACCGGAAGCGTTCCGTAAAATTTCGGAATTAACCGGAGTACTGGGGGGTTACCGGAACCCCATGGGGAAGCTATGGGCCTTAATGGGCCATAGGAGAAAGAGAGAAGGAGGGCTAGGGCTGGGCCGCGCGCCCTCCACCCCTTGGTCCGAATTGGACAAGGAAGGAGGGGGGGGCCGGCGCCCCTTTCCTTCTCCTTCCCTCTCTCCTTCCTTCCCCCCTTCTCCTTCTTGGTGGACTCCTACTAGGAATAGGATTGCAATCCTATTCCTAGTAGGATTGCCTCTCCTAGCGCGCCATAGAAGGGCCGGCCGACCTCCCCCCTTGCTCCTTTATATACGGGGGCAGGGGGGCACCCAAAGACACACAAGTTGAATTGTTTTAGCCGTGTGCGGTGCCCCCCTCCACAGAAACACACCTCGGTCATACTGTCGCAGTGCTTAGGCGAAGCCCTGCGCCGGTAACTTCATCATATCCGTCACCACGCCGTCATGCTGACGAAACTCTCCTGTGAAGCTCAACTGGATCAAGAGCTCGTGGGACGTCATCAAGCTGAACATGTGCTGAACGCGGAGGTGTCGTACATTCGGTGCTTGATCGGTTGGATCGCGAAGAAGTTTGACTACATCAACCGCGTCACTTGACGCTTCCGCTCCCGGTCTACGAGGGTACGTAGACACACTCTGCCCTCTCGTTGCTATGCATCTGGTAGATAGATCTTGCGTGATCGTAGGAAAATTTTAAAATACTACGTTCCCCAACAGTGGCATCATGAGCCAGGTCTATGCGTAGATGATATGCATGAGTAGAACACAAGTGAGTTGTGGGCGATACTAGTCATACTGCTTACCAGCATGTCATACTTTTCTTCGGCGGTATTGTGAGATGAAGCGACCCAGACTGACATTACGCCTACGCTTACGCGAGACTGATTTCACCGTTATGAGCACTCGTTGCTTAAAGGTGACTGGCGGGTGTCTGTCTCTCTCACTTTAGCTGAATCAATTGTGACTACGCCCGGTCCTTGTGAAGGTTAAAACAACACATAGTAGAAGAAACATCGTTGTGGTTTTGTATGCGTAGGTAAGAACGGTTCTTGCTAAGCCCGTAGAAGCCATGTAAAACTTGCAACAACAAAGTAGAAGTCGTCTAACTTGTTTTTGCAGGGCATGTTGTGATGTGATATGGTCAAGACATGATGAGTGATACGGTTTTGTATGAGATGATCATGTTTTGTAATGTTATCGGCAACTGGCAGGAGCCATATGGTTGTCGCTTTATTGTATGAAATGCAATCGCCATGTAATTGCTTTACTTTATCACTAAGCGGTAGCGATAGTCGTGGAAGCAATAGTTGGCGAGACGACAACGATACTACTATGGAGATCAAGGTGTCGCGCCGGTGACGAAGGTGATCATGACGATGCTTTGGAGATGGAGATCAAAAGCACAAGATGATGATGGCCATATCATGTCACATATTTTGATTGCATGTGATGTTTATCTTATTACGCTTCTTATTTTGCTTAGTACGACGGTAGCATTATAAGATGATCCCTTACAAAATTTCAAGGTATAAGTGTTCTCCCTGAGTATGCACCGTTGCGAAAGTTCGTCGTGCCGAGACACCACGTGATGATCGGGTGTAATAAGCTCTACGTTCAAATACAACGGGTGTAAGCCAGTTTTGCACACGCAGAATACTCGGGTTAAACTTGACGAGCCTAGCATATGCAGATATGGCCTCTGAACACTAGAGACCGAAAGGTCGAGCGTGAATCATATAGTAGATATGATCAACATAAGATGTTCACCATTGAAACTACTCCATCTCACATGATGATCCGACATGGTTTAGTTGATTTGGATCACGTGATCATTTAGATGACCGGAGGGATGTCTATCTAAGTGGGAGTTCTTAAGTAATATGATTAATTGAACTTTAATTTATCATGAACTTAGTCCTGATAGTATTTTGCAATTTATGTTGTAGATCAATAACTCGCGTTGTTGCTTCCCTATGTTTATTTTGATATGTTCCTAGAGAAAAAATTATGTTGAGAGATGTTAGTAGCAATGATGCGGATTGGATCCGTGATCTGAGGATTGTCCTCATTGCTGCATAGAAGAATTATGTCCTTGATGCACCTCTAGGTGACAGACCTATTGCAGGAGCAAATGCAGACGTTATGGACGTTTGTCTAAGCTCAATATGATGAATACTTGATAGTTTAGTGCACCATGCTTAACGGCTTAGAATCGGGACTTCAAAGACGTTTTGAACGTCATGGACCATATGAGATGTTCCAGGAGTTGAAGTTAATATTTCAAGAAAATACCCGAGTTGAGAGATATGAAGTCTCCAACAAGTTCTATAGCTAAAAGATGGAGGAGAATAGCTCAAGCAGTGAGCATGTGCTCAGATTGTCTGGGTACTACAATTGCTTGGATCAAGTGGGAGTTAATCTTCCAGATAAAATAGTGATTGATAGAATTCTCTAGTCACCACCACCAAGTTAGTAGAACTTCGTTATGTACAATAGTATGCAAGGGATGACGAAAACAATTCCCAAGCTCTTCGCAATGCTAAAATCGGCGAAGGTAGAAATCAAGAAAAACATCAAGTGTTGATGGTTGACAAGACCACTAGTTTCAAGAAAAGGGGCAAAGGGAAGAAGGGGAACTTCAAGAAGAACGGCAAGCAAGTTGCTTCTCGAGTGAAGAAGCCCAAGTCTGGACCTAAGCCTGAGACTAAGTGCTTCTGCTGCAAAGGAACTGATCACTAGAAGCGGAACTACCCCAAGTATTTGGCAGATAAGAAGGATGGCAAAGTGAACAAAGGTATATTTGATATACATATTATTGATGTGTATTTTACTAGTGTTCGTAGCAACCCCTCGGTATTTGATACTGGTTCAGTTGCTAAAGAGTAGTAACTCGAAACGGGAGTTGCATAATGAACATAAACTAGTTAAAGGATGAAGTGACGATGTGTATTAGAAGTAATTCCAATATTGATATGATCATCATCGCACACTCCCTATACTTTCGGGATTAGTGTTGAACCTAAATAAGTGTTATTTGGTGTTTGTGTTGAGCATGAATATGATTTGATCATGTTTATTGCAATACGGTTATTCATGTAAGTTAGAGAATAATTGTTGTTCTGTTTGCATGAATAAAACCTTCTATGGTCATACACCCAATGAAAATGGTTTGTTGGATCTCGACCGTGTGATACACATATTCATAATATTGTTGCCAAAAGATGCAACGTTAATAATGATAGTGCAACATATTTGTGGCACTACCGTTTAGGTCATATTGGTGTAAAGCGCATGAAGAAACTCCATAGTGATGGACTTTTGGAATCACTTGATTATGAATCACTTGGTGCTTGCGAACCATGCCTCATGGGCAAGATGACTAAAACTCCGTTCTCCAAAACTGTGGAGTGAGCAACAGATTTGTTGGAAATCATACATACTGATGTATGCGGACCAATGAGTGTTGAAGCTCACGGCGAGTATCGTTATTTTCTGACCTTCACTGATGATTTAAGCAGATATGGGTATATCTACTTGATGAAGCACAAGTCTGAAACATTTGAAAAGTTCAAAGAATTTCAGAGTGAAGTAGGGAATCATCGTAACAAGAAAATAAAAGTTTCTACGATTTGATCGCGGAGGCGAATATTTGAGTTACGAGTTTGATCTTCATTTAAAACAATGTGGAATTGTTTCACAGCTCACGGCACCTGGAACACCACAGCGTAATGGTGTGTCCGAACGTCGTAATCATACTTTATTAGATATGGTGCGATCTATGATGTCTCTTACCGATTTACCACTATCGTTTTGGGTTATGCATTAGAGACAACTGCATTCACGTTAAATAAGGGCAACATCTAAATCCGTTGAGACGACGCCTTATGAACTGTGGTTTGGCAAGAAACCAGAGTTGTCATTTCTCAAAGTTTGGGGCTGTGATGCTTATGTGAAAAAGCTTCAAACCTGATAAGCTCGAACCCAAATCGGAGAAATGTGTCCTCATAGGATACCCAAAGGAGACTGTTGGGTACACCTTCTATCACAGATCCGAAGGCAAGATATTCGTTGCTGAGAATGGATCCTTTCTAGAGAAGGAGTTTCTCTCGAAAGAAGTGAGTGGGAGGAAAGTAGAACTTGATGAGGTAATTGTACCTTCTCCCGAATTGGAAAATGGAACATCACAGAAACTAGCTCCAGTGATTCCTACACCAATTAATGAGGAAGTTAATGATGATGATCATGAAACTTCAGATCAAGTTTCTGCTGAACGTCGTAAATCAACCAGAGTACATTCCGCACCAGAGTGGTACGGCAACCGAGTTCTGGAAATCATGTTACTAGACCATGATGAACCTACGAACTATGAGGAAGCGATGATGAGCCCAGATTCCACGAAATGGCTTGAGGCCATGAAATCTGAGATGGGATCCATGTATGAGAACAAAGTGTGGACTTTGGTTGACTTTCCCGATGAAATAAATGAATCTTCAAGAGGAAGACCGACGAAGACAGTAATGTTACTGTTTACAAAGCTCGACTTGTTGCGAAAGGGTTTCAACAAGTTCAAGGAGTTGACTACGATGAGACTTTCTCACCTGTAGTGATGCTTAAGTTTGTTCGAATCATGTTAGCAATTGCCGCATTTTATGATTATGAAATCTGGAAAATGGATGTCAAAACTACATTCCTGAATGGATATCTCAAAGAAGAGTTGTATATGATGCAACCAGAAGGTTTTGTCGATCCTAAAGGTGCTAACAAAGTGTGCAAGCTCCAGCGATCCATCTATGGACTGGTGTAAGCATCTCAGAGTTGAATATACACTTTGATAAGTTGATCAAAGCATATAGTTTTATACAGACTTGCGGTGAAGCCTGTATTTACAAGAAAGTGAGTGGGAGCACTACAGCCTTTCTAATAAGTATATGTGAATGACATATTGTCGATCAAAAATGATGTAGAATTTTCTGGAAAGCATAAAGGAGTGTTTGAAAGGAGTTTTTTCAAAGAAAAACCTCGATAAAGCTGCTTACGTATTGAGCATCAAGATCTATAGAGATAGATCAAGACGCTTGATAAGTTTTTTCAATGAGTACATACATTGACAAGATTTTGAAGTAGTTCAAAATGGAACAGTCAAAGAAAGAGTTCTTGCGTGTGTTGCAAGGTATGAAGTTGAGTAAGACTCAATGCCCGACCACTGCAGAAGATAGAGAGAGAATGAAAGTCATTCCCTATGCCTCAGCCATTGGTTCTATGAAGTATGACATGCTGTATACCAGACCTATTGCATGCCCTGTCCTGATTTTGGCAAGGGAGTACAATTTTTTGATCTAGGAGTAGATCACTAGACAGCGGTCAAAATTGACCTTAGTTACTGGATGACTAAGGAAATATTTCTCGGTTATGGAGGTAATAAAGAGTTCGTCATAAAGAGTTATGTCAATGCAAGCTTTAACATCGATCTGGATGACTTTGAGTCTCGATCTGGATGCATATTGGAAGTGGGAGCAATTAGCTAAAGTAGCTCCATGCAGAGCATTGTAGACATAGAAATTTGCGAAATACATACGGATCTGAATGTGTCAGGCCCGTTGACTAAACTTCTCTCACAAGCAAAACATGATCACACCTTATTACTCTTTGGGTGTTAATCACATGGCGATGTGAACTAGATTGTTGACTCTAGTAAACCCTTTGGGTATTGGTCGCATGGCGATGAGAACTATGGGTGTTAGTCACATGGTGATGTGAACTATTAGGTGTTAATCACATGGTGATGTGATCTAGATTATTGACTCTAGTGCAAGTGGGAGATTGAAGGAAATATGCCCTAGAGGCAATAATAAAGTTATTATTTATTTCCTTATATCATGATAAATGTTTATTATTCATGCTAGAATTGTATTAACCGGAAACTTAGTACATGTGTGAATACATAGACAAAACAGAGTGTCCCTAGTATGCCTCTACTAGACTAGCTCATTGATCAAAGATGGTTATGTTTCCTAGCCATAGACATGAGTTGTCATTTGATCAACGGGATCACATCATTAGGAGAATGATGTGATGGACAAGACCCATCCGTTAGCTTAGCACTATGATCGTTAGGTTTTACTGCTATTGCTTTCTTCATGACTTATACATGTTCCTATGACTATGAGATTATGCAACTCCCAGATACCGTAGGAACACCTTGTGTGCTATCAAACGTCACAACGTAATTGGGTGATCATAAAGATGCTCTACAGGTGTCTCCGAAAGTGTTCGTGGTGTTGGCATAGATCAAGAATAGGATTTGTCACTCCGAGTGTCGGAGAGGTATCTATGGGCCCTCTCGGTAATGCACATCATAATAAGCCTTGCAAGCAAATGACCAATGAGTTAGTCACGAGATGATGTATTACGGAACGAGTAAAGAGACTTGCCGGTAACGAGGTTGAACTAGGTATAGAGATACCGACGATCGAATCTCGGGCAAGTAACATACCGATGACAAAAGGAACCACGTATGTTGTTATGCGGTTTGACCGATAAGATCTTTGTAGAATAAGTAGGAACCAATATGAGCATCCACGTTCCGCTATTGGTTATTGACCGGAGATGAGTCTCGGTCATGTCTACAAAGTTCTCGAACCCGTAGGGTCCGCACGCTTAATGTTTGATGACGATCGGTATTATAACTTTATGAGTTTTGATGTACCGAAGGTAGTTCGGAGTACCGGATGAGATCACGGACATGACGAGGAGTCTCGGAATGTCCGAGACATAAAGATTGATATATTGGACGACTATATTCGGACATCGGAAGTGTTCCGTAAAGTTTCGGAATTAACCGGAGTACCAGGGGGTTACCGGAACCCCCTGGGGAAGCTATGGGCCTTAATGGGCCATAGGAGAAAGAGAGAAGGAGGGCCAGGGCTGGGCCGCGCACCCCCCACCCCTTGGTCCTAATTGGACAAGGAAGGAGGGGGGCCAGCGCCCCTTTCCTTCTCCTTCCCTCTCTCCTTCCTTCCCCCCTTCTCCTTCTTGGTGGACTCCTACTAGGAATAGGATTGCAATCCTATTCCTAGTAGGATTGCCTCTCCTGGTGCGCCATAGAAGGGCCGGCCGGCTTCCCCACTTGATCCTTTATATACGGGGGCAGGGGGCACCCAAAGAAACACAAGTTGAATTGTTTTAGCCGTGTGTGGTGCCCCCCTCCACAGAAACACACCTCGGTCATACTGTCGCAGTGCTTAGGCGAAGCCCTGCGTCAGTAACTTCATCATATCCGTCACCACGCCATCGTGCTGATGAAACTCTCCCGTGAAGCTCAACTGGATCAAGAGCTTGTGGGACGTCATCAAGCTGAACATGTGCTAAATGCGGAGGTGTCGTACGTTCGGTGCTTGATCGGTTGGATCGTGAAGAAGTTCGACTACATCAACCGCGTCACTTGACGCTTCCGCTCCCGGTCTACGAGGGTACGTAGACACACTCTCCCCTCTCGTTGCTATGCATCTGGTAGATAGATCTTGCGTGATCGTAGGAAATTTTTAAAATACTACGTTCCCCAACACCTTAAACCCAGTTTTGCCATGAGAGTCCACCATACCTACCTATGGATTGAGTAAGATCCTTCAAGTAAGTTGTCATTGTTGCAAACTCTCTAAAATATGCATGATTTATTAGTGTGGAGGAAATAAGCTTTATACGATCTTGTGATATGGAAGTAATAAAAGTGATGGAATGCATAATAAAGGTCATTATCATAAGTGGCAATATAAAGTGACGTTCTTTTGCGCTAAGATTTTGTGCATCCAACCAAAAAAGCACATGACAACCTCTGCTTCCCTCTGTGAAGGGCCTATCTATTATTCTTGCCTTATGAGAGTCCAGGTGAAAATCACCTTTCCTTTTTACATTTTATCCTTTGGCAAGCACATTGTGTTGGAAAGATCGTGACATATATACCCAATTGGATGTAACTTATCATGGTCTATTATTGTTGACATTACCCTTGAGGTAAAAGGTTGGGAGGCAATACCATAAGCCCCTATCTTTCTCTGTGTCCGATTAAAACTCCATACCCAAAAGTATTGCGTGAGTGTGAGCAATTGTGAAAGACTATATGATAGTTGAGTATGTGGGCTTGCTGAAAAGCTCTTATATTGACTCTTTCTGATGTTATGATAAATTGCAATTGCTTCAATGCTTGAGATCATAGTTTGTTGGTTTTCAATGAAGTTTCTGATTCATACTTGACATTGTGAATTAATTGTTACTTTAGCATAAGAATCTTATGACAATATATGTGTGTTGCTGTTATAAGAATGATCATGATGTGGACATATTTTCGATATAGGCTTTCGCTTGAGGACGAGCGAGGTCTAAGCTTGGGGGAGTTGATACGTCCATTTTGCATCATGCTTTTGTGTTGATATTTATTGCACTATGGGCTGTTATTATACGTTTTGTCACAATACTTATGCCTTTTCTCTCCTAATTTACAAGGTTTACATGAAGAGGGAGAATGCCGGCAGCTGGAATTCTGGGCTGGAAAAGGAGCAAACATTGGAGACCTATTCTGCACAACTCAAAAAGCTCCGAAACTCCAAGAAACACCGTTCCAGAAAATATAAAAAATATCTGGCAAAAGAGATCTGCTAGGGGGGCCACCACCTGTGCACGAGGGTGGGGGCGCGCCCCCTCCCCCTGGGCGCGCCCCCTGCCTCGTGGGCCACCCGGTGACCCCCCGATGCCCATCTTCTGCTATATGAGGTGTTTTGACCTGGAAAAAATCATAAGGAGGCTTTCGGGACCAGACACCGCCGTCTCGAGGCGGAACCTTGGCGGAAACCAATCTAGGGCTCCGGCGGAGCTGTTCTGCCGGGGATACTTCCCTCCGGGGAGGGGGAAATCGTCACCGCCGTCATCACCAACAACTCTCCCATCTTGGGGAGGGTTATCTTCATCAACATCTTCACCAGCACCATCTCCTCTCAAACCCTAGTTCATCTCTTGTACCCAATCTTTGTACCCAAACCTCAGATTGGTACCTGTGGGTTGCTAGTAGTGTTGATTACTCCTTGTAGTTGATGCTAGTTGGTTTACTTGGTGGAAGATCATATGTTTAGATCCATTATGCATATTAATACCCCTCTGATCATGAACAATATTATGTCTTGTGAGTAGTTACTTTTGTTCTCGAGGACATGGGAGAAGTCTTGTTATAAGTAGTCATGTGAATTTGGTATTCGTTCGATATTTTGATGAGATGTATGTTATCTTGTCAGGCCCAAGATGCGATTCTATCCCGATCACGTGATACACCTCATGATTGGGGCACAACCGCATTTCGGGCGCTTAGCAAGATGGATATCATTACATCGTACCATTACATAAATACATGGGGATACAACAATTCATACAAGTCACATGAATACAACATCATCACATACAAAACATCCGACTACAGATGCAAACATGAAAAGCACAATGACATCCATCTGCTATCCCAGGCTGCCGACTCGGAACTTAACCCAAGACTAACGAAGAAGAAGAAGAAAGAACTCCAACACAACTACATCGCTCTCACGTCAAGTCATCGGAAACCTGCACCTACAACTGTTGTTGTAGTATCTGTGAGCCACGAGGACTCAGCAATCCCATAACCATGGGTAACAAGACTAGCAAAGCTGAATGGATATGGAAAAGGATAGTGGTGAGGTTGCAGCAGCGGCTAAGCAATTGTATGGTGGCTAACTTACGAGTACAAGAATAAGATGAGCATCTACGCAAACGGTCGCAAACTAGTAATGATCGCTAAAGATCCTGAACTACCTACGGGTCAAACACAACCCCACCGTGTTCTCTTCTCAAAGTGAAAAGAGACAGACACGGTTACTCACGCGGTTCGTGTATTTTGTTTCGGATCCTCTGTCAAGTTTTCTACAACCGGACATTAACAGATTCCAATCTGCCACATAACCGCGGGCACGGCTTTCGAAAGGTCATAACCCTGCAGGGGTGTCCCAACTTAGCCCATCACAAGCTCTCACGATCAGCAGAGATAATAATAATATTACCCCTTATCTTAGGGAAGGCCCGATCAGACTCGGAATTCCCGGTGCACAAGACATTTCGACAATGGTAAAACAAGTCCAGCAAGACCTCCCGGTGTGTCAACACCCTGATAGTAGCCGTGCGTATCTCGTCTCAGGCCACGACCGGATGGGTGATGCTACAGGAGCGAGATACCTCGAGTTTCCCCGTGGCGGCCCTGCAGGACCCCCGTTTGGTACCAACACCATCAGCACTGCCCCCTGTATGTAGAAGAATCATCGGGTAGCGCTAACTCCCTATGCAATTAATTAATTAAGTTTTTATTATGTTGCAAATAAAACCAAAGTTGGGCCTTGCTGGAGGAGTTTTATTCAAAGACGAACTGTCAAGGGGTCCCCATATACCCAACCGCGTTAGGAACGCAAAATCAAGGAACATAACGCCGGTTTATCGGCTCCTAAGGTGGCATGAGTGGAACAAAACACCGAGCAAAAGGCCAAGCCTTCCACCCATTGCCAAGTGTATAGGTGTGTTAATTATAGTAAGATATATTGTGATATTCCAACAACAAGTTCCAACATGGAGCAATCTTCATCTTCACCTACAACTAATAACGCTATACGAGGGGCTGAGCGAGCGGTAACATAGCCAAACAAAGGTTTGCTCGGAAGGTGTCAAGGTCAGAGGTTTCATGGCAACAAGGAGAGGCTGACAAAAATGATGGGTAGCGCGACATATAACGATAGCATCGAGACAACTAGCATGGAAATGATAGTAAAGGTATCCAAGGGGATGGTCATCTTGCCTGAGATCCCGCAAGGAAGAAGAACGGGTCCATGAAGAAGACGAAGAAGAAGCCACGAGGACGAACCACGTGTAGACGAACGAATCCTCACGATCGCAACGGACATGAACTAGCGAGAAGAAGCACACAACAAGGTAAACACACAACACAAGAACATGAAAAGATGCTCAAGCAAGTGGGATGCAAGACAAGTCTATATGATGCAAAACATGGCAAGGTATGAAGCATACAAGAACAACATCACCCAACAAGTTTAAATGAGGCCGGAAACAACATGTAACAACTCCGATAAGTCCTCATATGCACATTTCTAAATTGGTCCAGATATGAGCAAACCTTAAGTTAAAGTTGTTAAACAGCAAGTTAACATGCACCATGATGATCTACTCGAAATTCTAGTCAAGTTTCATATAAAGTTTATTAAATTTGGAGCTACGGCCCAGAAGATATGAAGAAAACAAGTCAAGCATGGCAATTATGCAAGATGAATCCAAACAACAAGCAAACCCAGTCGAAGAAAAAACACACAGGTTTCATATAGGACACACTCAAAACGGAGCAACGGCCTAGAAGATATGAGCAAAACAAGTTACAATGCAAAGCTGAAATTAACATCAACATAGCAACTTTGGAGCAAGGTATATATATATATATATATGCTACAACACTCAAACATGATAACAAAAGGCATGTATGTGAAATATGCATGATACTTAACAAGCATGAACTCAGAACACACCCAAAAAACTTGCTGGAACACAATTAAACTAGCATGGCAAGATTCAATAAGTTTATAGATTTCTCAGACTTAGTGAAAATTACAAGGCATGGCAGAAATTACAACAAGTAGGCATGTTTGCAAGCTTGTGAAACTCAACTCAGAGCATAACATGGCATAAGAAGATAACCAATAGCAAGAAGGCATGTTTATGAAGCTACTCATGCCAAGAGCGTAGTCATAGGATGCATAGATCACTAGCAATTCACATGGCAAAACTGAACTTGATGATAACAGGCTGACAGAAACATTTTATAGCTACTTGAGAGCAAGAAATAAATAAGCTACAGCAGGCTATAATGGCAAACAAGGACATGGATGGATAGAGCATAACATGGAAAACAAGACATGATCATTGGATAACCCAAAAAATGCATGAATTTGAGTGGGGCATCTAGCAAACATGGCATCAGGTTTAACAGTTTCATACTTAGCAGTTTTCAACAAGTCTCAGAAAACAACAACAACGAGTAGGCTACTTTGCAAGCTTGTTGCAAACACCACAAGGCATATCATGAAAAATGGATTGGACCACAGCAAAGATGGCATGATTGTACTTCCAAAACATATTGACATGTGGCATAAAAGATAATCACACCAATAGCTATGAACAAGACAAAACAACATCTCATAACAAGTTTCAGCACTTAACAGTCGCATGCACTTTTGCAACAGAGATTAACATGGCAATATGGCACCTAACATGAATGCTACAGCAACCATCATGTAGAGCACTTCACAATGAACATTTTGACATATCATACACTCCATTTGGACCAACATGCACAAAGTCATCACATCACAAACATGCTAACATAACAATAGTTTTCAGCAGTTTAAAACATATAGCACTTTTGCAACGATGATTAGGACATCAAGATGAACTCAAACAACCATGCCACTGTACAACAATATGAAGAGCATATCACAACGAACATTTGGACATATTATTCACTCAATTTGGACATACACGCAAAAAGATCCAGCACCACAAAGTATGCATCAGGCAACAGTTCAGAAAAAGGACTTAGACGAAAATATATCCTCGGGCAGGACTGGGCGGACATTGTCCGGACCGGACGGACATGTCCGTCGGTGGGCGCGTACGGGCCCACCTGGCGGTCACACATGCGAGGCGGAGGGCGGACATGTCCGGGCACCAGGCGGACATGTCCGGCCTGGCGCGGGCAGAAGGAGGCCCGGCGGTGGTGCGGTCAGCTCCAGCGAGCATCTTCGCGGAGGGCAGCGACGGAGGCCGGCGGGGTCGAGGACGGGCGCGGGGCGACTCCGGTGGCCGGATCCGGCAGCTGCGGTACCCGATCTAGCCAGGAACGAGGAACGGCGGCAGAGGGACGGCGAGCTCGAGCACCGGCGGCTCGGGATCTGGCGGTGGCGAGGCGGCGGTTGCGTGAGGGTGGCGGTGGAGCTTCATGGCGGTGGCAGCGAGCTGTGACGGCCAAAGCGTCGGGGAGGCGGGGAGCAGATCCGACGGCGGGGTGGCTCGCCGGACGAAGGAGGCGGTGGCGCGAGGGAGCCCGGGAAGAGGAGGAGCGAGGCTCAGGCGGCAGCGCTCGCGGGGCCCAGTCGGGCGCGTCTGCGGGCTTGCTCGAGCCCGATCTGGCTTGGGTGGGCCGCGCCCAGGCCTGGCGGGCCGCGCGAGGTGGAGGCGGGGAGGCGACGTGGCACGGCCTGAGTGGCTGCGGCCGGCTGGAGCGGCAGCGCTGGCCACTGGAACGCCGCCAAGTGGCGAGCACGGGCTGGATGGCGCCAGAATTTTGAGGAGAGGAGGTGGGAGGCGGCTGGCTGATGATTAGGGGCACGGAAATGGAGGAGGAAGGTAGGTGGAGGCCAAAAATGGACTAGGGGAAGTCCATTTATAGTAGGAGGGCTAGGGTTTAGGTCTAGGGGGGGTGTTTCGGAGCCCTCCGATCTCGATCGGACAACTCCAGCCGGGAAAAGAGGTAGGTTGGCCTAGGAGGGGTTAGTGGGCTGTGTAGGAGAGGTCTCGGGCTGCGAGGAGAGAAGGGAAAAGAGGCCCAGGGGGTTTTCCGGTGACCGAAAAACGTCCGACGTTAAACCGGCTATAGTGCCGCAATAGTTTAACGGTTGGGCTATCAAACGAGCTCCGAACGCGATGAAAATTGGCAGGTGGTCTGTCTACACTATAATAAGACCACACACCAAGTTTTATCCCATTCCAAGAACATTATCCAGCCACTTATAAAATAAATATTCAGAGGTGCCGCGGGCGCGTGCGAGTGTGTCTGGGCTCAGAACGGACAACAAAAAGGACGGGCGGATTCGGACGGATGCAAGTTTTGAAAACATGATGATGTAATGCACATGATGACATGGCCAAGATGCAAGACGCAAGCAGATGACATGGCAACGACAGCGAATAAATGGCTGACACCTGGCGCACCGGTCTCGGGGTGTCACATATCTTTCCTCAAGTGGTGTCATGTGAACGTCGACTACATGACACTTCACCATTGTTTGGGCCTAGAGGAAGGTATTGGGAAGTAATAAGTAGATGATGGGTTGCTAGAGTGATAGAAGTGTAAACCCTAGTTTATGCGTTGCTTTGTAAGGGGCTGATTTGGATCCATATGTTTCATGCTATGGTTAGGTTTACCTTAATACTTCTTTTGTAGTTGCGGATGCTTGCAATAGAGGTTAATTATAAGTGGGAGGCTTGTCCAAGTAAGGGCAGCACCCAAGCACCGGTCCACCCGCATACCAAATTATCAAAGTAACGAACGCGAATCATATGAACGTGATGAAAACTAGCTTGACGATAATTCCCATGTGTCCAAGTAAGATGGCATGACAAAAGGATACAAAGGTGTGAGTTTAACGTAGGTCACAAAAAGGTCACAAATGGAAAATAATGACCATTCAGTGACCAATAGTCAAGGTCACAAGTTGACATATTTCTTGTAGTGTTATCAAGGTAACGAACACGAATCATATGAACGTGATGAAAACTAGCTTGATGATAATTCCCATGCGTCCTCGGGAGAGCTTTCCTTCGTATAAGAGTTTGTCCAGGCTTGTCCTTTGCTACAAAAATGATTGGGCCATCTTGCTGCACCTTATTTACTTTTACTATTTGTCACCTGCTACCAATTACCTTATCACAAAACTATCTGTTGCCGATAATTTCAGTGCTTGCAGAAAATACCTTACTCAAAACTGCCTATCATTTCCTTCTGCTCCTCGTTGGGTTTGACACTCTTTCTTATCGAAAGGACTATAATAGATCCCCTACACTTGTGGGTCATCACCTATTCTGCACAAATCAAAAGCCTTGAAACTCCATGAAACTCCATTTTAGAAAATATAAAAAATATCTGGCGAAAGAGGTACAGGAGGGGGCCACCCACTATCCACGAGGGTGGGGGCGCGCCCCCTGGGCGTGCCCCCTGCCTCATGGGCCACCTGGTAGCCCCCCGATGCCCATCTTCTGCTATATGAGGTGTTTTGACCTGGAAAAAATCATAAGGAGGCCTTCGGGACGAAGTGCCGCCGTCTCGAGGCGGAACCTTGGCGGAACCAATCTAGGACTCCGGCGGAGCTGTTCTGCCGGGAATACTTCCCTCCGGGAGGGGGAATTGTCATCGCCGTCATTACCAACAACTCTCCCATCTTGGGGAGGGTTATCTTCATCAACATCTTCAGCAGCACCATCTCCTCTCAAACCCTACTTCATCTCTTGTATCCAATCTTTGTATCCAAACCTCAGATTGGTACATGTAGGCTACTAGTAGTGTTGATTACTCCTTGTAGTTGATGCTAGTTGGTTTACTTGGTGGAAGATCATATGTTCAGATCCATTATGCATATTAATACCCCTCTGATTATGAACATGAATATGCTTTGTGAGTAGTTACGTTTGTTCCTGAGGGCATGGGAGAAGTCTTGCTATAAGTAGTCATGTGAATTTGGTATTCGTTCGATATTTTGATAAGATGTATGTTATCTTTCCTCTAGTGGTGTTATGTGAACGTCAACTACATGACACTTTACCATTGTTTGGGCCTAGAGGAAGGCATTGGGAAGTAATAAGTAGATGATGGGCTGCTAGAGTGACAGAAGCTCAAACCCTAGTTTATGCGTTGCTTCGTAAGGGGCTGATTTTGATCCATATGTTTCATGCTATGGTTAGGTTTACCTTAATACTTCTTTTGTAGTTGCGGATGCTTGCAATAGAGGTTAATCATAAGTGGGATGCTTGTCCAAGTAAGGGCAGCACCCAAGCACCGGTCCACCCACATACCAAATTATCAATGTGACGAACGCGAATCATATGAACGTGATGACAACTAGCTTGACGATAATTCCCATGTGTCCTCGGGAGCGCCTTCCTTCATATAATAGTTGACCAGGCTTGTCCTTTGCTACAAAAAGGATTGGGTCATCTTGCTTCATCCTATTTACTTTTACTATTTGTCACTTGTTACCAATTACTCTATCACAAAACAATCTGTTACCGATAATTTCAGTGCTTGCAGAAAACACCTTACTGAAAACTGCCTATCATTTCCTTCTGCTCCTCGTTGGGTTCGACACTTACTTATTGAAAGGACTACGATAGATCCCCTACACTTGTGGGTCATCAAGACTCTTTTCTGGCCCTGTTGCCGGGGAGTGAAGCGCCTTTGGTAAGGAAAAAATTATATAGTGTGCTGAAATTTACTGTCA
This sequence comes from Secale cereale, assembly GCA_902687465.1. Classification (NCBI taxonomy): domain Eukaryota; kingdom Viridiplantae; phylum Streptophyta; class Magnoliopsida; order Poales; family Poaceae; genus Secale; species Secale cereale. Next base: position 856,839,884 of record LR738711.1, on the reverse strand, counting down.
CTTGTTACTATGGAACTTAATCCTTTGAGGGGCTTGTTCAGGCTATCTTCACCCCGACCAGTAGAGCAAAGAGTTGCTCCTCAACCTACTGAACCTACTGAAAATGTTTGCTTTGAAATTCCTTCGGGTATGATAGAGAAACTGCTAGCTAATCCCTTTACAGGAGATGGAACAGTGCATCCCGATTTGCACCTAATCTATGTGGATGAAGTTTGTGGATCATCTAAGCTTGCAGGTGATGGGCCTCGAACCCCTCGTTGGTTACCCCAAGTGGAAGGTGTAAGATGCAGTATGTAGAAGTGTTTTCCCTTAGCAAAGATGCCAAGGATCGAATCCCCAGAGACTCCTAGGTTCAACAAGTAGGTGTCAACTGCTAACGGCGCAACTTAGCAATCAACGTGGACCTGCACACAGATACAAATAACTTTGCTCCCAACGAGTACAGAGAGGTTGTCAATCCCTCTGGCCTTGTAGTTCACAAAGGGTTAAAAGCAAATGATAGTAATGGTAGATAGTGTTTTGCAATAGTAAATAATAGCGAAAAGTAAATAGCGGGTGTGATCAATGATGGTAATATGGACCGGAGTCTCATGATGTTCACTAGTGATGTCTCTCTCCCAAAAGATGATAAAACAGCTATGTGAGGTAAACAAATTACAGCTGGGCAATTGACAGGACCACGAACGCAAACCAATGCTGATTACATTGCAGAAAGGTTGAGGTTCAAAGCATGGGCGGTACACCAAAATAAGTAGACCGAAATCCATCAATATCTACTACTAATCATCCACCTTGAGATATCTATCCAGAACATCTCGCTGGTATTAAGTTGCGAGTCCCACCCATAGTGTAAACTCAATGCAACAGACAACTGCATTAAAAGAACTTTGCGTAAAGTAAACAATCCTTGCACCCGCGGGCACAAGCACCGTTGTTTTCCCCCTTGTGGCAACAGCACATCCCCTAGACTCATGTTTCTGTCACTCAAGCTAGTCATCGAGGGGCATGAACCCACAATCGAGCATAACGTTCCCTCTTGG
>LR738711.1:856828534-856838834 GCA_902687465.1 Secale cereale | reverse complement strand
CCCCCCCGGCTGCCCTTCGGACGCACGGTTGTTTCCGGAATGCTGATTTTTTATATAATTTTTCTGGATTTTTCCTGGCAGTTCTCGTAACGTGAAAACCTGAAATACAAAAACAGCCGAAAACAGAAACTGGCACTGGGGTGCACTGGATTAGTAAGTTAGTCCAAATATGATCAAAAGTGTATGGAAGTGTATGAATATCATAGCAATATCACCCAAAAGTGGCATGGAGCAAGCAGAAATTATAGATACGTTTTGGACGTATCAACATCCCCAAGCTTAATTCCTGCTCGTCCTCGAGTAGGTAAATGATAACAAGAATAATTTCTGTGGTGACATGCTATTAACCATATAGGACTTTTTCATGGTCATATGACAAAAGCTTACTGAGACAATGATTCTATAGTAATTAAGTTGCCTCAAGAGAAAATCACAAATGACTGAAAGTTTTACAACATGACATTGAAGCATCAAATAGATTTACAATGAACATGATGTGCAAATATGATAAAGTGATATCTAGCTTGCCCCCTTTAGTGAAGCAAAACATAAATGCAGGGGCACCTTCAAGGTTTAAGTGAAGACTAGATACAATGATTTCAGAAATAAAGATATCACAATCATGCAAAAGACAATGCTACTTTGGGACAATGCACATTACACTCAATATGACAATCATGCTCTCAGTAGTTGGTGCTTTTAAAAGAAGGTGGAGACTCAACATAAAAGTAAAAGAATAGTTATATGTTAGAGCTTTTTATTTTGAAAACATGGAAGCAATTTTGTCAACGGTAGTAGTACTTCATATGTGTCATGCATAAGACATCCTATAAGTTGCAAGCCTCATGCATCGAATACCAATAGTGCTCGCACCTTGTCCTAATTAGCTCGGATTTCCATGGGTTATCATTGCATTACATATGTTTCAACCAAGTGTCACAAAGGGGTACCTCTATGCCACCTGTACAAAGGTCCAAGGAGATAAATCGCATTTGATTTCTTGTTTTTGATAGATCTCAACTTGAGGACATCCATACCGGGACAACATAGAAAATAGATGATGGACTCCTCTTAAATTCATAAGCATATTCTCATAAGAGATTGAGGATTAACGTCCAAGCTAAAACTTCCACCATGATGCATGGCTTTGGTTGGCGGCCCAATGTTCTTCTCTAACAATATGCATACTTATTCAACCCACGGCAAATCACCCTTACTTCAGACAAGACGAACATGCATAGCAACTCACATGATATTCAACAAAAGTGTGACAGTTGATGGCGTCCCCAGAAACATGGTTACCGCACAGCAAGCAACTTATAAGAAATAAGATACATAGGCAACATATTCTTTACCACAATAGTTTTTAAGCTACTTTCCCATGAGCTATGTATTGCAAGGTTAGTCTTAGTACAGGTGGAGGTTAGCAAAAGACTGGGAGCGACCAACTAAGAGAGCAATGACGGTCATAATCATGCAGAGCGACAAAGCAATATTGAATCAGGCATGGTAGTTATATCGCTACTCATAAATAAAAGATCATCAAGGCTTGACAGACTTTCTTTACAGTCTTAAATATGCGTGAGCATACGCCAAGTCAATCAAAATAAATTCTCGAAGGAAGATATTACTAAACCATACCACATCATCGGCAAACAAATCAAGTTGGTACTCCAATAACACTTTGGGAATCCCCCAGCTATTTGAGACTAACCATAAGAAAACCTGAACTACTAAGCACCATTATGCACGTAGCATATTTATCATAGACATATTAACCAATGCAACGGAAGCAAACTCTCTTAATAAGGTGAGCATGATAATTAAAGAGAGTTCAAGCAACCAACTAAACAAAAGCTCTTTGAAAAGATAAGCATGAATACTAAGAGCAGAGCATGATAGTAGCTATTAAAAGACAAAGAACACACACAGCAAAGATAGACATGAAAATTCTATGTTATGTTCTAGGTAGAAGTGGAGCGTGTTTCTCTCCCACATAATGAATGCTGAGTTCCGACTCGTTATGAAAAACTAAAAAGAAAACTAAAAGCAAGACGCTCCAAGCATAGCACATAACACATGAAGTGATAAAAATATAGCGAAACGAAAGACGAACTGATAATGTTGATGGAGAAGGGGATGCACGGGGGCATCCCCAAGCTTAGACGCTTGATTCTCCTTGAATATTTCTTGGGGGTGCACGGGGGCATCCCCAAGCTTGAGCGCTTGACACTCCTGAATCTTTTTATCATCTTCCCTCGCACACTTGAAAACTCCCTTCATACATAACTCATCATAATCTGATTAGCGAGGTTAGTACCCTTAATAAAATAATTATACCTTGCTGGAAATAAAGATATTCTTGAAGTGCTACTGTTTCTCAAGATTGCCAAAAGGTTTTTGCAAAGAAAAAGCAAGCTCTTGATTTGCAAAATGAAAGAAAGGTAAAACAGGACAGAATCTGTGAAAAACAGAACAGCGGGTAGTAATTGATCTGTTCGGGATACTTCTGAAACTCAAATCAAAAAACTCAGAACAGACGCACGAAAGACAATTATATAGAGAACGCTGTCGAAAAAATTCAGACCAAAAAGATGATCTGGTGATTTTATACGAATTTCTCTATCCAAGGACAGAATCTGTTTTCTGGACAGCACCTCACAGCTTTTGAACTTTCTAGCAATCAGAGGCTATACTTGGCACAAATATGAAAAGCAAAGATACAATGATGATGCTACAGCAGTAAACAACATCAAGACACAACAAAAGCAAAAAATGTATTCATGTGGGCTGCCTCCCAAAAGCGCTTTCTTTTATGCCTTTAAGCTAGGCATAATGCATATAGATCAAGTTTTATCAAGAGTAAAAGAATAGCTAGCCCGTACAACGGACTCAAAAGGTAACTTGATCTTCTTCCGAGGGAAGTGTTCCATCCCTTTCTTGAGAGGAAACTGAAATTTTATATTACCCTCTTTCATGTCAATGATAGCACCAATGGTGCGTAAAAAGGGACGTCCCAAAATAATTGGACATGAAGGATCACATTCAATATCCATAATAGTGAAATCAACGGGAACATAATTATCATTGACAACGTTAAAGAACATCGTCGATCCTCCCCAAAGGTTTCTTTATGGAAGAATCAACGAGACGAACACCAAAAGAACAAGAATCATAAGGTTTCAATTTAAGCATATCATATATTCTTTTGGCCATAACAGAGGTACTAGCTCCAACATCACATAATGCATAGCAAGAGAAGTCATTCAATTTAATTTTTATCATAGGATCCCAACCATCTTCTAGCTTTCTAGGTATGGAGGCTTCTACTCTAAGTTTCTCCTCCCTAGCTTTGATGAGAGCATTAGTGATATGCTCTGTGAAGGCAAGGTTAAGCGTGCTAGTGCGGGGGTCTCTAGACATCTTGTGAAGGAAATCAATAACTTTGGTAAGAGTGCAATTATCAAAATCAAGGTCACGAGCATCAAGTAAAGTGGTAGTAGTGTCCTTTAGGTTCACTTGTTTGGTAGTTTCTATAGTCATAGCATCACCATTAATAGGTCCATTGGGACCAGGAGTACATTGGGTGCTAAGAGTTTGGACATCCTCGACAACTTTGATAGTAGCAACAGTGTGCTGGGTAGGAAGGCTCTTAATTCTATCCTCTTCCTCCCTTTCTCTAGCCCATCTTTCTTTAAGTTTAGCCATCATCCTAATATTTTCATTAATTTGCACTTGAGTAGCATTAATAGGAATGACTTCCCTCTCCTTAAGGGGAGAAGTTTCAATTTTTAGCAATTTTACCTCATTGGCTAAATGGTCTACCTTAAAAGAAAGATCATCTAGTTTATGTAGTTTCTCTTCTACACTCTTATTAAAGGCTTTTTGGGTAGTGATGAAATCTTTAAGCATAATCTCTAGTTCAGTATTGGAGTTCTTGGTACTAGGATAAGCATTGTTGTTCCCATAAGAATTAGAGGGGAACGGTCTAGGATTGTTACCAAAGTTACTCCTATAAGCATTGTTGTTAAAATTGTTTCTAGAGATAAAGTTCACATCTACTTGTTCTTGAGCAAACAAAGAATTTAAAGGAACATCACGAGGATCAACAGTAGATTGCTTCGAAAGTAGAGACATGATCAAGTCAACTTTTTCATTTAAGGAGGAAATCTCCTCGACAGAGTTTACCTTCCTACCTGTTGGAGCGCGTTTGGTGTGCCATTGGGAATAGTTGGTCATCATCTCATCGAGAAGCTTTGTGGCAGCACCAAGTGTAGTTGACATAAAAGTTCCTCCCGCGGCCGAATCTAACAAGTTCCGCGAGGTAAAGTTCAAGCCTGCATAAAAAGTTTGGATAACCATCCAAGTAGTCAAACCGTGAGTAGGGCAGTTCTTGATAAGAGACTTCATACGTTCCCAAGCTTGGGCAACGTGTTCATTATCCATTTGTTTAAAATTCATTATGTTACTTCTAAGTTGGATAATTTTAGCAGGTGGATAGTATTTTCCAATAAAAGCATCTTTGCACTTGTCCCATGAATCTATGCTATTTCTAGGCAAAGACTGAAACCAAATTTTAGCTCCTCCTCTCAAGGAGAAAGGAAAAAGCTTAAGCTTAACAATATTACCATCTATTCTTGGTACTTTTGCATATCACAAAGTTCAACAAAGTTGTTTAAGTGTAAAGCAGCATCATCTCCAGCACCGGAGAATTGATCTTTCATGACTAAGTTCAGTAAAGCAGGTTTAATTTCATATGAAGGTGCTGAAGTGGCAGGTGTAGTGATAGGTGTGCTGATAAAGTCATCGTTGTTGTGACTAGTGAAGTCACACAACTTGGTGTTCTCGGTGGAAGCCATAGTAGCAAGCAAGCAAGATAACTATTTTTGTGATTTTCGATAAAAAGGTACAAAAGCAAAAACTGAAAGGTAAACTAACAAGACTAAAAACAAAGGTAAAAGATAGCGTGCAACTCCCCTATCCTGAAGAGTGGAGTCCCCGGCAACGGCGCCAGAAAATACTCCTTGATGGGCCTCGAAACCCTTGTTGGTTACCCCAAGTGGAAGGTGTAAGATGCAGTATGTAGAAGTGTTTTCCCTTAGCAAAGATGCCAAGGATCGAATCCCCAGAGACTCCTAGGTTCAACAAGTAGGTGTCAACTGCTAACGGCGCAAATTAGCAATCAACGTGGACCTGCACACAGATACAAATAACTTTGCTCCCAACGAGTACAGAGAGGTTGTCAATCCCTCCGGCCTTGTAGTTCACAAAGGGTTAAAAGCAAATGATAGTAATGGTAGATAGTGTTTTGCAATAGTAAATAATAGCGAAAAGTAAATAGTGGGTGTGATCAATGATGGTAATATGGACCAGAGTCTCATGATGTTCACTAGTGATGTCTCTCTCCCAAAAGACGATAAAACAGCTATGTGAGGTAAACAAATTACAGCTGGGCAATTGACAGGACCACGAACGCAAACCAATGCTGATTACATTGCAGAAAGGTTGAGGTTCAAAGCATGGGCGGTACGCCAAAATAAGTAGACCGAAATCCATCAATATCTACTACTAATCATCCACCTTGAGATATCTATCCAGAACATCTCGCTGGTATTAAGTTGCGAGTCCCACCCATAGTGTAAACTGAATGCAACAGACAACTGCATTAAAAGAACTTTGCGTAAAGTAAACAATCCTTGCACCCGCGGGCACAAGCACCATTGTTTTCCCCCTTGTGGCAACAGCACATCCCCTAGACTCATGTTTCTGTCACTCAAGCTAGTCATCGAGGGGCATGAACCCACAATCGAGCATAACGTTCCCTCTTGGAGTCACTACGTATTACTTGGCCAAAGCAATAAATAACAACGGAGAACATGCAAGAATTACTTATGAACATAAATATAAAATAGGTAGATCAAATATATTACTCAAGATCAATCTGAACATAATCCCATAATCCATCGGATCCCAGCAAACTCAACATAGCAACAGCATAAGGATTACATATGTGCCTCGATCATGTAGGGCAGCTCACGAGGACTAATTAGTGAAGCACAAGAACGGGAGGAGAACATCACATAGCTACTGGTCATGGACTCATGGTCCAAGGGAGACTACTCACGAGTCATCCGGGAGGCGTCCATGGTGGTGGAGAAGCTCCCGGTGGTGATCCTTCCCTCCGGCAGGGTGCCGGGAAGAGTTCTCCTAGTGCTCCCGATCTTGGAAGCGGCGGCGACGGCGGAACAGAGATGGGATCGCGAAAAGAGTTCCTGTTCTGAGGGTTTCGGAGGATGCTTTAAATATATGCCAAAGGGGAGCATCGGGGAAGCTTCGGGGGGCCCAGGCGCCCCCCGGCGCGGCCCAGGGGGGGGCGCCGCCAGGGCGCCTGGAGCCCTGGTGCCCCCCCCGGCTGCCCTTCGGACGCACGGTTGTTTCCGGAACGCTCATTTTTTATATAATTTTTCTGGATTTTTCCTGGCAGTTCTCGTAACGTGAAAACCTGAAATACAAAAACAGCCAGAAACAGAAACTGGCACTGGGGTGCACTGGATTAGTAAGTTAGTACAAATATGATCAAAAGTGTATGGAAGTGTATGAATATCATAGCAATATCACCCAAAAGTGGCATGGAGCAAGCAGAAATTATAGATACGTTTTGGACGTATCAGCAGGTATGCCCGAGGATGTGATCAAGAAGAAGGTCTTCCCTTTATATTTGAAGGGAGAGGCATTAATATTGTTTAGGCTATGCGATGATATTGGATAATGGAACTACAATCGATTGAAGTTGGAATTTCATCATAAGTTCTACCCTATGGATTAGGTTCATCGTGATCGTAATTATATATATAATTTTTGGCAAGGAGAAAGTATCGCTCAAGCTTGGGGGAGGCTTAAGTCAATGTTATATTCATACCTCAATCATGAGCTCTCAAGAGAAATGATTATTCAAAAAATTTATGCTCCGCTTTCTCTTAATAATCGCTCCATGCTCGATACCTCTTGTACCGGTTCTTTTATGATGAAGAATATTGAATTCAAATGAGATTTATTGGAAAGAATTAAACGCAACTCTGAAGATTGGGATCTCGACGAAGGTAAGGAGTCAGGTATAACACCTAAGTTTGATTGTGTTAAATCTTTTATGGATACCGATGTTTTCCGTGAATTTAGCACTAAATATGGACTTGACTCTGAGATATTAGCTTCTTTCTGTGAATCATTTGCTACTCATGTTGATCTCCCTAAGGAGAAGTGGTTTAAATACCATCCTCCCATTGAATTACAAGTAGTTGAACCTGTTAATTTGAAGAAAAGACTATCACTTATAATGTTGATCCTATCGTTCCTACTGCCTATATTGAGAAACCACCTTTCCCTATTAGGATAAAGGATCATGCTAAAGCTTCAACTGTGGTTCGTAAGAGTAATACTAGAACACCTACACCCTCTGAGCAAATTAAAGTTGAACCTAGTGTTGCTATGGTTAAGGATCTCTTGGTCGATAATATAGATGGGCATTTTATTTACCTCCATGAGGAAGCTGCTAGAATCGCCAGACCTGATACTATTAATAAACATAGACCTGTTGTAGGCATGTCTGTTATTTCCGTTAAAATAGGAGATCATTGCTATCATGGTTTATGTGACGTATGTGCTAGTGCGAGTGTAATACCCATTTCCTTATATGAAGAAATTATGCATGATATTGCACCTGCTGAGCTAGATGGTATTGATGTTGCTATTAAGCTTGCCAATAGAGACGCTATTTCACCAATGGGGATTGTTAGAGATGTCGAAGTCTTGTGTGGGAAAGTTAAATACCTTACTGATTTTCTTGTTCTTGGTTCCCCCCCAAGATGATTTTTGCCCCATTATATTTGGTAGACCCTTCTTGAATACTGTTAATGCTAAGATAGACTGCGAAAAAGATATTGTTAATGTTGGATTAGGGGATATGTCTCATGATTTTAACTTTGCTAAATTTCGTAGACAACCCCATGATAAAGAATGGCCTAGTAAGGATGAAATTATTGGTCTTGCTTCTATTGTTGTACCTGTTGGAAATATGCCCTAGAGGCAATAATAAAAGTATTATTATTATATTTCCTTGTTCATGATAATTGTCTGTTATTCATGCTTGAATTGTATTGTACGGAAACAGCGATACATGTGTGAATATATAGACCACAATGAGTCCCTGGTAAGCCTCTAGTTACTAGCTCGTTGATCAACAGATGGTCACGGTTTCCTGACCATGGACATAGGATGTCAGTGATAACGGGATCACATCATTAGGAGAATGATGTGATGGACAAGACCCAATTCTGAGCCTAGCACGAGATCGTATAGTTCGTAATGCATAAGCTTTTCGGTGTCAAGTATTTATTCCTTAGACCATGAGGTTGTGCAACTCCCAGATACCGTAGAAATACTTTGGGTGTGCCAAACGTCACAACGTAACTGGGTGACTATAAAGGTACGCATCGGGTATCTCCGAAAGTGTCTGTTGAGTTGGTACGAACCGAGACTGGGATATTGTCACTCCGTGTGACGGAGAAGTTCCTCTGGGCCCACTCGGTAAGACATCATCATAATGAGCTCAAAGTGACTAAGGAGTTAGTCACGGGATGATGGATTATGGAACGACTAAAGAGACTTGCCATGATGAAATTGAACAAGGTATCGGGCATACCGACGATCGAATCTCAGGCAAGTACCGTACCAATAGACAAAGGGAATAACATACGGGATTGAGTGAATCCTTGACACAGTGGTTCATCCGATGAAGATCATCGAGGAACACGTGGGAACCAACATGGGTATCCAGATCCCGCTGTTGGTTATTGACCGGAGAGTCGTCTCGGTCATGTCTACGTGTCTCCCGAACCCGTAGGGTCTACACACTTAAGGTTCGGTAACGCTAGGGTTGTAGAGATACATGCACGTGGAAACCCGAATGTTGTTCGGAGTCCCGGATGAGATCCCGGACGTCACGAGGAGTTCCGGAACGGTCCGGAGGTAAAGAATGATATATAGGAAGTCCAGTTTCGGCCATCGGGTGAACTCCGGGGGTCACCGGGAGTGTCTCGGGACCACCGGAGGGGTCCTGGGGGTCCACCGGGTGGGACCACCAATCCCGGTGGGGCCCCTAGGCCGCAAGGGGGAAGGGGGCAGCCCTTGGTGGGCTGGCGCACCACATGGGCCTCCCCGTCCATGCGCCTAGGGTTGAAACCCTAGGGGGAGGGGGCGCCCCCATGCCTTGGGGGGCAAGATTCCCCCCTGGCCGCCGCCCCACCCTGGAGATTGGATCTCCTGGGCCGGCGCACCCCCCTGGCCCCTATATATAGTGGGGGGAGAGGGCAGCCGCACCCCAAGTCTCTGGCGCCTTGATGGCTTCTCGCCCCTCGTTGGTTACCCCAAGTGGAAGGTTTGAGATGCAGTGTAGCGGTAGTTTTCCCTTGGCAAAGATACCAAGGATTGATTTCCCCTGAGACTCCTAGTTTCAACAAGAAGGTGTCAACTGCTAACGGCGCCAGATATTAGCAATCAACGTGGACCTGCACATAGATACAAATAACTTTGCTCCCAACGAGTACAGAGAGGTTGTCAATCCCTCCGGCCTTGTCGTTTACAAAGGATCAAACGCAAGTGATAATAGTGATAGGTATTGCTGCAAATAGTAAGTAAAAGCGTAAAGTAAATAGCGGATGTGATCAGTGATGGTAATATGGACCGGGGTCCCATGATGTTCACTAGTGATGTCTCTCTCCCAAAAGACGATAAAACAGCTATGTGAGGTAAACGAATTACAGCTGGGCAATTGACAAAATTATGTGCGCAAACCAATGCTAACTATGTTGCAAGAAAGGTAGAGGTTCAAAGCATGGGTGGTACGCCAAGGCAAGTAGACCGAAATCCATCTGCATCTACTACTAATCATCCACCTTGAGATATCTATCCAGAACATCTCGTTGGTATTAAGTTGCGAGTCCCACCCATAGTGTAAACTCAAAGCAACAGACAACTGCATTAAAAGAACTTTGCGTAAAGTAAACAATCCTTGCACCCGCGGGCACAAGCACCGTTGTTTTCCCCCTTGTGGCAATAGCACATCCCCTAGACTCATGTTTCTGTCACTCAAGCTAGTCATCGAGGGGCATGAACCCACAATCGAGCATAACGTTCCCTCTTGGAGTCACTACCTACTACTTGGCCAAAGCAATAAATAGCAACGGAGAACATGCAAGAATTACTTACGAACATAAATATAAAAGAGGTAAATCAAATATATTAC
>LR738711.1:856790618-856828524 GCA_902687465.1 Secale cereale | reverse complement strand
CCCCCCGGCGCGGTCAGGAGGGGGGCCGCGCCACCAGGGCGCCTGGAGCCCTGGTGGCCCCCCTCCGGCCCTACTTCGGCCGTGTGGAAGCTTCCGGAACGCTGATTTTTTATATAATTTTTCCGGGATTTTTCTGACAGTTTTCGTGACGGAAAACCTGAAATACAAAAACAGCAGAAAACAGAAACTGGCACTGGGGTGCACTGAGTTAATAGGTTAGTCCAAATATGATCAAAAGTGTATGGAAGTGTATAAATATCATAGCAATATCACCCAAAAGAGGCATGGAGCAAGCAGAAATTATAGATACGTTTTGGACGTATCAACATCCCCAAGCTTAATTCCTGCTCGTCCTCGAGTAGGTAAATGATAACAAGAATAATTTCTGTGGTGACATGCTATTAACCATATAAGGATTTTTCATAGTCATATGACAAAAGCTTACTGAGACAATGAATCTGTAGTAATTAAGTTGCCTTATGAGAAAATCACAAAGAACTGAAAGTTTTACAATATGATACTGAAACATCAAATAGATTTGTAATGAGCATGGTGTGCAGATATGATAAAGTGATATCTCGCTTGCCCCCTTTAGTGAAGCAAAACATAAATGCAGGGGCACCTCCAAGGTTTAAGTGATGACTAGATACAATGATTTCAGAATAAACGATATCACAATCATGCAAAAGACAATGCTACTTTGGGACAATGCACATTACACTCAGAATGACAATCATGCTCTTAATAGTTGGTGCTTTAAAAGAAGGTGGAGACTCTCGAACCGTGGCTTTTGTTGGCAAGGTTGAAAACCCGTAGTCGGAAACAAAGACAAAACATGTACCAGAGCTCTTGGTTTTAAAAACAGGGGTAATAATTATTTTTTTAGATTATGCATGTTTCGTCAACGAATGCTAGCAGACAACTCAATCACTTCTTGAGATGGACAAGTTTCGAGGAACGGCTCCCGAATGAGGACGATCACATCCTCTTAATCTCCTTTTTTTATCACTGCCAAAGTTTTCTGATTTCTCATGAACAAAGCGTGAAGGAGGGTTTGTTTGTTATATTAATTTTGAGCCGGGCGCACTCTTTGCCATTTCCTTCTCGTATTATGGGTTTGCACATTAGACATGCAATCCCGGGGTGAAGCTTGTCCAACTTAAAAAGATCATGAATTAACTACTACTTCCTCATGAACTAAAACAGAGGCACAAAATAGGAATGCTTTTTTTTGAATAATTTCGAGATGGTACATGAAAGTCTCCGTTAGGAATGGCAGGTAAATACCATGTATAGGAAGGTATGGTGGACTCATATGGCGTAACTGGGTTAAAAGAATTTGGATGCACAAGCAGTCAGTCCGCTTAGTACAAGTGGAGGTTAGCAAAAGACTGGGAGCGACCAACTAAAAGAGCAATGACGGTCATAATCATGCAGAGCGACTAAGCAACATTGAATCAGGCATGGAAGTTATATCGCTACTCAGAAATAAAAGATCATCAAGGCTTGACAGACTTTCTTTACAGTCTTAAATATGCGTGAGCATACGCCAAGTCAATCAAAATAAATTCTTGAAGGAAGATATCACTAAACCATACCACATCATAGGCAAACAAATCATGTTGGTACTCCAATAACACATTGGGAACCCCCCAGCTATTTGAGACTAACCATAAGAAAACCTAAACTACTAAGCACCATTATGCACGTAGCATTTTTATCATAGACATATCGACCAATGCAACAGAAGCAAACTCTCTTAATAAGATAAGCATGATAACTAAAGAGAGTTCAAGCAACCAACTAAACAAAAGCTCTTTAAAAAGGTAAGCATGAAAACTAAGAGCTAAGCATGATAGTAGCTATTGAAAGACAAAGAACACACATAGCAAGGATAGACATGAAAATTCTATGTTATGTTCTAGGTTGAAGTGGAGCGTGTTTCTCTCCCACACAAAGAAAGCTGAGTTCCGACTCGTTATGAAAATCTAAAGAAAACTAAAAAGGAAACTAAAAGCAAGACGCTCCAAGCATAGCACATAACACATGAAGTGATAAAAATATAGTGGAACGAAAGACGAACTGATAATGTTGATGGAGAAGGGGATGCACGGGGGCATCCCCAAGCTTAGACGCTTGAGTCTTCTTGAATATTTCTTGGGGGTGCATGGGGGCATCCCCAAGCTTGAGCGTTTGACACTCCTGAATCTTTTTATCATCTTCCCTCGCACACTTGAAAACTCCCTTCATACATAACTCATCATAATCTGATTAGCGAGGTTAGTACCCATAATAAAATAATTGTTCCTTCCTGGAAATAAAGATATTCTTGAAGGTATACTGTTTCTCAAGATTGCCAAAAGGTTTTTGCAAAGAAAAAGCAAGCTCAAGGTTTGCAAAATGAAGGAGAGGCAAAACAGGACAGAATCTGTGAAAAACAGAACAGCAGGTAGTAAATGATTTTTTCGGGGCACTTCTGCAACTCTAATCAAAAAACTCCGAACATACGCACGAAAGAAAATTGTATAGAGCACGCTGTCGAAAAAATTCAGACCAAAAAGATGATCTGGTGATTTTATACGAATTTTTCTCTCCAAGGACAGAATCTGTTTCCTGGACAGCACGTCACAACTTTTGAACTTTCTTGTAATCAGAGGCTACACTTGGCACAAAATTGAAAAGTAAAGATACAATGATGATGCTACTGTAGTAACAACATCAAGACACAACAAAAGCAAAATAAAATTTTATTCATGTGGGCTGCCTCCCAAAAGCGCTTTATTTTATGCCTTTAAGCTAGGCATAATGCATAGAGATCAAGTTTTATCAAGAGTAAAAGAATAGCTAGCCCGTATAACGGACTCAAAAGGTAACTTAATCTTCTTTCTAGGGAAGTGTTCCATCCCTTTCTTGAGAGGAAATTGGAATTTTATATTCCCCTCTTTCATGTCAATGATAGCACCAACGGTGCGAAGAAAAGGACGTCCCAAAATAATTGGACAAGAAGGTTCACATTCAATATCCATAATAGTAAAATCAACGGGAACGTAGTTGTCATTGACAATGATAAGAACATCGTCGATCCTCCCCAAAGGTTTCTTTATGGAATAATCAACAAGACGAACACCAAAAGAACAAGAATCAAAAGGTTTCAATTTATGCATATCATATATTCTTTTGGGCATAACGGAGGTACTAGGTCCAACATCACATAATGCATAGCAAGAGAAGTTATTCAACTTAATTTTAATCATAGGATCCCAACCATCTTCTAGCTTTCTAGGTATGGAGGCTTCTACTCTAAGTTTCTCCTCCCTAGCTTTGATAAGAGCATTAGTGATATGCTCTGTGAAGGCAAGATTAAGCGTGCTAGTGTGGGGATCTTTAGCCATTCTTTGTAGAAAGGTGACCACTTCCGAGATACTACAATTATCAAAATCAATTTTATCATTATTGAGCATAATTGTAGTGTCATCTTCTTTGTTTGAATTGCTCTCTATTATAAGAGTTTGAACGTCTTCCCAAGTTTGGGGAAGCATAGGAGCAACTTTAAATTGAGGCTCATACTCTTTTCCTGGAAGACCATGCCATGGGCATAACTCTCCATCAAGACTAACATAATCACAAGGTTTATTACTTTTGTAGATCCCGATAGTGGTGATTGGCGTAATGGAAGAAGGGGTGTACTCCTCCCATTTAGTGTTTTTGGTGGAATCCATAGTAGCAAGCAAGCAAGATAACTATTTTTGTGATTTTCGATAAAAGATACTAAAGCAAAACTGAAAGGTAAACTAACAAGACTAAAAAGCAAAGGTAAAAGATAGCATGCAACTCCCCTATCTTGAAGAGTGGAGTCCCCGGCGACGGCGCCAGAAAACTTTGCTTGATGGCTTCTCGCCCCTCGTTGGTTACCCCAAGTGGAAGGTTTGAGATGCAGTGTAGCGGTAGTTTTCCCTTGGCAAAGATACCAAGGATCGATTTCCCCTGAGACTCCTAGTTTCACCAAGAAGGTGTAAACTGCTAACGGCGCCAGATATTAGCAATCAACGTGGACCTGCACACATATACAAATAACTTTGCTCCCAACGAGTACAGAGAGGTTGTCAATCCCTCCGACCTTGTCGTTTACAAAGGATCAAACACAAGTGATAATAGTGATAGGTATTGCTGCAAATAGTAAGTAAAAGCGTAAAGTAAATAGCGGATGTGATCAGTGATGGTAATATGGACCGGGGTCCCATGATGTTCACTAGTGATGTCTCTCTCCCAAAAGACGATAAAACAGCTATGTGAGGTAAACGAATTACAGCTGGGCAATTGACAGAATTATGTGCGCAAACCAATGCTAACTATGTTGCAAGAAAGGTAGAGGTTCAAAGCATGGGCGGTACGCCAAGGCAAGTAGACCGAAATCCATCTGCATCTACTACTAATCATCCACCTTGAGATATCTATCCAGAACATCTCGCTGGTATTAAGTTGCGAGTCCCACCCATAGTGTAAACTCAAAGCAACAGACAACTGCATTAAAAGAACATTGCGTAAAGTAAACAATCCTTGCACCCGCGGGCACAAGCACCGTTGTTTTCCCCCTTGTGGCAATAGCACATCCCCTAGACTCATGTTTCTGTCACTCAAGCTAGTCATCGAGGGGCATGAACCCACAATCGAGCATAACGTTCCCTCTTGGAGTCACTACCTACTACTTGGCCAAAGCAATAAATAGCAACGGAGAACATACAAGAATTACTTACGAACATAAATATAAAAGAGGTAAATCAAATATATTACTCAAACACAATCTGAACATAATCTCACAATCCATCGGATCCCAGCAAACTCAACATAGCAACAGCATAAGGATTACATATGTGCCTCGATCATGTAGGGTAGCTCACGAGGTCTAATTAGTGAAGCACAAAAAGGGGAGGAGAACATCACATAGCTACTGGTCATGGACCCATGGTCCAAGGGAGACTACTCACAACTCATCCGGGAGGCGTCCATGGTGGTGGAGAGGCTCCCGGTGGTGATCCTCCCCTCCGGCAGGGTGCCGGGAAGAGTTCTCCTGGTGCTCCCGATCTTGGAAGCGCGGCGGCGGCGGAACAAAGATGAGATCACGAAAAAGGGTTCCGTCCTCGAGGGTTTCGGGACGCGATATAAATATATGCCAAAGGGGGGCATCAGCGGAGGCCTGGGGGGCCCAGGCGCCCCCCCCCCCCCCCGGCGCGGCCAGGAGGGGGGCCGCGCCACCAGGGCGCCTGGAGCCCTGGTGGCCCCCCTTCGGCCCTACTTCGGCCGCGTGGAAGCTTCCGGAACGCTGATTTTTTATATAATTTTTCCGGGATTTTTCTGACAGTTTTCGTGACGGAAAACCTGAAATACAAAAACAGCAGAAAACAGAAACTCACACTGGGGTGCACTGAGTTAATAGGTTAGTCCAAATATGATCAAAAGTGTATGGAAGTGTATAAATATCATAGCAATATCACCCAAAAGAGGCATGGAGCAAGCAGAAATTATAGATACGTTTTGGACGTATCACGCCTCTCTCCCCTCCCGTCACACCTCCAACTCCTCCGCAGGGCGCCGGCGAAGCCCTGCAGGATTTCCTGCTGCATCCATCACCACGCCGTCGTGCTGCTGGATCTCTGACGACCTTTTCTCCCCCCTTGCTGGATCAAGAAGGAGGTGACGTTGCTGTACCGGACGTGTGTTGAACGCGGAGGTGCCGTCCGTTCGGCGCTAGGATCATCGGTGACGAAGAACGTGAAGAGTACGACTACTTCATCCACGTTGCTTCGAACGCTTCCGCACGCGATCTACAAAAGGGTATGTAGATGCACTCCAATATGCTCGTTACTAGATGACTCCTTAGATTGATCTAGGTGAAAGCGTAGAAATTTTTTGAATTCTGCTATGTTCCCCAACAGTGGCATCTAAGCTAGGTCTTTTGCGTAGCATCTTGCACGAGTAGAACACAAAGCAGTTGTGGGCGTTTGAGTTTGCTCAATTTTATTGCCGTTACTAGTCTAATCTTGATTCGGCGGTATTGTGGGATGAAGCGGCCCGGACCGACCTTACACGTACGCTTACGTGAGACTGGTTCCACCGACAGACATGCACTAGATGCATAAGGTGGCTGGCGGGTGTCTGTCTCTCCCACTTTAGTCGGATCGGATTCGATGAACAGGGTCCTTATGAAGGGTAAATAGAAATTGACAAATCACGTTGTGGTTTTGGCGTAGGTAAGAAACGTTCTTGCTAGAAAACCTGTAGAAGCCACGTAAAAACTTGCAACAACAATTAGAGTTCGTCTAACTTGTTCTTGCAGCATGTGCTATGTGATATGGTATGGCCAAGAAGATGTGATGAATGATATATGTGATGTATGAGATTGATCATGTTCTTGTAATAGGGAATCACGACTTGCATGTCGATGAATTTGACAATCGGCAGGAGCCATAGCAGTTGTCTTAATTATTGTATGACCTGCGTGTCACTGAATAACGCCATGTAATTACTTTACTTTATTGCTAAACGTTAGCCATAGTAGTAGAAGTAATAGTTGGCGTGACGACTTCATGAAGACACGATGATCATGATGATGGAGATCATGGTGTCAAGCCGGTGACAAAGATGATCATGGTGCCCCAAAGATGGAGATCGAAGGAGCAAGATGATATTGGCCATATCATGACACTTTATTTGATTGCATGTGATGTTTATCATGTTTTTTCATCTTGTTTACTTAGAACGACGGTAGTAAATAAGATGATCTCTCATTAAAAAAATTCAAGAATTGTGTTTCCCCTAACTGTGCACCGTTGCTAAGGATCGTTGTTCCGAAGCACCACGTGATGATCGGGTGTGATAGGTTCTAACATTCGCATACAACGGGTGTAAGCCAGATTTACACAAGCAATACACTTAGGGTTCACTTGACGAGCCTAGCATGTACAGACATGGCCTCGGAACACGGAAGACCGAAAGGTCGAACATGAGTCGTATAGCAGATACGATCAACATGAAGATGTTCACCGTTGATGACTAGTCCGTCTCACGTGATGATCGGACACGGACTAGTCGATTCGGATC
The DNA here is from genome assembly GCA_902687465.1 of Secale cereale. Lineage (NCBI taxonomy): Eukaryota > Viridiplantae > Streptophyta > Magnoliopsida > Poales > Poaceae > Secale > Secale cereale. The sequence goes on along the minus strand of LR738711.1, from coordinate 856,821,426 downwards.
ATGTATCACTTAGATGACTGGAGAGATGTCATTCTGAGTGGGAGTTCATTAAAATTTGATTAGATGAACTTAATTATCATGAACTTAGTCTAAAAATCTTTACAATATGTCTTGTAGATCAAATGGCCCACGCTCAAGTTTCCCTCAACTTCAACGCATTCCTAGAGAAAACCAAGCTGAAAGGCGATGGTAGCAACTATACGGATTGGGTCCGTAACCTGAGGATTATCCTCATAGCTACCAAGAGATCATATGTCCTTGAAGCACCGCTAGGTGATGCACCCGTTCTCCCAGCGACCCAAGACGTTATGAACGCCTGGCAGTCGCGTTGTGATGATTACTCCCTGGTTCAGTGCTGCATGCTTTACAGCTTAGAGTCGGGGCTTCAAAAGCGTTTTGAGCACCACGGAGCATATGAGATGTTCCAAGAGCTGAAAATGGTTTTCCAAGCTCATGCCCGAGTCGAGAGATATGACGTCTCCGACGCATTCTACAGTTGTAAGATGGAGGAGAATAGTTCTGTTAGTGAGCACATACTCAAGATTTCTGGGTTGCACAACCGCTTGTCTCAGTTGGGAATGAATCTCCCAGACGAAGCGGTCGTTGACAGAATCCTCCAGTCGCTCCCACCTAGCTTCAAGAGCTTCGTGTTAAATTTCAATATGCGGGGAATGGAGAGGTCCATTCCCAAGGTGTATTCAATGCTGAAATCAGCGGAGGTGGATATCAAGAAAGAACATCAAGTGTTGATGGTTAATAAAACCACTAAGTTCAAGAAAGGCAAGGGTAAAATGAACTTCAAGAAGGACGGCAAAGGAGTTGTCGCGCCCGGTAAGCCAGTTACCGGGAAGAAGCCAAAGAATGGACCCACGCCTGAAACTGAGTGTTTTCATTGCAAGGGAACGGGTCACTGGAAGCGGAACTGCCCCAAATACTTGGCAGACAAGAAGGCCGGCAACGTCAAAGGTATATATGATATACATGTTATTGATGTGTACCTTACCAGCGCTCGTAGTAGCTCCTGGGTATTTGATACCGGTGCAGTTGCTCACATTTGTAACTCAAAGCAGGAGCTGCGGAATAAGCGGAGACTGGCGAAGGATGAGGTGACGATGCGCGTCGGGAATGGTTCCAAGGTCGATGTGATCGCCGTCGGCACGCTGCCTCTACATCTACCCTCGGGATTAGTTTTAAACCTTAATAATTGTTATTTAGTGCCAGCTTTGAGCTTGAACATTGTATCTGGATCTCGTCTTATGCGAGATGGCTACTCATTTAAATCGTAGAATAATGGTTGTTCTATTTATTTGAGAGATATGTTTTATGGTCATGCCCCACTGGTCAATGGTTTATTTTTGATGAATCTCGAACGTGATGATACACATATTCATAGTGTAGATGCCAAAAGATGTAAAGTTGATAATGATAGTCCCACATACTTGTGGCATTGCCGCCTTGGTCATATTGGTGTCAAGCGTATGAAGAAGCTCCATTCAGATGGACTTCTAGAGTCTCTTGATTATGAATCATTTGACACGTGCGAACCATGCCTCTTGGGCAAGATGACCAAGACTCCGTTCTCTGGAACAATGGAGCGAGCAACCAACTTGTTGGAAATCATACATACCGATGTGTGCGGTCCAATGAGTGTTGAGGCTCGCGGAGGCTATCGTTATGTTCTCACCCTCACAGATGACTTGAGTAGATATGGGTATATCTACTTGATGAAACACAAGTCTGAGACCTTTGAAAAGTTCAAGGAATTTCAGAATGAGGTTGAGAATCAACATGATCGAAAAATAAAGTTCTTGCGATCGGATCGTGGGGGTGAATATTTAAGTCATGAGTTTGGCACGCAGCTTAGGAACTGTGGAATTGTTTCACAATTGACACCGCCCGGAACACCTCAATGTAACGGTGTGTCCGAACGTTGAAATCATACTCTGTTGGACATGGTGCGATCTATGATGTCCCTCACCGATTTACCGCTATCTTTTTGGGGTTATGCTTTAGAGACTGCCGCATTCACTTTAAATAGGGCTCCGTCGAAATCCGTTGAGACGACATCGTATGAACTTTGGTTTGGCAAGAAACCGAAGCTGTCGTTTCTGAAAGTTTGCGGTTGCGATGCTTATGTCAAGAAACTTCAACCTGAAAAGCTCGAACCCAAATCGGAAAAATGCGCCTTCATAGGATACCCAAAGGAAACGATTGGGTACACCTTCTACCACAGATCCGAAGGCAAAGTATTTGTTGCCAAGAATGGATTCTTTTTGGAGAAAGAGTTTCTCTCGAAAGAAGTGAGTGGGAGGAAAGTAGAACTTGATGAGGTGACACACACCCCTCCCGAACCAGAAAGTAGCGCAGCGCAGGAAATTGTTCCTAAGGTGCCTGCACCGACAAGGGAGGAAGTTAATGATGATGATCATGAAGAAACAGATCAAGTTACTACTGAACTTCGAAGGTCCACAAGGGCACGTTCCGCACCAGAGTGGTACGGCAACCCTGTCATGGAAATCATGTTGTTAGACAACGGTGAACCTTCGAACTATGAAGAAGCAATGGCGGGCCCGGATTCCAATAAATGGCTTGGAGCCATGAAATCCAAGATAGAATCCATGTATGAAAACAAAGTATGGACTTTGGTGGACTTGCCTGATGATAGGCACGCCATAGAAAATAAATGGATTTTTAAGAAGAAGACAGACGCGGATGGTAATGTGACCATCTATAAGGCTCGGCTTGTCGCTAAGGGTTATCGACAAGTTCAAGGGATTGACTACGACGAGACTTTCTCTCCCGTAACGATGCTGAAGTTAGTCAGAATCATGTTAGCTATTGCCGCATTCTATGATTATGAGATATGGCAAATGGACGTCAAAACGGCATTCCTTAATGGCTTCCTCAAGGAAGAGTTGTATATGATGCAGCCGGAAGGTTTTGTCGATCCAGAGAATGCTAACAAGGTATGCAAGCTCCAGCGATCGATCTACGGGCTGGTGCAAGCATCTCGGAGTTGGAATATTCGCTTTGATGATGTGATCGAAGCGTTTGGCTTTATACAGACTTATGGAGAAGCCTGTATTTACAAGAAAGTGAGTGGGAGCTCTGTAGCATTTCTCATATTATATGTGGATGACATATTGCTAATGGAAAATGATATAGAATTCTTGGAGAGCATAAAGGCCTATTTGAATAAGAGTTTTTCAATGAAGGACCTTGGAGAAGCTGCTTACATATTAGGCATCAAAATCTATAGAGATAGATCAAGACGCCTCATTGGTCTTTCACAAAGCACATACCTTGACAAGATATTGAAAAATTTCAATATGGATCAGTCCAAGAAGGGGTTCTTGCCTGTTTTGCAAGGTATGAGATTGAGCAAGGCTCAGTCCCCGACCACGACAGAAGATAGAGAAAAGATGAGTGTCATTCCCTATGCCTCAGCCATAGGTTCTATCATGTATGACATGCTGTGTACCAGACCTGATGTGAACCTTGCCATAAGTTTGGTAGGGAGGTACCAAAGTGATCCCGGTATGGAACACTGGACAGCGGTCAAGAACATCCTAAAGTACCTGAAAAGGACTAAGGATATGTTTCTCGTTTATGGAGGTTACGAAGAGCTCGTCGTAAAAGGTTACGTCGATGCTAGCTTCGACACAGATCTGGATGACTCTAAGTCACAAAGCGGATACGTGTATATTTTGAATGGAGGAGCAGCCAGCTGGTGCAGTTGCAAGCAGAGCGTCGTGGCGCATTCTACATGTGAAGCGGAGTACATAGCTGCTTGCGAAGCAGCACAAGAAGGAGTCTGGATGAAGGAGTTCATCACCGACCTAGGAGTCATTCCAAGTGCGTCAAGCCTGATGACTCTCTTCTGTGACAACACTGGTGCTATTGACATTACCAAGGAGCCCAGGTTTCACAAGAAGACCAAGCACATCAAGCGCCGTTTCAACTCCATCCGGAATTATGTTCAAGATGGAGACATAGATATTTGTAAAGTGCATACGGATCTGAATGTTGCAGACCCGTTGACTAAACCTCTTCCACGGGCAAAACATGATCAACACCAGAACTCTATGGGTGTTCGATTCATCACAATGTAACTAGATTATTGACTCTAGTGCAAGTGGGAGACTGTTGGAAATATGCCCTAGAGGCAATAATAAAAGTATTATTATTATATTTCCTTGTTCATGATAATTGTCTATTATTCATGCTTGAATTGTATTGTACGGAAACAGCGATACATGTGTGTAACATCCCAAAATTTTCCAAATTTTGGAATGTTAATAATAAGATATTATTGAGTGAATTGCTATCATTTTTAGGGGAAATTAAAATCGTTTTGAGTATTGTTTCAAAACAAAAATTGGGTTTAGATTTCTTCTCTTTCGTACTTCTATGAAATATTTTGAAACCATATTCAATATTATAGAGTGCGGATAAAATGACTTCCTCAAATATGTTGGATAAATATTTCCTAGAAGATTTATTTGTTATTTGGATTTCTTTTGAATTTGGAATTTATTTGGGAGTTTTTAGTGTCATTTAAATATTTCCAAATAACCCAAATAAAATCTATGAGAGGAGATAATGTGACTTCTCCAAAAACATATTTGGAAATATTTAATGTCGCACAACTGTCATTTTGGGAATTTGAAAAAAAAAAACTCTAGATCGGCTTTTGGAGTAATTTAAATTAGTCCGTAGAGGTGATAATACGAATACGCGCACAATAAAAAAAATTATTCTATGACAAAAGCTATTTTTACCGGAGTACAAATATTCTTCTGGTATTTATCAACATTTTTTTGTTTCTTTTTCTAAAAAAAACACACACACGCAGCCCAACAGACGAAGGCCCACTCACCCTCACGACCCAACCTGGGTCATCTTCAACCACTGCCTCCTGTACGAGAAGGCCGAGCTCGCGCACAGCCACCCGCGCCCCACCCCCTCCCCTCCTCTCCCTCACACTGAAACTACTCTGAACGGAACCGCCTCGCCTCCCTCGACCCCTCCCCTCCATTAGTGCGTCCTAACTCCCCCTCCAATGGACATTAGAAGCATATGAAACTGCCGACATTAACGCCATTAAAACCAGCGACGCCCTGCTCGCCTCTCACTTCCCCTTGCCCTATAAAATCCTCCCTTGCGTTGCCCACCTCCTCCTCGTCCAAAGACCCCTCCTTTCGAGACCTATCTGCCTCCCAATCCCGTGGAATTCCTCGCCTGAATTTGATCCCGTCACCACTTCCGTCGAAGCTTGCCACGATTCCGGTGAGCCTCTCATGGCCATTTTCCTTCTCTAGATGCTGCACCTCTGTGTGGACCTCCTTGACCTCTTATCTCCTTCAAATTCGCAGCCGGAACGCTGTGTCCACGAGTACGTGACCAATCGAAGTTTGGCGCAACTCCGGCAGCTCCTCACGGCCGCCAGAGGAATAGGCCGAGCACCTCTCTATGTCCGTCGCGACCGCCTCCTCGACCTCTACGCCGTTCGGCTGCTCGTTGCCGCCGGAGACCATCATCTCCAACTCCGGCGGGACTCCGGCGAGACTCCGGTGAGCACCCAGCCACTTAAACTTCTCAAACGTGTTCTTATATGAAGAGGTATCAGCCAATCAGAACAAGACACGTGGCAGCTCATATCAAATTCCGTAACCCTTTTTCAGAAAAATAGCCCAACTTCGGAAATTCGTATCTCCCAAACCGTATGCCCGATTTCGACAAATTTTATATCCCCGGATTCCTTGGAACATCTAGTTTATTATAAAATTTTGAAATCTCAATTTTGAGCAAATTAAAATTTAGTTCTGATTTAAATAAGAATTGATGTAATTTTGCTATATCTTGTAATCTAGATATCATATGGAAATGTTCCAATTACCAAAGTTGGTCCCTAGAACCATACCCTTCTGTTAGAACTCAATTCTTAATTTTTCAACAATGTTTGGTTCCTGTTTTGACCACTACACATGAATTTGACCTCCCTTAGTTATAATTTAACCACTTGATCCAATTAAATTCTATTCATATATAAATCTTCTTATAAGATCCCTAGAGGACCTCTCTGGTCATATGTTGCCACCACAAAAAATTTGGAGTTATAATTATTAAATTAGTTTAATAACATGAACTATACGCCCTTCATAAGAACCGAACAAATTGCGTAAACTCGAATCATATGGATATTCTTGCTAGGGTTGTTTGGCATGACTTGTGTGTTGGATGGTTTTGCTTGAGCACTTTTTATATGGATGCTTGATGTGTGGAGTGTCTTACTTAAGTAACTTTATTGCGTTAGATTGCGACGAGTGCGACGGCGAATTCTACGCGGAGGTAGAACTGTGTTACCGAGAATCCAAAGGCAAGTTGCAAATTGATCATGCCCTGACCTATATTTTCATATTATGCATATCTCTTCGAATTTAAATACTATGCATGTTTATAAAAGTTTTGCAAAATATTATTACTAGCTACAGCCTTAGGTTCAAGAATTACTACCATGCTTGGCCGCGCTTGCATAAACGGGTGGGTTGAAAATCAAACCAGATTTAAACAAATAAACTTGCCATCTTTTGAGGCAACGTTTTGTGAAAACTGTTGAAAAACAAAACTATATATTATTTTATTTCTACTCTCTGGGCGGAATGGTATTGACGGGAGCGTCTACAAGTGATTGCGCCCATCGGGGTCTTGCAGTGAATGCCCGACTGGGGTCTTGCACACAGGTTTTTGGTGGGGACCGCCGTCCAGGGAAATGAGATCTTCCAAGTACAGTTTGATGTAGCTTCCAGTACAGCCACATGCTACTATGGGCTCTGGCTTAGCTTAGTACTAACGGGAAACCCTTACCTCAGGACCGCCATCGGAGAGGGGCTTTCATTGCCTAAGTTGCGGGCGGCTTGGTCAGGTATAGGGGGCTGTTACAGAAAGGCTTTGTCACAATCTTCTCCTAGTCATACACCCAAGTGTGTAATGGTAAACGGGGTTGGTTGTGTCATGTGGGGAACGTGTACGACCTCTGCAGAGGGTTTAACCTAATCGATTAGCCGTGCCCCCGGTTATGGGCAATTTTGAGCAACTGAAGACTTAGACTAAAGAAGAATCTCCCCTCTCTTTTCTAAAAATCTGTTTTAAGGGTTGGTTGAGGATTGAGCACAGTGATTGTGTTTCACTTCAACTATATAAATGTTTTACTAAAATCGGACAATGAACTTTGGTGCGTATATCCAAAGTCTCACTCCTACCTTTTATACTAAAGTTATTAATTTCAAAAGAAGTTTGCAAAATTTAGTATAGGACAAAATTGGCTTTACGCAAAGGAAACCTCCACCAATATTTACCCTGCATATATACATATTCTGTTAAAAAAATTCTTTGCAACTTGCGAGTACATTCCACGTACTCATCTGCACCTGTCATGTGCAGATCTTGACAGAATAAGAGACAATAGGGTTATGGTCTACACTCAACGAGCCCAGTGACGTTGATGGAGCCCTAACTTAGCGACTACGTATTATTCCGCTGTATGATGTGCCGGCATTGAGCTATGCCTATGGTATGTATTTGCTTAATTCTTGATCTACCGTTGTAGTAAAATGATGTATGTTTTACTGATATTCATTTTTGTTACTGTGTATGCTAGCTACGATCCAGGGATAGCACAGTAAGCACAGAGACTTGGATTTTACCAAATCCGGGTCGTTACAAAATGGTATCAGAGCATACGTTGACTGTAGGACGTGACCCTAGAAAATGGCTTAGAAATAGGAAGACCTTGATAGGAACAACTTATATTTTCAGTAGTATTAATAGCAATCTTGTATCCTCTTATTTTCCTTACTAAGATCTCGTCTTCTTTCAAAAAACTTAGATGACAACCTATAGACTTCTATGACCTTAACACTGATATGGATTTTCAAGAGGCTAAAGGTTACTTCATGGAAATGATGCTAGAACAAAGGCGTCTCCAGTACCAAAGTTTACATCCAAGAGGTTGAGAAGAACCGAAGACACTCAATACTAAGATGGCTATGAACAAGTTGAAGATTTACCCTATAATGGAATATCCCACATAATTCTAATAGTATACAAGCCCACCATGAGAGTTGTGGAATAAACGAAAGAGTGCGAGTAGTGTGCCCGACCATGAGAAATCATGTGGATGAAGGTACCATAGGAATTGTTTGTTTGAAATCTATGAGTGAAATTTGGATTTTTGTTGGAGTTCTTCGCCATTGATTTGATTTTGTTGTCCTTTGAGTTGTATGATTTTATTTTATTTTATTTTTGAAAAAAAAACTTGCGTTATGTTGGTTGTATTATTTATTCAAGCTCGAGAGGTGTTAATTACGGAAGATGTAATAAAAGACCTTTCTACGGGTGAAGCGTCACGCACCGAAGACTTTCAAGAACCAAAGAAATGAAGACCCTATGAAGAAATCGTAGAAAACGAGTATTATAAACATTAAGATATGAGTTGTTTATTGATTGTTGTGTGTGTATCCATCTCTCTTTCTCTAAACTCTATCCTCTTCTCCGACCAAACCTTACACCCAAAGATGGAAGGAATTATTTTGATGGGACTAGTGACCCGTTCAGAAATAGAACACTGGGTTTAGAATAAAGAAGTAACGGAAGATGCCAAGGTAAAACCCAAGAAGAAGGTGAATATGATTCATGGTATTTCATTCGAGAGGTTGATACTTGGCTGAAGATGTGAATAGCCATCAATGAATCCCAAAGGCAATGGGAACAATTCAAGAATCTCTATTTCAATCTCGTCTTGTCAGATGACATCCGAAGAAAACAAGTGAAGATGCAAGGAAAATTCCGTTATTTACGGCTGCAAGTTTTACCGTGACTTGAGTAGGATTAACGCCACCCAAAGACGTTTTATTAGTGTTGCAGGTGAAGAACTCTTAAAGAGGAGTGAGAATGACCAAGTGTTAGAACACGCGATTCACCAATCTACATATGGGGTAATGATTTGAGTACGGGCTGGATTGATCACCATAGCGGAGACTCTTATTATTTACTTTCATATGTTTGATGGGTAAGTCGGAGAGACATGAGAACCTAGTTGAGTGTCGATACGACAAGCCTAAAACCCTAGAATGGTAAGACGTATTATCCTTATAGATAGGCAGTCGTGCCTAACGTAAGAATGAACGGTGAGGAAGAATGTGAAAATCTTCAAGGAGTTCCATCGGAAGATAATTCGTTGACCCCCATAAGAGTCTTGATAGGTAGTTTTGAAATTATGGATTTTGAGCAAGACTCGTTCTTTTGAGGAAAAGCATAGTTCTCACCCACGGGAGCTTGATGAAGAACCATCATGGAATATAGAGATTGTGGAAAACCCCACAAGTTGGTTTTAAGGGTGGCAGCTTTCGAACACCCTCGAAGGATAATCGGCTCATACGACAAATCGGTGAAGACTCAGAATGGTGCCAGAAGTCTCAGACTTAGGTATGCTGAAGAACTGGAATACACAAAATTGACTTAATAGAAGACATAGTGTGAAGACACGAAGCAAAAGGATAAACCGCAAACATGTAGATGACCCTGGGGAAGTAACCCAAAGTACCCAAACCCTAACCTATTTCTTGCTAGCCTCTGCAAATCTCGAGGACGAGATTTCTTTTAAGGGTGGTAGTTTGTAACATCCCAAAATTTTCCAAATTTTGGAATGTTAATAATAAGATATTATTGAGTTAATTGCTATGATTTTTAGGGGAAATTAAAATCGTTTTGAGTATTGTTTCAAAACAAAAATTGGGTTTAGATTTCTTCTCTTTCGTACTTCTATGAAATATTTTGAAACCATATTCAATATTATAGAGTGCGGATAAAATGACTTCCTCAAATATGTTGGATAAATATTTCCTAGAAGATTTATTTGTTATTTGGATTTCTTTTGAATTTGGAATTTATTTGGGAGTTTTTAGTGTCATTTAAATATTTCCAAATAACCCAAATAAAATCTATGAGAGGAGATAATGTGACTTCTCCAAAAACATATTTGGAAATATTTAATGTCGCACAACTGTCATTTTGGGAATTTGAAAAAAAAAACTCTAGATCGGCTTTTGGAGTAATTTAAATTAGTCCGTAGAGGTGATAATACGAATACGCGCACAATAAAAAAAATTATTCTATGACAAACGTTATTTTTACCGGAGTACAAATATTCTTCTGGTATTTATCAACATTTTTTTTCTTTCTTTTTGTAAAAAAACACACACACGCAGCCCAACAGACGAAGGCCCACTCACCCTCACGACCCAACCTGGGTCATCTTCAACCTCTGCCTCCTGTACGAGAAGGCCGAGCTCACGCACAGCCACCCGCGCCCCACCCCCTCCCCTCCTCTCCCTCACACTGAAACTACTCTGAACGGAACCGCCTTGCCTCCCTCGACCCCTCCCCTCCATTAGTGCGCCTTAACTCCCCCTCCAATGGACATTAGAAGCATATGAAACTGCCGCCATTAACGCCATTAAAACCAGCGACGCCCTGCTCGCCTCTCACCTCCCCTTGCCCTATAAAATCCTCCCCTGCGTTGCCCACCTCCTCCTCGTCCAAAGCCCCCTCCTTTCGAGACCTATCTGCCTCCCAATCCCGTGGAATTCCTCGCCGGAATTTGGTCCCGTCACCACTTCCGTCGAAGCTTGCCACGATTCAGGTGAGCCTCTCATGGCCATTTTCCTTCTCTAGATGCTGCACCTCTGTGTGGACCTCCTTGACCTCTTATCTCCTTCAAATTCGCAGCCGGAACGCTGTGTCCACGAGTACGTGACCAATCGAAGTTTGGCGCAACTCCGGCAGCTCCTCACGGCCGCCAGAGGAATAGGCCGAGCACCTCTCTATGTCCGTCGCGACCGCCTCCTCGACCTCTACGCCGTTCGGCTGCTCGTTGCCGCCGGAGACCATCATCTCCAACTCCGGCGAGACTCCGGTGAGCACCCAGCCACTTAAACTTCTCTAACGTGTTCTTATATGAAGAGGTATCAGCCAATCAGAACAAGACACGTGGCAGCTCATATCAAATTCCGTAACCCTTTTTCAGAAAAATAGCCCAACTTCGGAAATTCGTATCTCCCAAACCGTATGCCCGATTTCGACAAATTTTATATCCCCGGATTCCTTGGAACATCTAGTTTATTATAAAATTTTGAAATCTCAATTTTGAGCAAATTAAAATTTAGTTCTGATTTAAATAAGAATTGATGTAATTTTGCTATATCTTGTAATCTAGATATCATATGGAAATGTTCCAATTACCAAAGTTGGTCCCTAGAACCATACCCTTCTGTTAGAACTCAATTCTTAATTTTTCAACAATGTTTGGTTCCTGTTTTGACCACTACACATGAATTTGACCTCCCTTAGTTATAATTTAACCACTTGATCCAATTAAATTCTATTCATATATAAATCTTCTTACAAGATCCCTAGAGGACCTCTCTGGTCATATGTTGCCACCACAAAAAATTTGGAGTTATAAATTATTAAATTAGTTTAATAACATGAACTATACGCCCTTCATAAGAACCGAACAAATTGCGTAAACTCGAATCATATGGATATTCTTGCTAGGGTTGTTTGGCATGACTTGTGTGTTGGATGGTTTTGCTTGAGCACTTTTTATATGGATGCTTGATGTGTGGAGTGTCTTACTTAAGTAACTTTATTGCGTTAGATTGCGACGAGTGCGACGGCGAATTCTACGCGGAGGTAGAACTGTGTTACCGAGAATCCAAAGGCAAGTTGCAAATTGATCATGCCCTGACCTATATTTTCATATTATGCATATCTCTTCGAATTTAAATACTATGCATGTTTATAAAAGTTTTGCAAAATATTATTACTAGCTACAGCCTTAGGTTCAAGACTTACTACCATGCTTGGCCGCGCTTGCATAAACGGGTGGGTTGAAAATCAAACCAGTTTTAAACAAATAAACTTGCCATCTTTTGAGGCAACGTTTTGTGAAAATTGTTGAAAAACAAAACTATATATTATTTTATTTCTACTCTCTGGACGGAATGGTATTGACGGGAGCGTCTACAAGTGATTGCGCCCATCGGGGTCTTGCAGTGAATGCGCCCGACTGGGGTCTTGCACACAGGTTTTTGGTAGGGACCGCCGTCCAGGGAAATGAGATCTTCCAAGTACAGTTTGATGTAGCTTCCAGTAAAGCCACATGCTACTATGGGCTCTGGCTTAGCTTAGTACTAACGGGAAACCCTTACCTCAGGACCGCCATCGGAGAGGGGCTTTCATTGCCTAAGTTGCGGGCGGCTTGGTCAGGTATAGGGGGCTGTTACGGAAAGGCTTTGTCACAATCTTCTCCTAGTCATACACCCAAGTGTGTAATGGTAAACGGGGTTGGTTGTGTCATGTGGGGAACGTGTACAACCTCTGCAGAGGGTTTAACCTAATCGATTAGCCGTGCCCCCGGTTATGGGCAATTTTGAGCAACTGAAGACTTGGACTGAAGAAGAATCTTCCCTCTCTTTTCTAAAAATCTGTTTTAAGGGTTGGTTGAGGATTGAGCACAGTGATTGTGTTTCACTTCAACTATATAAATGTTTTACTAAAATCGGAGAATGAACTTTGGTGCGTATATCCAAAGTCTCACTCCTACCTTTTATACTAAAGTTATTAATTTCAAAAGAAGTTTGCAAAATTTAGTATAGGACAAAATTGGCTTTACGCAAAGGAAACCTCCACCAATATTTACCCTGCATATATACATATTCTGTTAAATTTTTTCTTTGCAACTTGCGAGTACATTCCACGTACTCATCTGCACCTGTCATGTGCAGATCTTGACAGAATAAGAGACAATAGGGTTATGGTCTACACTCAACGAGCCCAGTGGCGTTGATGGAGCCCTAACTTAGCGACTACGTATTATTCCGCTGTATGATGTGCCGGCATTGAGCTATGCCTATGGTATGTATTTGCTTAATTCTGGATCTACCGTTGTAGTAAAATGATGTATATTTTACTGATATTCATTTTTGTTACTGTGTGTGCTAGCTACGATCCAGGGATAGCACAGTAAGCACAGAGACTTGGATTTTACCAAATCCGGGTCATTACAATGTGTGAATATATAGACCACAATGAGTCCCTGGTAAGCCTCTAGTTACTAGCTCGTTGATCAACAGATGGTCACGGTTTCCTGACCATGGACATAGGATGTCAGTGATAACGGGATCACATCATTAGGAGAATGATGTGATGGACAAGACCCAATTCTGAGCCTAGCACGAGATCGTATAGTTCGTAATGCATAAGCTTTTCGGTGTCAAGTATTTATTCCTTAGACCATGAGGTTGTGCAACTCCCGGATACCGTAGAAATACTTTGGGTGTGCCAAACGTCACAACGTAACTGGGTGACTATAAAGGTACGCATCGGGTATCTCCGAAAGTGTCTGTTGAGTTGGTACGAACCGAGACCGTGATATTGTCACTCCGTGTGACGGAGAGGTTCCTCTGGGCCCACTCGGTAAGACATCATCATAATGAGTTCAAAGTGACTAAGGAGTTAGTCATGGGATAATGGATTACGGAACGAGTAAAGAGACTTGCCATGACGAGATTGAACAAGGTATCGGGCATACCGACGATCGTATCTCAGGCAAGTACCGTACCAATAGACAAAGGGAATAACATACGGGATTGAGTGAATCCTTGACACAGTGGTTCATCCGATGAAGATCATCGAGGAACACGTGGGAACCAACATGGGTATCCAGATCTCGCTGTTGGTTATTGACCGGAGAGTCGTGTCGGTCATGTCTACGTGTCTCCCGAACCCGTAGGGTCTACACACTTAAGGTTCGGTAACGCTAGGGTTGTAGAGATACATGCACGTGGAAACCCGAATGTTGTTCGGAGTCCCAGATGAGATCCCGGACGTCACGAGGTGTTCCGGAATGGTCCGGAGGTAAAGAATGATATATAGGAAGTCCAGTTTCGGCCATCGGGTGAACTCCGGGGGTCACTGGGAGTGTCCCGGGACCACCGGAGGGGTCCCGGGGGTCCATCGGGTGGGACCACCCATCCCGGTGGGGCCCGTAGGCCGCAAGGGGGAAGGGGCCAGTCCCTGGTGGGCTGGCGCACCACATGGGCCTCCCCCTCCATGCGCCTAGGGTTGAAACCCTAGGGGGAGGGGGCACCCCCATGCCTTGGGGGGCAAGATTCCCCCCTGGCCGCCGCCCCACCCTGGAGATTGGATCTCCAGGGCTGGCGCACCCCCCCTGGCCCCTATATATAGTGGGGGGAGAGGGCAGCCGCACCCCAAGTCTCTGGCGCCTCTCCCCCCTCCCGTCACACCTCCAACTCCTCCGCAGGGCGCCGGCGAAGCCCTGCAGGATTTCCTGCTGCATCCATCACCACGCCGTCGTGCTGCTGCATCTCCGACGACCTCTCCTCCCCCCTTGCTGGATCAAGAAGGAGGTGACGTTGCTGTACCGGACGTGTGTTGAACGCGGAGGTGTCGTCCGTTCGGCGCTAGGATCATCGGTGACGAAGAACGCGAAGAGTACGACTACTTCATCCACGTTGCTTCGAACGCTTCCGCACGCGATCTACAAAAGGGTATGTAGATGCACTCCAATATGCTCGTTGCTAGATGACTCCTTAGATTGATCTTGGTGAAAGCATAGAAATTTTTTGAATTCTGCTACGTTCCCCAACAGTACCTCCTAACGATCCCTTAGAACAATATCTGCTAGACCATGAAAAGGATATGTATATGAATGAGAGAAGGGGAGTAGATGAAATATTCTTTAAACAGGGACCCTTATTGAAACACAACTTACCTATTGAAATTCTTGGGGATCCTCCTCCACCCAAGGGTGATCCCGTGTTTGAACTCAAACCATCACCTGATACTCTTAAGTATGTTTATCTTGATGAAAAGAAGATATATCCTGTTATTATTAGTGCTAACCTTTCGGAGCAGGAAGAAGAGAAATTATTGAAAACTCTGAAGAAGCACCGTGCTACTATTGGATATACTCTTGATGATCTTAAGGGCATTAGTCCCACTTTATGCCAACACAAGATAAAATTGGAAAAGGATGCTAAACCGGTTATTGATCATCAACGACGGTTAAATCCTAGGATGAAAGAAGTGGTAAGAAAAGAAATGTTCAAGCTTCTAGAGGTAGGTATAATTTATCCAGTTGCTGATAGTCAGTGGGTAAGTCCTGTCCATTGTGTCCCTAAGAAGGGAGGTATTACTATTGTTCCTAATGATAAAGATGAATTGATCCCGCAAAGAATTGTTACAGGTTATAGGATGGTAATTGATTTCCGCAAATTAAATAAAGCTACTAAGAAAGATCATTACCCTTTATCTTTTATTGATCAAATGTTAGAAAGGTTATCCAAACATACTCATTTTTGCTTTCTAGATGGATATTCCGGTTTCTCTCAAATACCTGTGTCAAAAGAGGATCAAGAAAAGACCACTTTTACTTGTCCCTTCGGTACCTTTGCTTATAGATGTATGCCTTTTGGTTTATGTAATGCACCTGCTACCTTTCAAAGATGCATGATAGCTATATTCTCTGATTTTTGTGAAAAGATTGTTGAGGTTTTCATGGATGATTTTTCCGTTTATGGAACTTCTTTTGATGATTGCTTGAACAACCTTGATCGAGTTTTGCAGAGATGTGAAGAAACTAATCTTGTCTTGAATTGGGAAAAGTGTCACTTTATGGTTAATGAAGGCATTGTCTTGGGGCATAAAATTTCCGAAAGGGGTATTGAAGCTGATAAAGCTAAAGTTGATGCTATTCAAAAGATGCCATGTCCCAAGGACATCAAAGGTATAAGAAGTTTCCTTGGTCAAGCCGGGTTTTATAGGAGGTTCATAAAGGACTTCTCCAAAATCTCTAGGCCTCTGACTAATCTCTTACAAAAAGATGTTCCTTTTGTCTTTGATGATGATTGCGTAGAAGCATTTGAAATACTTAAGAAAGCATTGATCTCTGCACCTATTGTCCAGCATACCGACTGGAATTTACCGTTTGAAATTATGCGCGATGCTAGTGACTATGCTGTAGGTGCTGTTCTAGGACAAAGTATTGATAAGATGTTGAATGTTATCCAATATGCTAGTAAAACTCTAGACAGTGCCCAGAGAAATTATGCTACTACTGAGAAAGAATTTTTAGCAGTCGTATTTGCTTGTGATAAGTTTAGACCTTATATTGTTGATTCTAAAGTAACTATTCACACTGATCATGCTGCTATCAAATACCTTATGGAAAAGAAGGATGCTAAACCTAGACTTATTAGATGGGTTCTCCTGCTACAAGAATTTGATCTGCATATTACTGATAGAAAGGGAGCTGAGAACCCCGTTGCAGACAACTTGTCTAGGTTAGAGAATATTCTTGATGACCCACTACCTATTGATGATAGCTTTCCCGATGAACAATTAGCTGTAGTAAATACTTCTCGTACTGCTCCATGGTATGCTGATTATGCTAATTACATTGTCGCTAAATTTATACCACCTAGTTTCACATACCAGCAAAAGAAAAGGTTCTTTTATGATTTAAGACATTATTTCTGGGATGACCAACACCTTTATAAAGAAGGAGTAGATGGTATTATTAGACGTTGTGTACCTGAGCATGAACAGGAACATATCCTACGCAAGTGTCACTCCGAAGCTTATGGAGGACACCATGCTGGAGATAGAACTGCACATAAGGTACTGCAATCTGGTTTTTATTGGCCTACTCTCTTCAAGGATGCCCGTAAGTTTGTCTTATCTTGTGATGAATGCCAAATAATTGGTAATATCAGTAGACGTCAAGAAATACCTATGAATTATTCACTTGTTATTGAACCATTTGATGTCTGGGGCTTTGATTATATAGGACCGTTTCCTTCCTCTAATGGGTACACACATATTTTAGTTGCTGTTGATTACATTACTAAGTGGGTAGAAGCTATTCCAACTAGTAGTGCTGATCAATACACCTCTATTAAGATGCTTAAAGAAGTTATTTTTCCAAGGTTTGGAGTCCCTAGATACTTAATGACTGATGGTGGTTCACACTTTATTCATGGTGCTTTCCGTAAGATGCTTGCTAAGTATGATGTTAACCATAGAATTGCATCCCCATACCACCCCCAGTCTAGTGGTCAAGTAGAACTAAGTAACAGAGAGCTGAAATTAATTGTGCAAAAGACTGTTAATAGGTCTAGAAAGAATTGGTCCAAGAAACTTGATGATGCATTATGGGCCTATAGAACTGCATATAAAAATCCTATGGGTATGTCTCCGTGTAAAATGGTTTATGGAAAAGTATGTCACTTACCTCTTGAGCTAGAACATAAGGCATATTGGGCTATTAAAGAGCTCAATTATGATTTCAAAATTGCCGGTGAGAAGAGATTATTTTACATTAGCTCACTTGATGAATGGAGAACCCAGGCCTATGAAAATGCCAAACTGTTTAAAGAAAAAGTTGAAAGATGGCATGACAAAAGGATACAAAAGTGGGAGTTTAACGTAGGTGATTATGTCTTGCTATACAACTCTCGTTTAAGATTTTTTGTAGGGAAACTTCTCTCTAAATGGGAAGGTCCTTACGTTATCGAGGAGGTCTATCGTTTCGGTGCAATAAAAATCAACAACTTCAAAGGCACAAATCCAAAGGTGGTGAACGGTCAAAGAATCAAACATTATATCTCAGGTAATCCTATAAATGTTGAAACCAATGTTATTGAAACCGTAACCCCGGAGGAGTACATAAGGGACACTTTCCAGAACGATCCATACTCTGAAAAGGAAGAGGTATGTGGTACGGTAAGTGAACCGACTCCAAAACAGTTCTAATGGCAATTTTTCTCCGTTTTGGAATATTTAGAAAATTAGAAAAATAAGAGGTAGTCCGGAAAGGACACGAGGCGTCCACGAGGGTGGAAGGCGCGCCCTACCCCCTGGGCGCCCCCCTACCTCGTGGGCACCTCGCCTGCCTCCCGGACTCCGTTTTCTTGCACGTTACTTCTTTTGGTCCGTACAAATTCATTATATATTCTCCCGAAGGTTTTGACCACCGCACCACGCCAAAATCCTCTGTTCTTGTTTCGAGCTATTTTTGTCGCAGATTTAAGCAATATGTCATCCCAGGATTCAGAGGGAGAAAGCTATGTGGCAGATTACCTTGCAGACCCTAAGGTCTACGGGGACTTGGATCATTGTGGCTGGACCACGGAGGAAGAAGAAGACTATGATCCTAGGAGGAAGGAGGAGAGGAGCTCAGATGAAGACGAAGCCCCATTACCTCAACCTGGGGACATGCATGTGGAGTTCAAAAAGTCAAGACTCCCTGATAGAACAAAGAAACCTAAGATCGAGTTTATCCCTTTTCGCCTCTTGCAGGAAAACAAGCAGGATTTATGCAAAAAGATATTAAGCCTTGAGCAGGAGATCGATGACCTAAGGGAGCAAAATTCTACCCTCAAGCACAAATTGAGGAAGAAACCTACGTCATTAACAACTCCATCATCACCACCTTCGAAGACGGAGACATAATCACACGGGTATGGGCACTCCCCTTGGCAGCTGCCAAGCTTGGGGGGGGGTGCCCCGGTATCGTATCACCATCACACCCCTATCTTTACCTTTTTTTCTTTCGATCCTTTTTGGTAATATCTTGATTTAGTAGAATAAATCTTAGTATGATCTAGATGTGAGCTTTGCTTTACGATCTTTATATTTGTAATCGAGTCCGTGAGCTATATAACAAAGATTAGTTTTGAGTCAACGGCTTGATTATCTCACTATGCTTGATTATCTCACTATGATCATGAGAGAATAAAAGAAAAATATAAAAAGTATCAAAGAGATCATATTGATCTTATGGATAGTAATGACTTCACATATATAGAGTACGATGAATAAAAGTTGTTGAGAGTTGACAAACAAAATTTTGGTCATCATTGCAATTAATAGGAAGTAATAAAGAAAGATAGGTTTTCACATACAAATATACTATCTTGGACATCTTTTATGATTGTGAGCGCTCATTAAAATATGACATGCTAAAGAGTTGATATTGGACAAGGAATACAACATAATGGGTTATGTCTTCTTATATCCGAAATAAAGTATATTGTCATGGATCATCCAACATGTTGAGCTTGCCTTTCCCCCTCATGCTTGCCAAAGCTTCTTGCACCAAGTAGAGGTACTACTTGTGCTTCCATACATCCTTAAACCCAGTCTTGCCATGAGAGTCCACCATACCTACCTATGGATTGAGAAAGATCCTTCAAGTAAGTTGTCATTGTTGCAATTCTCTAAAATATGTATGATCTATTAGTGTGGAGAAAATAAACTTTATACGATCTTGTGATATGGAAGCAATAAAAGAAACGGACTGCATAATAAAGGTCCATATCACAAGTGGCAATATAAAGTGACGTTCTTTTGCGCTAAGATTTTGTACATCCAATAATAAAATCAGATGACAACCTCTGCTTCCCTCTGCGAAGGGCCTATCTATTGTTCTTACCTTATAAGAGTCATGGTGATCTTCACCTTTCCTATTTACATTTTATCCTTTGGCAAGCACATTGTGTTGGAAAGATCGTGACATATATACCCAATTGGATGTAAGCTATCATGATCTACATTACCCTTGAGGTAAAAGGTTGGGAGGCAACACTATAAGCCCCTATCTTTCTCTGTGTCCGACTAAAACTTTATACCCATAAGTATTGCGTGAGTGTGAGCAATTGTGAAAGACTAAATGATACTTGAGTATGTGGACTTGCTGAAAAGCTCTTATTTTGACTCTTTCCAATGTTACGATAAATTCCAATTGCTTCAATGACCGAGATCATAGTTTGTTAGTTTTCAATGAAGTTTCTGATTCATACTTGACATTGTGAATAGATTGTTACTTTAGCATAAGAATCATATGACAATATATATATGTTGTTGTTATAAGAATGATCATGATGCCCTCATGTCCATATTTTATTTTATCGACACCTCTACCTCTAAACATGTGGACATATTTTTCGATATCGGCTTTCGCTTGAGGACAAGCGAGGTCTAAGCTTGGGGCAGTTGATATGTCCATTTTGCATCATGCTTTTATGTTGTAATTTATTGCACTACGGGCTGTTATTGCACATTATGTCACAATACTTATGCATTTTCTCTCTTATTTTACAAGGTTTACATGAAGAGGGAGAATGCCGGCAGCTGGAATTCTGGGCTGGAAAAGGAGCAAACATTGGAGATCTATTCTGCACAACTCAAAAAGCCTTGAAACTACATGAAACTCTGTTTCAGAAAATATAAAAAATATCTGGCGAAAGAGGTACAGGAGGGGGGCCACCCACTGTGCACGAGGGTGGGGGGCGCACCCCCTACCTCGTGGGCCACCTGGTAGCCCCTCGATGCCCATCTTCTGCTATATGAGGTGTTTTGACCTGGAAAAAAATCATAAGGAGGCTTTCGGGACAAAGCGTCGCCGTCTCGAGGCGGAACCTTGGCAGAACCAATCTAGGGCTCCGGCGGAACTGTTTTGCCGGGGATACTTCCCTCCGGGAAGGGGAAATCGTCACCGTCGTCGTTACCAACAACTCTCCCATCTTGGGGAGGGTTATCTTCATCAACATATTCACCAGCACCATCTCCTCTCAAACCCTAGTTCATCTCTTGTATCCAATCTTTGTATCCAAACCTCAGATTGGTACCTGTAGGTTACTAGTAGTGTTGATTACTCCTTGTAGTTGATGCTAGTTGGTTTACTTGGTGGAAGATCAAATGTTCAGATCCATTATGCATATTGATACCCCTCTGATTATGAACATGAATATGCTTTGTAAGTAGTTACGTTTGTTCCTGAGGACATGGGAGAAGTCTTGCTATAAGTAGTCATGTGAATTTGGTATTCGTTCGATATTTTGATAAGATATATGTTGTCTTTCCTCTAGTGGTGTTATGTGAACGTCGACTACATGACACTTCACCATTGTTTTGTCCTAGAGGAAGGCATTGGGAAGTAATAAGTAGATGATGGGTTGCTAGAGTGACAGAAGCTTAAACCCTAGTTTATGCGTTGCTTCGTAAGGGGCTGATTTGGATCCATATGTTTCATGCTATGGTTAGGTTTACCTTAATACTTATTTTGTAGTTGCGGATGCTTGCAATAGAGGTTAATCATAAGTGGGATGCTTGTCCAAGTAAGGGCAGCACCCAAGCACCGGTCCACCCACATACCAAATTTTCAATGTAACGAACGCGAATCATATGAACATGATGAAAACTAGCTTGACGATAATTCTCATGTGTCCTCGGGAGCGCTTTCCTTCATATAAGAGTTGACCAGGCTTGTCCTTTGCTACAAAAAGGATTGGGCTATCTTGCTACATCCTATTTACTTTTACTATTTGTCACTTGTTACCAATTACCCTATCACAAAACTATCTGTTACCGATAATTTCAGTGCTTGCAGAAAACACCTTACTGAAAACTGCCTATCATTTCCTTCTGCTACTCGTTGGGTTCGACACTTACTTATTGAAAGGACTACGATAGATCCCCTACACTTGTGGGTCATCACGCCACTTCCTGGCCAGCCCTCTCTCATCTCCACTAAGGCCCATGAGGCCCAATAGCTTCCCGGGGGGGGGGGGGGTCCGATAACCCCCGGTACTCCGTAATTTATCCAATACGAACCGAACCATTCCGGTGTCCGAATATAACCTTCCAATATATGAATATCTATGTATCGACCATTGCGAGACTCCTCGTCATGTCTGTGATCTCATCCGGGACTCTGAACAACCTTCGGTACATCAAATCACATAAACTCATAATAGCAATCGTCATCGAACGTTAAGCACGCGGACCCTACGGGTTCGAGAACTATGTAGACATGACTGAGACACATCTCCGGTCAATAACCAATAGCGGAACCTGGATGCTCATATTGGCTCCTACATATTATACGAAGATCTTTATCGGTCAAACCGCATAACAACATACGTTGTTCCCTTTGTCATCGGTATGTTACTTGCCCGAGATTCAATCGTCGGTATCATCATACCTAGTTCAATCTCGTTACCGGCAAGTCTCTTTACTGGTTCTGTAATACATCATATTTTGACTAACTCATTAGTCATTTGCTTGCAAGGCTTATTATGATGTGTATTACCGAGAGGGCCCAGAGATACCTCTCCGACACTCAGAGTGACAAATCCTAATCTTGATCTATGCAAACACCACAAAAACTTTCGGAAACACCTCTAGAGCATCTTTATAATCACCCAGTTACGTTGTGACATTTGATAGCACACAAGGTGTTCCTTCGGTATTCGGGAGTTGCATAATCTCGTAGTCAGAGGAACATGTATAAGTCATGAACAAAGCAATAGCAATAAAACTAAAAGATCATTGTGCTAAGCTAACGGATGGGTCTTGTTCATTACATCATTCTCCTAATGATGTGATCTCGTTGATCAAATGACAACACATGTCTATGGTTAGGAAACACAACCGTCTTTGATTAACGAGCTAGTCTAGTAGAGGCATATTAGGGACACTCTGTTTTGTCTATGTATTCACACATGTATCAAGTTTCCGATTAATACAATTCTAGCATGAATAAAAGACATTTATCATGATATATAAGGAAATACAAATAACAACTTTATTATTACCTCTAGGGCATATTTCCTTCAATATAGTGGGCAAATGACACGAAAGTCCTATTCTGCTCCCGAGCTCAAATGCTCTTGCGTGAACAGTAAATCAAAAAAATAGTTAAGAATATCAAAAAATTCTAATTTTTTTGTGGTGAACTTTGGCAAATGTTTTGTATGCTGGCAAAATTTCAATACGGAACGACATTGGAGGAAGGCGTGGTTTGAGCTGGGGCGTGGCAAAACTTGCCAAAGTTCACCACACAAAAAATTCAGAATTTTTTACTATTTTTTGAATTTTACTGTTCAGGAAGGAGCATTTGAGCTAGGGTGTAGATACTCCATGTTCGTAAATGACGTGATAACTTTCATAAAGCAAGTCTCTCTACATCTAGCCAACAAATCCTTGTGTCAATATTGCTTAATTGTTTATTATAGTAATTCATTGTAACATGTGTCTTATTTTCTGGGTCAGGAACTTGTACTTCCCTTCGTAATAATGGCTAAAAAATTCAATAAACTTAAACATTGGGACAATACCCGTTGAACCACTTGTTTTTCACTATTAGAGCATCTCTAGCAGACCCCGCAAATCTCGCAAACCCACATAAGTCCGGCGAGTATACGGGCTCGGCCCAATTTCTGGTCAAAATAGAGCCCGTATTTTTTTTACCGCGGCCCGCAAACCTTCCACCAGAAGCCGTATATCTACGGGTTTACGCCGGGGGGGGGGGGATACGGGTCGAAACCCTATCTCTCTGTCACCGCATTCCAGCGCGATTCCCCACTGCCCCGTCGCATTTCTCGTCGCCGGCGAGCCTGCATCCGCCTCAAAACGCCATGTGGAGCTCCGGTCGCACCTCCGGCGATCGTCGCGACCCCGAGCGCGAGCATCATGTTCGCTCGGACGGCGCGAGGAAGCGTGGGGCCAAGAAGTGGACGAACCGGGGCCTCTCGCCGCCGTCGACGTTCCTCCGCTGCGAGGCAGAGGAGTACGGCCGTCAGCAGGCCACGGGGTCCTCCATCGGGGGCTCGAGGTCTGCCGCGTGGCTCAACCCCGTGGCGAGCTCTTCCTCTTCCGGCGCGAGGCTTCTCCCCGTGAAGAGGGAGTGGTCGGAGGAGCCGGAGGAGCGCGACGGAGTCGCCATCCCACAGGAGCCCGAGGAGACCGTGCGTCGCGGCGTCGTCGGGCCCGAGGACTTCGTCGCCGATGTCGACGCGGTCGCGGCCGCAATTGCCGAACGCAGCTTGCGCGAGGAGGCGGAGCGCCGACACCACGACGAGGAGCTCGAAGCCCTCATGCTCCAGCAGGCGGTCACGGCGAACCTTGCCGCCAAGGAGAAGGACGACGAGTGGCGGCGCATCCGCGAGGAGCAGAGGGAGAAGTACATCGACCTCGGCAGCTCCGACGAGGATGATTGAGCTCCTCCACCGCGTCGTCCATGGCCGCGAGCTCGCCGCCATGAGATCCCCACCCCCCTCTAGTAATAGTAGTGAATGTAGTATGTAGTATGAACTAGTATTTGTAATGAATTAGTGTTTGATCATGTAATATATGTAATATGTGATGAACTACTATGGTTGCAATTTCTCCCCCGATTTTTTTTCAAATTATGCAGTTTCATATATGGTTTCTATTCTGCCGCGCACGTTTTCGACCCGCAAACGAGATCTTCATCGAACCGTAAACATCTTATGCGGTTCGGGATTTTACGAGGTCTGTTAGAGATGCTCTTAGTTTATACCGTTATTTCAGTTCAGCCAGTTTACTCTAGTGAGTTGAATTTTGAGTTGCTGAGGATTTTGTGTGGGCCTTTGGAAGAGGCCAGGAGAGGTCTGCGGTAGGAGATGATTTTCCTTACAACACAGTTGAGATGTCGAATGTGTGGCTGGGAGTCCCACGTGATCATTTCGTTATTCCTGTAAACCTTGTGCTCAATTAATAAAGAGGGTTTACCAAACAAAAAAAATAGATATCGAATTAGGTATAGCTCACACCGCATTTATTTTGTCTTGTAATATCATCTTTTGGTTTGGGCTTGCTAGAAGATGGTTGGGATAAGAATCCCATATTTCCTCTAGAGGCCAGGAGTTCGTACACATTTTTTTTTTTTTTGAAACGGAGTTCGTACACAAAGAACATGAGGAAACGTAAGGGTATGTACAATGATGCTATCTTAAGAATGCCATATAGGATAGATGATGAGGTGGAGGAGAGATAAGTCATAAGAAAAGACTTGTCTTCTCTTATTTAAGATAAGACAAGAGATGATCTCTTAGCACAATATGTCTCACCATATTTTTAGAAATTACTAATTATTAAAGATAAGGCTAAGAGATGACCACTAGTAGAAAACAGGGCAACGGTCCCGGCCAGAAAATCGCATTAGTCCCGGTTCACTCACGAACCGGGACTAATATGAGCATTAGTCCCGGTTCGTGCGGCTAGGGCGACATGCAACCATTAGTCCCGGTTCTAATGGAACCTTTAGTCCCGGTTGAAGCCATAAACCGGGACTAAAGGGTGCGATGGCCTTTCGTCCCGGTTTGTGGCTCGAACCGGGACCAAAGGTCAGACCTTTAGTCCCGGTTGGAGCCACAAACCGGGACTAAAGGGGTTGAGGCTTTAGTCCCGGTCCATGGTTCCAACCGGGACTAAAGGTCTAGTCCCGGTTCGAGCCATGAACCGGTACTAAAGGGGTCCTGAATTTCAAAAAAGTGTAATGAAAACGTAAAACGGCTATAACTTTTGCATACAATGTCGAAAAAAAACATATAATATATCAAAATGTAGGGAAAAAAATTCCGCATCCGATTTCAACGGCCTTTGGCCTATTTCGACATTTTTAGAATCTTCAAATTCCAAAAGGAAAAAAAATATGCTCAAATTTCAGTTTTTTTGAATTTTTGGTCAAACTGTGCTCAAACTACTTATTCAAGAAATATTATTGTTACTAAATAATTATTCAAGAATATTAGTGTTTCTAAATAATTATTTTAGTTTTTTTGAATTTTGGTCAAATCTGGTCAAACTGTGGTCAAACTACTTATTCAAGAAATATTAGTGTTATTAAATAATTAATGTATTTTACAATAATATTTTTTAATTTAAACAGTGCTTCGTACTCAACTTCAACTCCTCATGGTTAATAGGATTGACAGCAGAGTATTGTCAGGAAAACAACAAGTGCAGACTTGGAAACTAGGGGGAATAGAACTCGGAAGTTAAGCGTGCTCAGGAAGTTAGACGATTTGAACTGGGTGATGATGGATGATTAGAGATTAATGGGTGATGATGGGTAGTTAGAGGATGGGGCCGGTTTCAAATAATTCAGATATTTGAAAATCAGGAAAAAAATTAAAAAAAATCAAAAAAAAAATCCTTTAGCCCCGGTTGGTGTTACGAACCGGGACTAAAGGTCGAGCTCCAGAAACCAGCCACGTGGAGCTCCTTTAGTCCCGGTTCGTAAGCAAACCGGGACTAAAGGGGAGGGCTTTAGTACCGACCCCTTAGTCCCGGTTTAAGAACCGGAACTAAAGGCCCCTTACGAACCGGGACTAAAAGCCCGTTTTCTACTAGTGGACCCATTGTAGACGTTTTTTTGAGATCTCTAAATTACATGCAAGATTTAAGATAAGACTATCTTATCAACCATTGTACATGCCCTAAGAGAAGCCAGCTCTGGTGAGTACAGTGTGGGGTTTTGTCTAATAGTTTCTGGATTTCCTTTTTTGCAAAACAAAGGTGGGTCACAACTTGGACCATTGTTGCACAAAATTTCAGCTAGCCGCACTGTTGCATGAAAAAATCGCCACACTTTAGCAGGTGTTTGATGAGAAGCGAACGCAAATCACAATAACAAAATGAAACGTTATTCCGACCAAGATTTGAGAGTATCTTCGAACGCCACAAGAAGAAGCAACACGAGCATCTCAAAGGATAACGTAGGGTGTTCTCACACGGTACTTGCCGCTCGTGTCGGTCCACACCACGGCCCCATAGGCGGCCTTGCCTCCGGGAGTAGGCGCGGTGAGCTTGACGTCTACTTCGAACGAGATCTTCTGCCCTGCCCCGCTGAACTCCAGCGTCGCCGGCGTCACGGCCACGGCCACGTTGCTAGGCGAAACCGACGAGGCGTGGTACGTCGCCGGACCCGCTCCGACGCTGGTCACCGTCCTGCTGAACCGCATCTCCCCGGTGGTAGCGTTGGCGCCAAAGATGGCAACAAACGACGGGTAGTTCACGTCGTTGGACGAGAAGGAGCAGTTGTACGCCGTCGACGACCTCGTGATCGCCGCGATCTGGGCGTTGGTATAGTTCGCGGAGCAGAGCAGCTCGACGAAGTCCTTCGGCCCGGCGTCGTACACCAGCCCCGGGTCCATGGCCTTGTTGGGGCTGACTTGCCCGGAACCCATGGCCAGCGGGCTCGCCGCGGTGCCGTTGTCGTTGCCGTCGAAGCCAGCGCCAGCGTCGGTTATCGGGTGGAACGTGTTGTCGTTGGTGCTCGCGGTGGTCATCATCGCCGACTTGATCATGGCGGGGCTCCAGTCCGGGTGCGCCGCCCGCAATAATGCTGCCACGCCGCTGGCGTGCGGGCACGCCATGGACGTCCCGGAGGCGACGAGGAAGTCGCTGGCTAGCGACGTCTGGCCGATCAGCCCCAGTGGAGATACGGGTGCCCACGACGCCAGTATGCTGTCCCCTGGCGCCAGTATGTCCGGCTTGAGCACCCCGGGGTAACTCTTCGATGGGCCTCGAGAAGAGTACGCGGCGACCACCGGCGCAGGTCGCGTGGCGAGGATCGTCTGCTGGAACTTCATTGTCACCGTTGGGATCATGGTAGAGTTGATGTAGCTCAGCAGCGCCGGTCCATCTCTTGAGCTGATGAAAATAGCTGGGAGCGGCATGGTGTCATCAAAAGACAGGACGTCCGTGATGAAGATGGCACCGGCGACGCCGGCCTCGTTCGCGATGTTCAGCTGCTCAGTGACACGCCCGGTGTCACGACAGACGACTATGCTCGTCGTTACGTTTGCCATTGACGCCGACGAGTTGCACGCCGAGATGGTGTCGTCGTACACCAGCTTCGTGCCCACCACCCAAGCGTTCGCCGGATACGTCGTGAAGCCTGTTATGGTGGTTAGCGTCGTGTTGCCATAGGACACGGTGCCAGAGAACATTGTCCGGTCCACCGTGCCAGCCGCGACGGTGAGCAGCCATGGGATGCCGTTGTGCAACAGGCCAGGGACTGGGCCGAAGTTTCCCGCTGAAGCCGACACGAGGATACCGCGCTCCATGGCGGCGAAAGCAGCTATGGCCACGGGATCCTCGTACAGCGGCACGCCGTCGAAGCCCATGGAGATGGAGATGATGTCAACACCGTCCGCAATGGCCGCGTCCATGCCGGCTAGCACATCAGACGCATACCGGCCCTCGTCCCAGATGACCTTGTACATGGCAACATGAACACGCGGGGCAACTCCACGGGCTGTGCCGAGCCCGTACCCGAAGAAGGACGCGCAGGGCACGGGGCTGCCCCCGGCTGTCGACGATGTGTGCGTGCCGTGGCCTATGGTGTCGCGCGTGGAGTTCATGCTGATCTTGATGCCGGGGTTCGCGGCGACCAAACCCCTGTTGAAGCAGCGTGCTCCGATGAGCTTCCGGTTGCACAGGGAGGCGGGGAAGGCCACACCTGGCTCACACGTGCCGCGCCACCGGGACGGCACGGGGGACATGCCGGCATCATCGAAGCTCGCGCTCTCTGGCCACACTCCGGTGTCGATCATGCCGATAATGACGTCCTCGCCGAGCTTGGCTGCCGGCCACAGCCCACCCAACGGGCTGAGGTGGAGGAACTCGGTGGAGTGGGTTGTGTCGTGAGTGATGTCAGAGCGGCGGTCCGGGTAGGCCGAGACGAAACCCGGCGCGCGGCTCAGCTCGTGGAGCTCGGAGGCCGAGAGGGTGGCCGCGAAGCCGTGGAGCGCCTCGTCGTAGGTGTAGACGAGCCGCGGCTGGTAGCCGCTGGCAGCGCCCGGTGAGTCGGCTGCTGCTGCTGCTGCTAGAGACGCTAGCACGGTGGAGTACCACTCACGGTGGTTGGAGTGCGCTGTCGGCATGGCGGACTTGTCCATGTGGACAATGTACGACGGCCGCCGATCGGCGGCCACTGGAGTCAGGAAGACAGAGCAGAAGAGGAGCCATGAGCTACTCACTAGGAGTAGAAGTGATGCCATGTTGAGTTGTCGACGACCGAATAGTTCCAACTTCTTAGCACGGGCGTCCATTTATATACGTGGCGGTGCATTGCATTCATCGGAATCGACGCACGAAGTACATGCTTGTCCTTCTTCCATTGTTTTGTACGAGGGTACACATCGAAGGCATCGTTTTCTCTCGTCCTAAAACCATCGACGGTGTGTTGCATGAGGAACCGAGGTCACAAAATCCCAAAAAATAAATACTCGACAATGCGACTTTTTGAACAAAGTACATTGTTCATGTACATACATGTACACACTCATCTCTATAGACACATGCACATTTTACCCCACCATCAAGATAGTAAGGCCAATTCTAACACCCACACATATTTCATCCGGCCGCATCCGTTGAGTCTTCACGGACAAAAAATGTGACCCGGGGCCGACGCAAATGGACGGGCGTCCATTTAGACCCATTTCCAACTCAAATTTGGGCTTGATTTGCAATTTTGCATCCACGTGAACACGCAGCAGCTTGGCCCGCCCGTCTGTGGCACACAAACCATTCTTCCCGCAATCAACACCGCCCCCTCTTCGCCATCACCTCCGCCGCCTACTTCCATCCTTTGCGCCAACGCCTCCCCTCCACCCCCCCCCCATCGCATCCACCGACGGCCCCACCTTTTGCCGCATCCAACGACGCCCACTTTTACCGTCAAAATTTCGATTACATGGAGCGTCGAAAGGGGGCGGGTTTTGCCTAAAATTACTATCTGGGCCCACTACTACGCGCAGGTCCGGGGGGAGGGGGCGTCCCTGCACCCATGTGTGTCGACTCAGTCGGGTCGTTCCACTCGACACGGAGCCGTCCATCAGCATTGGACAGCCCGCATGCGGCGCTCAAGACGAGGATGCAGTGCAGCTGCATTTTTAAGCAATTGGGTTGTCTATATGGGTTGG
This sequence comes from Secale cereale, assembly GCA_902687465.1. Lineage (NCBI taxonomy): Eukaryota > Viridiplantae > Streptophyta > Magnoliopsida > Poales > Poaceae > Secale > Secale cereale. The sequence continues at coordinate 856,791,541 of LR738711.1, read as the reverse complement.
CGGACGAGAGTAGATTTTTGGAGCCAGGGTGCATTGGAGGACCTTATTTTAAGTAGTATGGAAATCATGTTTAAAGTTTCAAATAATTATACATAATCATATTGATGTATCTTACACATGTGTAAAGTTTAGTGATAAAATAAGTAAACATGTGAGCTATACAAAGATGACACAATGGCGATTTCCAAATAATGAATAATACATGCATTGTTCATATTTTCAAAAATCTTGATTTTGTCATTTTTGTGTAACTCACATGGTTATTGCTTTCAGCATCATAATTTACGCATGTGTAATATACATCCGTATAAACATGTTGAATTCTTTTCAGATTTTTTTGTAACATGAAAAATACTATTTTGGCACTATTTAGAGAAGTAATATCACCGGAAGTCACAGAACTTGCGTCACATGTTCAGTTTGATACTAAAACTTTGAAAATAAACGATGATGCATGTGGAGCTTAAATGGGCTGCAGATACTGCGGCCCATTATTCACGCGTTATATTTTTAATATATTTGTAAAATTAAGTATTAAAGTTGTGTTCTAATATGTCTCAATAAAAGTTATGTTCTAATATTTGTACAGACGATAATTAGCAAATAGAAACATTCAAATATAAACATGTGTCTTATATATAAAATATTTAGTAAACTGTAAGTAATAATTATGTTCAAATATTTTGTTAAAAATATTATACATAGACAATGATTAGTAAATAACACTTTAAAATTTAACATGTGTATTATGTATTAAATATTTAAAATATTTTATAAACCTGTGTATTATACAAACATGTGTGTTATGTAAATGGTTGTATTACATATTTGGTTTTCAAATATACAATTTAAAAATAGTATTTATTTATGCAGCATTTCAATTATTATACATATTTTTATAGTTCAATGTTTGTCTAATTAAA
>LR738711.1:856676182-856790543 GCA_902687465.1 Secale cereale | reverse complement strand
TATGAATATTCAATTGTGGCTAATATTAAATTATATAATATTTTTAAATATAAGTCATGTATAAAGATTGTACACAAGTGAATATTCATAAATATTTAGTAAATGTTTGTGGTCATCATTTCCTATAATTTAAATATAAGCGGCGAGTGTAAATATTTTGGATTCATTAAACATATTTATTTAATAACCATTTTAAATTTGTGTTAACTAATATTTGTTGTATAATACACAGATTTATATTAAATTGTTTTTATTTACTAATAATTGTCTGTATGTATAGTATTTTAACACACAAATATTTGAATATAATTTTATTACTTTTGTTTCACAAATACCTTAAATGTTTTTATTACTTATGTTTTACTACATAGTTTTTGTATAATACACAGCTTTATATTTGAGTATTTTAATGATATTGCCTCTTATTTAAAATATAGGGCTTGCTAAAGCTCATCGTCCAAAATGACTTTTTATTGGCGGACAGACTATTCCAACTCTCTTGCAGGCTCATAAATGAGCGAACAGAAAACAAAAACGGGCTAAGCCCCTCCTCTCCTCGACCAGATAACGGGTAAAATATGTTCGAAGAATTCATGTTGCCTCGGATTGCAAGGTGGTGGTTGACTGCATCAAACAAGGAACCTCGGCGAGCTATGGTGCAATAATCCAAGAGATAGACCAACAGTCTATGACATTTACCTTTTGTGAAATAGTTCATGAGTTTATGAGCTTGAATTTTGAAACTCACAATTTAGCGAAGCATGCACTCTCTCTTGAGGGTGGTCGCCATGTTTGGTTAGGCCACCCCGGAGATCTTTCTTCCATCCTTGTAAAAATTGTGACGACTTTTTTTGACAAAGGGTGGAATGTATTACTCAGAATGAAGTATCAATCGAATACAATCAAAATGAGCACACACACACACTGCCTCTATATAGTTAGATGCACACTGCCAACACCAACCCACAAACAAAAAACCCGCCGGCAAATAGCAAAGTCATATAATATCAAAGTTATGCCTAAGCAAGCACAAAAAAACCAAAGCAATCAAATCCGCTATCGACAACCTACAACAATAACTGTATCCGCACCAACCATCTCATGACAACACACGGACAACGATGTTCTTCAACAGAAACACATTTAGGAAGGGAGCGATATTCGAGCGCCGCCGTCACTAGATCCGGCCACCAAAAGCTAGAGTCTAGGTTTTCACCCTAAAGAACTAGTCCGAGCATATTTGAGCAATGCCTTCAACAAGGTAACGACACAAAAGAATCTCCACTGCCAGGTACAACCAACTGCTACTTCTTGAGCTTGCGTTGGTTTTTCCCTTGAAGAGGAAAGGGTGATGAAACAAAGTAGAGCTAAGTACTCCCCTCAGTTAAGAACCAAGGTATTGATACATCCATTTTGCATCATGTTTTCTTACTGTTATTTATAATGTTTTTATGCATAACAATGGCTTTTGGAGTAATTCTAATGCCTTTCTCTCATAATATGCAAGGTTTACACAAAGAGGGAGAATACCGGCAGCTGGAATTCTGGACCTGAAAAAGTTACACTAAGACACATATTCTGCACATCTCCAAATGAGCTGAAAATTTACGGATAATTATTTTGGAATATATAAAAAATACTGGAGCAAATAACTACCGAAGGGGGGCCACCTCGTGACCACAAGACACCAGGGCGCGCCAGCCCCCCCCCCCCCCAGGCGTGCCCTGGTGGGTTGTGGCCAGCCCGGCCCACCTCCGGTGACCATCTTCTTGTATATAAGGTATTTTGACCTAGAAAAAAGTGGGAGAGGACTTTCGGGAAGGAACACCGGGCAGGAGCACTTTTGCCCTCCGGCAGAGCGATTTCGCTGGGGGAACTTCCCTCCCGGAGGGGGAAATCGAAGCTATCGTCATCACCAACAACTCTCTCATCTTTGGGAGGCCAATCTTCATCAACATCTTCAACATCACCATCTTCTCTCAAACCCTAGTTCATCTCTTGTGTTCAATCTTTGTTCTTTGTACCGGAACCTCATATTGGTACTTGTGGGCGACTAGTAGTGCTGATTACATCTTGTAGTTGATTACTATATGGGTTATTTGGTGGAAGATTATGTGTTTAGATCCATTATGCTATTTAATACCTCTCTGATATTGAGCATTATTACCATTTATGAGTAGTTACTTTTGTTCTTGAGGTCACGGGAGTAATCATGTGAACTTGATATGTGTTCGATATTTTGATGATATGTATGTTGTGATTCCCTTAGTGGTGTCATGTGAACATCGAGTACATGGCACTTCACCATGTTTGGGCCTAAGGGGATGCATTGTGGAGTAGTTATTAGATGATGGGTTGCTAGAGTGACATAAGTAAAAATCGTAGTTTATGCGCTGCTTCATAAGGGACTGATTTGGATCCATGTGTTTAATGCTATGGTTATATTTTATCTTAATACCTTTCTCGTAGTTGCAGATGCTTGCGAGGGGGTTAATCATAAGTGGGAGGTTTGTTGAAAACAGTCCATCCTTTTATAGTGCCCCTGTTTTATCTTAACACTTTGCTTATTATAAGAAACAGTCTTGGCATATCCTTTCCCACAAAAGGATTGGGCTACCTTGCTGCACTTTATTTACCGTTCTTGTTACTTGCTCGTTACAAATTATCTTGCTATCAAACTACATGTTACCGACAATTTCAGTGCTTGCAGACATTACCTTGCTGAAAACCGCTTGCCTATGATTGACCCCCTATTCTTGTGGGTCATCAAGACTCTTTTCGGGTGCCGTTGCCAGGGAGTGAAGCGCTCTTGGTAAGTGGAAATCAGTAAGGAAAAATTTATATTACGTGCTGAAATTTATTGTCACTTGTTACTATGGAGAACCATCCTTTGAGGGGTTTTGTGGTGACCCCGACTCATAAGTCAAGATCACCGAATGCACGTGTACAGTGATCCCAGAGATCAATGCACACTGAACACACAGAAGCTGAATAACAAGAGTCTTACATCCATACACACCTCATTACACAAGTAGGACCATTATGGTCAAGTATTGAGTATATCATCGCAGTGGAAATCTTCAATAACAACTTGGACCCATGCCATCTGCCTTAACCCTACAGTCATTCTGACTGGGAAGCGTCCTAGCTCGCATGTTCATCACCAAGACATCTTCATCATATCATGTTCTTTCATGCCTGGCCAATAAAATAACCAGTGGCAAGCCAATGAGTACTTTGAATGTACTCGCAAGCAACCCAAGAGTGATAACAGAATAATTATGCAAGGCTCTACTGCTAAATTGGCAGTTTTGCGGAAAGCTAGTTTTTCTCATGCAAGTATGATCAATGTTTATCAATGATATGAATGTGTCTGCAACAAGAATCAGAAGGTTAGAGACATCAACATTGAGAAAGAGTTATGATCAACTCATGCTCAAGCTCATCGTGACTTCCTCATGAATCACGTCAACAGATTTACCAAACTGTGTTATTTTTCAGAAACATATGGACATAGTCTAAGCAACACCACCCAACTGTCCTGGACCGCGGACACGACTATTCGAATAGTTCTACACTCTGGAGAGGTTGCACACTTTACCCACAAGATCCGGGGAACTTCCATGTCATCCACGACCCGCGGTACCTCAAGTACCCTGGGGAAGCACCCGATCACTATCTTTCCCTAGACGACACTAACATAGAGTCCACTCGATTGGTAGCAACCCCCGTGCCCAACATTTCACATCTTAAAATTGTGGAGCCTCGCTCCCATATTCATCACATACCACTCGCATGGGGTACCAACGGTGTGTCCGGTGCCCTGTGAAAACAGTCATGGCCGCCTATCCAAACACGACCCCGTCCTGAGAGTGACCTCGTGTCACCCCCGTCACTAGTAATGCGGGCACCATGCTAGTATCGGCCTAGGTAATCAATAATGCCCTTTCCCATATAAGGGTAGAGTGGTTGCGCATGCTTGGTTGGGACGGTCGACAAATCTTAAATCTAATCCGTCTGTGTGAACAACACTTTCATTAAACCAGTCATAGCCTAGTGGTGGGAAGGGGCTGATGCCTTCCCACCCACCCAGGTTCAAGGCACAGTACTTGAAATTTGGGTTTGTTGCACCAATTATACTGTAAGGGGTTCCCTTACAGTCTTTCCATAAAAAAACACTTTCATTAACCCTCGGTACACCACTTCTTCACGAAGTAGTGCCCTAGTTCATCATCATCTCCCATGGGCATTAGTGGCAGCCACTGGGTTATTTTGCAAGTATGTCAAACCACGCTTGTTTCTTTCAGTGCATAACCCTGACCCATTTAGCGTAGCCAACTACTATAGCATATTCCTACAACCCATCAACACAACTCTAAACAAGGATAGAGTCATGAACAATGCAAGTATCAACGGTGTATGCCACGGAGGCAAGCCTAGCAAGGTTGCCATTCAAGGTATATCATGCACTCAGTGAAGCAACGGAAATGCTATTATGATGTAAAATGGTTCATCATGGTCAAAGGGCTGGTTGCCTGGTTCATCAGAGTCTTCAAGTCTTCTGGTCCTTCTCCAAGTACTCTGTCTACTTCATCAACTAACGTCAGAAACAATCACAATAAGCAACACAACAAGGCAAAAATAAAAGTGCTCAAAAAATACTAGTTGGACTTTTCTAGGATACCTTTGGTCATATGAGGAATGACCAAAGTGGTTTCAATGGAATTGGACAAGTGGATATTTTGGAAATTTTCAATATGAAGAATATAAGGGATTAGTGGATTTGCAAGAAGTGTATAGAAGAATTATTTTGAAAAATAAGAAAAGGCACCCATTTAACAAGGAATGATTTTAGAAGCATCTAGGAGTTGGTTTCACTGGATTTGGAGTTCAAATGAATTCCCTAGGGATTTGCAAAGTTGGCTATACATGGATAAATAGACCAATATTTGATGTGGTACAGAAAGCATTGGAAAAAATGTTCAAAAACTAAGTTAGAAACATACAAGTATCTAGGAATTTGAATCATTGTATTTGGATCAATTTTGAGCTCTATGTGATTTTCTAAAGTTTATCACAGAAATGGAAAAGTGGGATTTCATAAATGTTTCTGAAGTAAATGTTTCTGTAAAAATGTGCAATTAGCACCATGTGATAGAGAATGAATTTATGAACCACTAGAGATTTGAATCATCAAATTTGGAGTCCATTTGAATTATTTATGGATTTTATAATATTCCTGGAAAAAGAAAAAGACAAAGGGAGGGGGCTATACCTATACTGCGTACTAGGCGCAGTATAGCTCCACAACGCAGTGGGCCGACCAAGCTGTTCGTCCACGTAAGCGCAGAGGCGACGTCGAAGGCGTAAACCGTGGAAGCCGTTGTCGGTGTCAAAACCGGCAGATCTCGGGTAGGGGGTCCCGAACTGTGCGTCTAAGGATCGAAGGTAACAGGAGGCACGGGACACTTTGTGTCGGGGATATACCCCGCGGTATGACCCGGCTGGAGTTATAATCCGGCTGGGACTTGGTAAACCGGCGGAGAGCAAAGATAGAGAGTCAAGACAGATGGCTAAGATAGACGGTAAACCGGCAGACAATGTTAAACCGGCAAACAGTGATAACTGGGTTGCCACGGGTTATGAAGCCCAAGACGTTATGAAGCCCAAGATGTTAAGAAGCCCGTGAAGGAAAGTTAGAATAGTTAAGTCTTAAGTCTGAGTTGGACTCTACATGTAACCCGCCTCTTCAACATATATAAGGAGGGGTAGGGCTCCCCAAAGAGGAAGAAGTTCTCACAAGTAAGAGGCGCCATAATCTTTAGGGCTAGACACAAAGAGCCGGTTTATCGGCGACACCATGAGGGTCATAATGAGATCTAGCCTCAAACAGCATGTAGGGCTATTACCGGATGATGTTTCCCGGGGCCCGAAGTTGTCTAAATCCTTGTCTTGCGTTGCGTCTCTCGATTCCGTTCAACCCCTCTCAAGCTACTACATAGATGCGCGGCCTCACGACTAAGTCCTTACCCTAGGACATCTGCCGTGACAATTCCACGACAGTTGGCGCCCACCGTGGGGCCTGCGCATGGTAGTGTTGAGTTCTTGGAGGGATTTCTAGGGATCGAGGAGCTCACAATTTTTTGGAAGAGAAGAGCCGGTTTGAAGGGAGTTGCGTCAGCTTAAAGTTTCATCGGACCTGATTATGACTGGATTCGAGCAGTTCACAGTTGTTTGGATGAAGGAAAGCCGGTTTTGAAAGGATCTACATCGACTATGAGTTCGTCGGATCAAGATTAGAAATTCCGCCCTCACCGTTTCCGCGTCCGTGACCCGAAGAAGACGGCCACCACCCGTTGTTGGACTGGCTCCGCCTTCAATTCGAGCCACTCCTGCGCCTTGTTTCCCGTCCGGGTTGTCGTCGCCAAGTGACCCACTTCGCCTTCGTCTGCATCCACCAAGCGCCCGATCGGGTCTTTGTCAAATCTGAGACAGCTAGTTTATATCTGGCTCTTGGTCCGGTTTAAAAAAAAAAGGGTAAAGTACCAGTGCCCGGGTGGAGGTTATCTAATCACCACGACCCGGGTATGGATTATCCGATCCGACCTCGCCTCGTTCTCCTCTATTACGATTTCTGCCTCTGCCAGGGCCTTCCTCAGCCTGCGCACTCCTGACCCGCCATGCATCTCCGCTCGTCATCAAAGTCACCGAAAGGAGTTAACTGCGACACCTGCCGGCGGTAAACTGCCACTGCGGACTCAGCCCGCCGGGCCTCTACTCCTGACCCGCACCACAGCACTTCAAGTCGCCCGGCCTCGTGTCCGTCTCCGTCGAGGCTTCAAACTAGCCCCGCCGCCACGCGCCTCTGTGTCTACGCCTCTTGTCTGAACCGCGCCCTGAGTCGCCGCTTTACTCCAGCGCGCAGCTCCGCGTCGCTCGCCCGTGCGCCTCCACGCGCGGCCTTGGCCCCAGCCTCCTCTCCCCTGCTCCCGCTCAGCCCGCCGGGTCGGCCGACGCTGGTTTCCCGTACCGCCCCGCGCGGCTCCAGCTCACGCCCAGTCTTCTCCGATTCCGAGCTCGCTGCTCCGAGTCACCTATGGCCTGAGCCGCCGGTCGCCCTCGCCTGTACTATGCCATGTCGCCTCGTCGGCGCCCCAACATCTCCGCTGCGGCCGGTTTGCAGGCCGCTGCCTTTTCCTCGTTCAACCTCCATGGTTGTTTCCTGCCTTGGCCAGTTTGGCGCGATTGTGCTATCCAATCCGCCATACTGCGTCATTCGCCGACGAGTCTGCGTTACCAAGCCGCGCCGTATCTCTCTTGTGCGCGTGTGGCTCCGCTCTGGTTCTACCGCGTTCAGTTCTGCCTCTATTATAGGTTACCGTGGCCGTGAGCCGCCGTTTCCGAGCTCGGCCTTGACTCCATGGCTGTGCCTTTGCCTCATCTCACACCGTTTCCTAGCTGCTTCCACTACTACTCAAACTGGACTGTACTTCCACTACGGTTTTCAACCCACCGGACTCCAGCTTGTCGGGGGCCTCTTCAACCACAGCGAGTGCCGAGTCGCCGAACTCCATGGCTTCCGCCGCCGTGACGCACTAAGCCACTCCGTCGTTGCGGATTGGATCCAAGTTCGCTGCTCGTATCTAGATCGGAGGATGCGAGACCTATTACAGGCGGAAGTCCGGATCGTTGTATCCGAGATAGACACAAGACCAGACCGGCTGTGTCTGTTTACGTACAAATTGCAAGTCCCAAGAAACAAAGCATACGGGATCACCTCTGCTGTTTGCTGTGTCCTCCACAAGAAGAAAAACAATTCATCTAGTACTCAGTACTAGTTGGGTGAGCACGACAGGATCAATTAAAATACTACTTTGGCTGCACACAAGAGAAGAAAAGAAAGGCAAAGGGGCGTGTTTCATCCCACTACTACTTCACTGTCCATGTTCATCCGTCAAAAAATACCAGGTGCTATCTTTTCTATGTATTTTATCAGCACCTATTAAATTGTTTGAGAACAATTACTTGGTTTATGATAACTTTCCGCAGGACTGTTATTCCTTACAAAAGGGTGCCGCAAAAGGGGCGTGAGCAAATATTATTTTTGCACTAGCGTTTGTCCGTGCCGTACTACTCGATGGGTACGTACGTGAGTCGCCGCCACTACTACATCAACATGACACGGATGACACGCCCGCCCACGCGAATTACCGCGCCTGCGATTGACTCTGCCGCCCACACCGGTTTATAAAAACAGCGGCCGACTCAAACGAGAGTAATTTCAGCTTCACCGTGATGATCATCAATTCCACGGTGAATAATTTCTGGCCTGACAATTATCAGGTGATGTCCATCCAGTTTACTTTTTTATCAGTACTTGTTAATTTTTTGTGAAAACAACCACTCTGCCCTATAGTGTTATTATATGTAGGAAAATTATTCATTACAAAGTGGTATTATGCCGCGGAGACGGAGGTGTGCCAACATCATTCGGCACAGCCGGTTCACGCGTCCTGCACCGGTTTACAACATGGAGGACAACTTGCTCATCTCCGCTGGCTTACAATACCGCGGCCGACTTGTGTGTACTGCCTGCGATACTGTGATCGTTCTACTGTCCGCCCTACGGTCCGGTCTATTCAACATACCGGGTTGAGTCACAGACCCCGATGAGGATCATAAGGTCCAAATACATCAGGTGATATCCATCTAAATCTATTTTCTTGGTATATATTGTTTTCATCAAGAAAACTGTTACTTTGATCCGTATATTTTTGATATGCAGGATAGTTATTTATTAAAGGGATCAAAGAGAGTTTGTTGCACAACATAACTCAAACATAGGTACCCGACGAGCACAGCTCAAAAAGAGTATCACATGGGGGTTTCGAAAGAAACCTTCCATGGCCTCTTAAGCCGGCGCCCCTGATAAAATCAGGGAATCAGCTGTGTCTTTTATACACAAGAGTATCACATGGGGGCTTCGAAAGAAACCTTCCATGGCCTCTTAAACCGGCGCCCTTGACAGAATCAAGGAATCAGCCGTGTTCCTCAAAGGAGTATCACATGGGAGTTTCTAAAGAAGCTTACCATGGCCTCCTAAACTGGTGCCCTTGATACATCAAGGAATCAGCCATCTTATCAAAACAAGAATCACATCGGGGCTTCCGCGGGCAAGGAAGTTTTCCATGGACTCTTGAGCCGGCGGCGGTATGAAGCCCATCATAAGAGCAGTGCTCTTGTTGCTTCGGCAATTTCCACATGATGATGAGGGGTAAAAGAGAGTGTTGGTGCCCAACCCAGCTCAAACATATGCCCCGATGAGCAAAACGGCTCACACACTACCGGGGGGCTCGCAGAGAGTTGAATACCCTTGTAGTGAACATGGCTTGGAAGCCCGGTGCATGCACCTAAAACCCTGGATTAACCTGCCTGCCTCAAGTAAATCACGCCGTCTAGGTAAACCTGGTATGACTCGTCGAACCTGCCACAAGTTACTCCTTCGGGACCCTGAACTTGGCCACGTTAAATTGACGATCATCGAGTTGATTACCTAAAGACAAAATCTTTACGAGATTTTGAAACATTGGGTAGCTTATCATCGATGATTTAGTTAAGGATTGCGGAGCATCTTGACAGGCTTTGCTAAAATGGTTAATGACAGTAGACTGACAGCTCATAAAAAGCCTCGAATTTGGAGCCTGGCAAATCGTAAAAAGCCTCGACTACATGGTCTTATTTTCCCAAAAAACCTTATTTCTATTTTTATGATTTCACAAATCTTGGTCGTCATGATCATTGGTTTTTAACCAAGTCCATTGATGCGAGACTGGACAACTACAAGGTTGACCATATGTCTACAAAGTTAAAAGTCTGGGTCATGAACACCAGCGAGAGTCAAACCGACGTTCATCGTAACCCGGATCGGCCTTCATGATGAGCCGACAAAGAGCCAAGTAAGTCATCAGCACTTACACCTCGGAGTGTTCCTGCCGGATTAAGGTTTACAAGTACACTTAATCACAGGTATGATACATGTTCATATTTCATACACGGTTCAAGTTATTAACTTAGATCATGTGTTTGGGCATTATGACCCGTCCGGCGATAAACCGCCAGGACACTTTGAACATTGTCTTATGCAGAAAACAGGTTGGTAGTACATGATCAGTTATAATGACCGGTGTTATTAAACCGGCCTGGCTTTCGACTATAAGTCGCTAGTATGAGATAAGATAATGACCGGTGTTTATTAAACCGGCCTGGCTCTTGACTATAAGTCGCCAGTAGGAGATAAAATAATGACCGGTGTTTATTAACCCGGCCTGGTTGTGATCAAATATCACTAGAACCAGTTTTCAAACCGGGTTTTATTATTCAAATCTTTAAATAGCCAACATGGCTGGATTTGCATTATGGTTATCAATAGCCAGTATTATGATTAAGGGTTTTAAAGTCGCTTTAGCGCAATGGCTATCATATTATCAGTGGAAATGATTTATTCTACATATGAAGGAATAGTCCCAGGTCGCTGCAGGCTTACGACCCGGCACTTGGGGGCTACATTATTCAAATTGAGATTACATCAAATACACAAGCCTCATGTCGCTGCAAGCATGCACCATGACACTTGGGGGCTAATGCAAAGTCATTTTTGCTCACCTTATTGAAGACCCGACTCATCACATTGTAATGAGCCGGCCCTTGGGGGCTACCGATTGCTCCTGTCAACAATTCAAGGTACACAAGTATTAATCCATTATATTGAAGGATCCACTGCTCAGTTGGTAAAGCACAAAGCTCTTAACCTTGTGGACGTGGGTTCAAGCCCCATAATGGGAGTTACATTATACAATACTATTTTCAATGAAGTATATACAAAGTCCCTGCTCATTATTACATAATGACCCGGCACTTGGGGGCTACATAATATGGAGTATTCAGTTGTTATTAGTGATTGGGATGAACAATCTGGGTTTCTTCAAGGTAATATGCATATAAAGGAGGAACATCTTCAAATTCTCAATTTCAGGCAAATCAGGAAGATTAATTGTGTGACCCGGCGTGGGCAACAATCAAAACCCGGCGTCTATAAATAATTATGACTCGGGGCCATCAATATTTGTAAACCGGCAGTTCTTGGAGATGATAAACCGGTGATTTTTGCAATGATAAACCGGCAAGCTCTACATTCTTAAACCGGCTGAAGAATAGATGAGTATTTCAAAGACCAATATTTTTTAAGCATTGGGAGCTGAGTCAAAGGAGTTATTTTCACAATATTTCTCTGTAACAAGCCAATGTCAACAAATTGATTATGAAGCTGGCCTATTTACCCGGATTTTCTAGAAGGATATGACAAGGATTTAAGGATGCTCAGGATTAGTTTAACATGGATACATCCAAATTAAACTGGGGGCTAATGTCGGGGATATACCCCGCGGTATGATCCGGCTGGAGTTATAATCCGGCTGGGACTTGGTAAACCGACGGATGGTAAACCGGCGGAGAGCTAAGACAGAGAGTCAAGACAGATGGCTAAGACAGACGGTAAACCGGCAGACAATGCTAAACCGGCACACAATGTTAAACCGGCAAACAGTGATAACTGGGTTGCCAGGGGTTATGAAGCCCAAGACGTTATGAAGCCCAAGATGTTAAGAAGCCCGTGAAGGAAAGTTAGAATAGTTAAGTCTTAAGTCTGAGTTGGACTCTACATGTAACCCGCCTCTTCAACATATATAAGGAGGGGTAGGGCTCCCCAAAGAGGAAGAAGTTCTCACAAGTTAGAGGCGCCATAATCTTTAGGGCTAGACACAAAGAGCCGGTTTACCGGCGACACCATGAGGGTCATAATGAGATCTAGCCTCAAACAGCATGTAGGGCTATTACCGGATGATGTTTCTCGGGGCCCGAAGATGTCTAAATCCTTGTCTTGCGTTGCGTCTCTCGATTCCGTTCAACCCCTCTCAAGCTACTACATAGATGTGCGGCCTCACGACTAAGTCCTTACCCTAGGACATCTGTCGTGACAATTCCACGACACTTTGTTTACCCAGGTTTGGACCCTCTTGATGGAGGTAAAACCCTACTTCCTGCTAGATTTTTTTCCGAGAAAACACAAAAGATTTGCGTTTCGTTGCATTGAAAAGGAAGGGGTTTTCAGTTACATCCTCCTAGGAGGCAATCATACAGTACTCGCGTGCCAACGTGCTGTCGGCACTGCTCGCGGATTCGCCTCCGAGCACCGGCGGTCGAGCGACGAGCGGCGCTGGTGGACTCCGCCCACCGTACACCGATCTCGAGCTATAAAACGACCGAGGTGTTCCTTCTTCTTCCTCACACCTGGCCTCGCTTCTTCTTCTTCTTCCCTCTCCTCCATTTGTGTTTGCAGGAGCTCGGGCCGAGGCTCTAATGGCGGAGGTGATGCCGGACTGGTACATGATCCTAGTGTGCGGAGGGTTGGTGGCATTGCTGGGGCTGTCCGTGCTCTTGTGTGCGATGATCCTCGACGACCGTCGTGATGCGGCTGCTCGAGTGCTAGCTCTTCGCGGCGGCGGCGATCACGAGGATTAGGTGTGGGTGTCAGGTGCTAACGGCTCTCAGTGCGCGGGAAGGCAACTAGTGCCTGAATAAACGCCCACGAGTTCCTCCTCAAGAAACTGTGGTGCGCTAGAGAGGTGATCAATCAGATGTAATAGGTGTACGTGGATTAGCAACTTAGTGTACTGTGTGGGGTGGCCGGAGTTGTAAGTCTGTTGTTGCGGTGCTGCAGGAAAAATCTATGTTATGCAGAGACATAAGTTGTCACAACTCAGGGAGGAAAAACAAATAAAAACTCACTCCAGGTTTTTACTTAGCCCGAAAATTAATTAATTCAAGAGTTATTAGCAGTCAAACTATTCCATAATTTGAAATTAATTATCACATGATACGGCACACAGCTTACAACTCATAAAAAAATGCTGGTATAACCAGTATAGCGGCGACGTCTAAAATAGAAATGGTAAATGGACAGGGTCCTGGGAAAACGTCTCTGGTGCTGGGGGACATTCTTCTTCTATTGGCGGGAGCGGGTTGACTAGTCGATGAATGTGCTTCTCCTGCCCGGGCCTCAGTGGTCTGCCGATGGCGATCCGAGGATTTAAACCGGCGAGGCTCTGGAGATAACCCATTATCCACTGGGTCAAACGTTCTTGCGCGATGACATACTGCGTAAGGTTGGCCAGTACTGGGTCTCTCTCAATTCGCCCTCCAGGAAAAGATGATGCTTCTCCGGGCGCGGCACGGCTCGGAAAGTAATAATACCCCCGTTCGCTGGCATAGGGCACCGCGAATCGAAGGCGAGCAAATGCTTCATACGCGGCAGTTTCTATGGCCATATGTGGAGTTGGCATAGATTTCCCCATGAAGGAAACCTCTGTTGGGTCTTGGTTTGGGTTTGCGGGAGGGATGTGTACTACTGCCCAATATTTTGAGGTGGATGGTGTGATCCTCGATTTGAGCAGCTCATACTGGGGTGGACGGGTTGCACTCATGGTACTGCAGGTAAAATCCCACAATATCTTTACGAAACTACCTGGGGAGGCATCTGGGGTTCTCAGATAAATACTAGGAATTGGCATGGCGGAGGAAGTGGCTGTGAGAGTAGTGCACCAGGTGAGGGATGCTTGGCAAGGTCACGGTGTGGCCTTTTATATAGGGACTGGGCTGGTTTATAGAATCACGGTGAGGGGCAGCTATTTTGTCGGTTCCGCTTTACGGGGTTGGGGTCAATGCTACAGGTACACACATCTCACAAAGTGACGTGTTTACTGTAGGGGTTGTCGGTGAGGTGCTTTGGAAGTTACACCCGGAAAAATGCATTCGTACACTGACATATCTGTGCACGGATGCTATAGAGATAAGGGCACACAAGCAACCATATATACATATGGAAATACAGGTTACATCACCACGGGGTGTGGACAAGATAAGGCTTGGTACTACTCGGGTGATTTAATCAACCTCGTTTATATCCAAGCGGCCTTGCCTTATGGACGCTGAAGCTTCTCCAAGGGCTTCACTGTCGGTGTTGGCTGGAGGTGGCTGAGGGGCTGCAGGGTCAGGGCAGTGATGATGTCCCTCGCGGGGATTGTTGGCCACAATCCCGTTGGAGCGTGCCCCAAACAGGCGACGCATCACCTCTGGAGACACCAAGGCATTACGGTCAATGACCGGGGCAGACCACAAGGACTCGATCGGTTGTTCGAACAGCATGACTGGGTTGTCTGTGCCGGACTCATCTCCTCCTCTTGCCGGGGCTCAGCGAATTAGTTCTGCACGAGCTGCGATCAGATCCAGAGTGATTTGATCAAACAGTTCCTCTAACACACTTACATAGCGCACCAGATGCAATAATGCAGGATCTGTCTCATGGTCTCCGCTGGCAACTCGGGGTGGCCTGCCATACCCTTCACGGCTGGGGTAGTAGTAGAATGAGCGACAGTTAACTCGGGGCGACAAGTGTCGGAGTTGGACTATTGCCTCTCGAGCAGCTAGTTGGATAGCTTGCGGCTCAAAGGAAGTTGTCCTTCCGGTGAACCTGTAGGGGCGTTCTGGCGACAGACCCCTACCGTAGATGTGCACAGTGGCCCAGAATTGATGGCTTTCACTGCCCATGGATTCTTGGTACACCACATATTCTGGGGGCTCCTCCAACGCAAAGGCACGGCGGGTGAGGTTTGCGAGCACGATCACAAAACTTCCAAGGTTGGTTGCTGTGGTCTCATTGTGAACAATGGGTCCTGGCATTTTAGCTCGGTCTGGGGTAGAGGCTGTGCTGTGTTGGGTTTGAGGCTAGCGTGCCCTATTTATAGGAAAAGGGATGGAGTCTTCCTTCACATGCTTGCGGAGGATACTGTTTAGGTGTCAGTCACTGGCGCGTGATCGACAGGCTAGGCTGATAGGTTGGGCACCGACTACCAGTGTTGTCGGTTCACTGCGTGGGTATCTTACGCGAGAAGCTTGGCCGGGGTTAGGATATGGTCTGGTGGGGTGGTTAACCTAGGTTTTTGACCTGGCTAAGATAGGATTAGCCAATGGTCAGCCTGGCTCTGATACCAAGATTGTCAGGACCGGATTTTCGGGGTATTAAATTCCCAAAAAAGGCCCTTGTGCTCACCAGCCCCAGGATTACTGTTAGCTGATGAGGCACCAGTTGATACAGAAATTTCCAAGCAAAGGTACAAATATGTAGTACAAGACCGTTCTGGTCTTTAAGTACAACACAAGGTTTCTAGTGGCTGATGGCGGAAGCGGTCTGAGATTCGTCGACGTCTGTGGATCTCCATTTCCCACGGGAACAGCTGACCAGGTTAACTCCTATCTTCGCGAGGCTGCTATCACTATTGCATAGGTTCCGGGTAGTCGTCGCAACGCTCCTCTCCATGCAAGAAATCTGGCCAAGACAATAGCCAGGGACAAACCAGTGAGTACTTTGAATGTACTCGCAAACATTATGAACATGGGTGAGATAATATCATGCCCGAGAATAATTGATGATTACTATGATAATTATGATATGACAGTCCATATTGCACGCAGGTCATTCATATAAAAAATGCATATGCAATCAGGGAGTGATATTAAAATAAATAACGAACATGCCACAGTCGGGCGTTTGAGCGACACCACATAAAGGGCTTATAAATAAACGAATTAACAAACATGCCACAGTCGGGCGTCTGAGCGACACCACATAAAGGGCTTATAAATAAACGAAATAACAAACATGCCACAGTCGGGCGTCTGAGCGACACCACAGAAAGGGCTTATAAGGAAAATAAATAACGAGCATGCCATAGTCGGGCGTCTGAGCGACACCACATAAAGGGCTTATAAGGAAAATAAATAACGAGCATGCCACAGTCAGGCGTCTGAGCGACACCACATAAAGGGCTTATAAGGAAAATAAATAACGAGCATGCCACAGTCGGGCATCTGAGCAACACCACATAAAGGGCTTATAAAAGAAATTAATGAAAGTGAATATCCAGGAGGTAGAACCGTCCCAGGGATACCCATTAATTTAAATAATACAAATGGTTAGTCCACAATAATAATCAATATCACCATATGTCACAAGTCATAAACAATGTTCTGGTTTTAGTAGTTCCTCCTCCAAAGACCGACGCTAAGACCGACACTCGACCCATCCCAGACTGTAGTCCTTAACCATGGACATGGCTATTTGAATAGATTTAATCTCTGCAGAGGGGGTACTATTTACCCATGAATGACGGATTCCTTTAGTCCATCTGGACTAATTCCGTCTATGGCCTTTTAATCTGAAGACACACCTGACCGCACACACCAGCCTAACTTACCGGTGCCTGGAATCACCAACAACACCTGTTAAGTCAAAACTCTAAGTGGGGAGGCTACAACCTCGACTAGCATGGGATCACAAAATTTATAACGCGCGCAAAACTGGGGAAGCTACCCCCTTCGGCTCCAACCGAAAACACCCATGCCCCCGGACCAGGTGGCTTGCCTACCGGATGCAGCCGGTATCTTCCACAATGGCCTCTCTGTACGGTGTGTGCTAGAATAGGGGTCAACAATTTACTGAACCGTACCCTACCTGTGGCAGGGACAAGTGGTAGTACGAAACGAGTATGGGGGTTACTCGAACAAGACTCGATCTACGGTCGACTCAGGAGGTTTCAGCATCACTTGTATGATTAACATAACCGATATATTCCACAACAACGGTCGGGATCACCACCCGTCATGCCTCACCAAGCCATAACGGACTCCACCGTCTCGACGGGGGCTAGTGACAAGCTCGTGTCTACACAAGACAACGACTTTCACGGCTTTCTTCCGTTAGGCATGGAAGGCACACGAGGGGATCACCGTCATGCATGTTAATAATACACAGCAAGGGGTCTACCTCATGCACTCATGGGTATGTTCATATCATCACCTATGCAAGAAAAATGAATGCATCCGTATCGTTGTAATCGTATCAATAACAACCACATGCATTAGACTAGGGTTCAAAAGTGCTTGCCTTCAAGTAGGGGGAAGGTAAAGTGCATTCCAAAACTTTTGGGAGTTTTCTCCCTCTTCAAAATCCTATTTGAAAGAATATGAAATCAATGCATAGATTCAAAATAGCACAAAAAAGTTGTCTGGAAAATTTCAAATAAATATGAAAATAAACTAGACCCAATTTGAGGAACAACAGAAAAAGAATCAATTCAAAAGGATTTATATTTAAAAAGTTATAGCCAATCAAAGATTCAATCAAACTCTGTTTTTTTTAAATAAAACAGAAAAGAAAACGTTTCAAATAAGAATACGCTTTCGGGTCAGGGGATACGTACTTTTGAGGTTTACGCCTTCTCTTAAAACACGTGGAGGCGGGGCTGTGTCACTGACAGTGGGTCCACAGGGCCCACTGGTCAGGTTTGACCAGTCGCCTCTCCCTCCTCTTCCTCTGGCCGAGCGGAGGCGGGACTCCGACGATCATCGCCGGCGAACGGAGGCTCCTCAAGGGCATCCGAGGGCAGGAATGGATCTGCCAGACCGGGGCGGTCCTCCCGGTGGTCATTGGGTCGTCGGGGTTGGAGGGAGTCGCCGGCGGCGAGCTCTACGGCGGAGGAGGCTTCGGTGGATTTAGGGGCTCGGCCGGTGGTGGTTCCTGGCTGCGTTTGAGAGGCTGGGCAGTTCCGCACGATCACGTGGAGTCAAATGGTGGAGTCGGGAGGGCAGGGGAGGCATTGGATGCGTCGGAATGGACCGGAACGAGGCGGCGGTCGTGCTGACCGGAGACGGGGAAGACGGAATTCCCTTGACGATTGCGGGCTAGGGGAGCTCCATGTGGGTGGCCTGAGACTGTCTGAGGGCCTAGAAGAGCTCGGGGGCCTCTTAAGTAGCGCAACCATGTCGGTTCACGGCGGCCATGGATAAGATCGCCGGCGACCGCCATTCTGTAGCTGCAGGGGGACGTGGCGGCAACGAGCGCTTGCGGATGAACTCGCACTACTCCAGGGGGCAGCTGGCGAGCGCGGGTGGCTTGGGCGACGCTGTCCGCGGCAGAGGTCCACTGTGGCCGACCGCTAGCTGCCGTGGCCGACCTGACGACGGCGCTGTAGGGTGCCAGGGGCGGCTTGGAGTGTTCTGGTGAGTGGATGAGGCCGGGGTGTGGCTTTGCAGGCGAGCTAGGACCAGGGGCGCGACGCGGCGGCTCGGGCGCACGCACGTGCAAAACGCACGCTCTGGGCGCGCCCAACGCACGCACACCATGTGCTTGATGAAATGCCAGCGCGTGCTAGAGGGCATAGGAGAGGCTGGGGATTAGCAGGCCTGGATTAGGGTTAGCTAGGGACTTAGTGGACATACTGGTTATGCAAAGTAAGCTGGTCCAATACACAGACCAGAAACTATGTCAAAACTGACCATGCACGCAAGGTGTTTGACAGAATGCTATCAGCTTTTAGGCATTTCTTGGGGTGGCCAAAAACTCCAGGCTGGGGTCTCTTAGGATGATAAAGGGGGTGGTAAGGTCAGTTGGCCATTTTGAGAAACTTGCTAGTGTAAGTTTTGCAAAACTCCAGTTCTGGATAGAAGGAAAAGGGCATAATTACATGGACCAAATATGATCCAAATGCTCCAATCTCCTGGACTTAAGGGTTTGGTAGGAAGGACTACAAGCAGGAAAAAGCTTATGGCCAAATGAGCAAGTTAAAGTAGGGTTGTAGTAGAAAGTGACATTCTAGGCCAGAGAGGAAAAGAGGATGTTTTAGCTCAACTTTTCCAAAGAACACTCAAGGGTTTTTGCATGAAAGTGATGTAGGGGTTTCACATGACATACCTAAATTTTGGTGGAATTTTAGAGCAATTCCATCAGAGGGTTGTAGTGCAAACAGAGCTCTAAAACAGAAGAAAATCACTTTAATTAATAAAGCTTTAGGGAGAAAATAATAATGCAAAAGAACCTATTGACGGAGGGTTTGTTTCTCTTGGTTAGGGAAATAAGTCCAAACAACATACTAACAATTTCTCACTACGGCAAAAACTCCATAATATCAAAAAGAAGGAGGTTCTGAGAATCAAAGAAAACCCAGAAAAAGGAAAGGTTGAAACTCCTGGTCAAATCTTTATTATTAAACCAGGTCAAAATTTGGGGTGTTACACCATAGACATGAGTTGTCATATGATCAACGGGATTACATCATTAGGAGAATGATGTGATGGACAAGACACATCCATTAGCTTAGCACTATGATCGTTTAGTTTTACTGCTATTGCTTTCTTCATGACTTATACATGTTCCTATGACTATGAGATTATGCAACTCCCGAATACCGGAGGAACACCTTGTGTGCTATCAAACGTCACAACATAACTGAGTGATTATAAAGATGTTCTACAAGTGTCTCCGAAGGTGTTCGTGGTGTTGGCATAGATCAAGAATAGGATTTAGCACTCCGAGTGTCGGAGAGGTATCTCTGGGCCCTCTCGGTAATACACATCATAATAAGCCTTGCAAACAAATGACTAATGAGTTAGTCACGAGATGATGTATTATGGAACGAGTAAAGAGACTTGCCGATAACGAGATTGCACTAGGTACTGAGATACCGACGATCAAATCTTGGGCAAGTAACATACCGATGACAAAGGGAACAACATATGTTGTTATGCGGTTTGACCGATATAGATCTTCGTAGAATATGTAGGAGCCAATATGAGCATCCAGGTTCCGCTATTGGTTATTGACCGGAGAGGAGTCTCGGTCATGTCTACATAGTTCTCGAACCCGTAGGGTCCGCACGCTTAACGTTTGATGACGATCGGTATTATGAGTTTATGAGTTTTGATGTACCGAAGGTAGTTCGGAGTCCCGGATGAGATCACGGACATGACAAGGAGTCTCGGAATGTCCGAGACATAAAGATTAATATATTGGATGACTATATTCGGACACCGGAAGTGTTCCGAGTGTTATCGGGTAAAACCGGAGTGCCGGAGGGGGTTACCGGAACCCCCCCTAGGGAGTATGGGCCATAGTGGGCCATTGAGGGAAAGAGAGGGGCAGCCCATAGGGCTAGCCGCACCCCCCTAGGGTTCCTAGTTGGACTAGGAAAAGGGGGGAGGTGCCCCCTCTCCTTTCCTTCTCCTCTCCCCTTTCCTTTCCTACTCCTAGTAGGAATAGGAAAAGGGGGTTCCTATTCCTACTAGGAGTAGGAATCCTACTTCCTGGCGTGCCCCCTTGGCCAGCCGCACCTCCCCCCTTGCTCCTTTATATACGGGGCAGGGGCACCCAAAGACACAAAAATATACATTGTTCTAGCCGTGTGCGGTGCCCCCTCCACAGAAACACACCTCGGTCATACCGTTGCAGTGCTTAGGCGAAGCCCTGTGCCGGTAGCTTCATCATCTCCGTCACCACGCCGGCGTGCTGACGAAACTCTCCCATGAAGCCCAAATGGATCAAGAGCTCGTGGGGCGTCATCAAGCTGAACGTGTGCTGAACGCGGAGGTGTCGTACGTTCGGTGCTTGATCGGTTGGATCGCGAAGACGTTCGACTACATCAACCGCGCACTAGACTCTTCCGCTTTCGGTCTACGAGGGTACATAGACACACTCTCCCCTCTCGTTGCTATGCATCTAGTAGATAGATCTTGCGTGATCGTAGGATTTTTTTTTAAATACTACGTTCCCCAACAAGTATTAAACTTGATTATGCTTATGTGTACCATCCTCAAACAAACGGTCAAGTCGAAAGAGCCAATGGTCTGATAATGAGCGACATTAAACCCCGACTAGTGCGCTCCCTACGGGAGTCTGATAAACACTGGGTCGAAGAGCTTGACTCCGTACTCTGGGGGCTGCGGACCACACCTAATCGGACAACCGGATACACACCTTTCTTCATGGTGTACGGCGCGGAGGCTATTCTGCCCTGTGACATTATTCATGACTCACCTTGAGTGCGCATGTATGAGGAGAGAGTAGTCGAGCTAGATCGGCAGGACGACCTAGATGGACTTGAAGAGGAGCGCGATACAGCACAAGCCCATTCCGCATTTTATCAACAACAGGCCAGGCGATACTAGAGCAGAGAAGTGCAGGCTAAGACATACAACATCGGCGAACTCGTTTTACGCCTCCCGGAGAAGAAGAAGGACAAGCTCAAACCAAAATGGGAGGGCCCCTTCATTATTGACGAAGTACTCACCGGTGGAGCCTATCGCCTTCGAAATGCACAGGACAACCGCCTTGAGCCGAACCCGTGGAACGCTCCCAGGCTCCGACAATTTTATGGATAGTTCGGTAGCAATTTTTTCCTCCTTTTAAGTTAGGTCTTGTCTCTTATCTTTTATTTTATTTTCTCCTTTTATTTTCTTTTTTACATTTTCTCTCATTGGTAAGTATTCGGCTCGCTCGAACTACCACAGGATAAGTACATCTTTGAATGTATCTACCTCAAATATACTTGGGGGCTTCTTTAACGAAGCCCATTACCAATAAAGTTTCTTACTTAAAATGTTGTCTGTTTTTATAGTCCTTCCTTGCCATTATATGCACCAATATGACTTAAGTTCTGGCCAAGCTGGGTTGCCTGGCTCCTATGCTTACCCCTACGTTTCCGATTGTCCGGCTAGGGCGTAAAGGGAGCACCTCTGCGATTGTTATAGCCGGGTAATCCGGACATGTATGTCACAGCCCTTGACCAGCCCTTGCCTGTCTTGCTTGGTCTTCATGTGCATCATGTTTAATCTCCTCAGAAAACTGGAAATGGGGATGTTCAAAACCTAGCACCAAATGAATTCAACTAGGGTCAAGAATAAAATCATTTCCAATGACCCAAAATGCCTTCATCAATGTTTGATAATTTTGGCAAGGCTTTGAGACCAAACCAGAAATAGTGAACATTTTTGTTGAATATTTTGGGCACTGAATTAAATCATATATTATTTGCATTTGGGCATTTGAATTTTTTAAATTATTCTAAATGCTCAAATAATCATAAACTAAAATGTTTACTGTTGGATTTATTCTAAACAGTAGCCATGCTTGGTTTCATGGTTTTTGAAAATGCTCTGGCATTTCTAAATAAAGCCCTAAAGTTTACAAAGAAAGAAAATAGAAAACAGAAATTAGAAAGAGAGAGAGAGAACTTACCTGTAGCTTACCTGGCGCAACCCACCTAGCGCCCAACCGGCCCAGCACGGCCCAACCCAACTGGCCGATGCTAGTCATCCCCCTCCTCTCGCCAGAGGGACGGAGGGCGCGTGCCCGCGGCACGCCGGCCACCTCCTGCTTCCACCGCGACGCCTCCGACCTTCTAGTCGTGCCACGAAGACGTCCACGGCCCCCTCGTTCCATCTCACCTCCCCGCACTCACTTTCCCCTCGTTCCCTAGCCCCTCCTCGCCATGGCCGAACACCACTGTCGCCGCCGCTCGCCGTAGCCATGGCTACAGGCCACCCCTCGCCCTGCCGTTGAGCTCAAAAGCACCACCGCGTCCTCCTAGTCCTCAACACTGAGCCACGCATCGCGGGAGGCCCTGCACCGTCTCCATCTGGTCGTCTTCAACCTCGGGAACCGCCGGATGTCGCCGGTTGATTCGCGCCGTCGAGGACGCCCCCGAGCACGCTGGCCTTCCCTACGGAACCGTTGTGAGCTTCCGAGTGTTCTCCCCCTCCTTCCCGCGGTCAAACCTCCCTCTAGCCTGCCTTGTCGCCGGAGCCGAGAGCTCCCGCCCGCCGGCCATGTCGCCGCTGTGGACATGGCTTGTTTCATCCGCGTCCGAGCACATAGTTGAACTCCTGGACTTCCCAGGAGCCTGTAGATCATCTCAGCTAGCCTCTCCGCGCACTGCAGCCTCGCGCACGACCGAGCCCGCACTCCGGCCGCCGCCTCGCTCGTCGCCGGCGCTGTTCTCGGCCACCTCAGGTCGAACAGCTCGCACCGTTGGATGCGGCCGAGTGCCAGCTTTTCAACGGGACTAACCGCGCCCGAAACCACCCCTTGTACGCGAAACCCGAGCCACTCCGGCGAGACACCGCCCCGGATTGTGGTCGCCGACGAGTCACTCCGGCGGGTACGCGTTAATTAGTGCTAATGACCCCCCTGGGTCGATGACAGGTGGACCCAGGGCCCTACTAAATTAGTTTAGTTACTAAATTAATTTTAGTTAACCACCGAGACACTGACATGTGGGCCCCTGTGCCTATTTAGTTTAGTTTAATCTTCTGTTAAGTTTAGTTAAGCCTGTTTAACTGCTGTGTCACTGACGTGTGGACCCCACACGTCAGGTTTGACCTGGACCAGCCTCTGTTGACTGCTGACATCACAGTGACGTCATGCTGATGCAGTAACTATTTTCTGGGATTTTAAATAAATCAGAAATGATTTATTTATTTCAGAAAATAGCCAAAACTTCTAAAAATCACACGAAATAATCTATAACTCAGATGAAAATAATTAATATATGAAAAATGATCAGAAAAATTCAAGGAATCTGTTTATGGCATTTTCATGCATGTTTGAGCAAGTTAAACCTGCTGATCATGTCAAATCAATTAAATGACAATTAAATAATCACATATGGAGTTTGAATTTGAAACTTTGGTTCAAACCAACTTCATTTAATATGGTTGCTAGTTGCATTAGCTCAATCAACAGCATACTGCCATGTCATGATCATGCATCATATTGTTGCATTGCATTGATTGTGTTTTCTCTGTGTTGCCGGTGTTTGTCCCCTCTCAGTAGACGACGTTCCGACGATGAGTTCGATGACACCGATGAAGACCCAATGTTATCTTCTGAAGTATGAGGCAAGCAAAACCCCATTGAGCATTCCGATACAATCCCACTCTCTCGCTCTTGCTCTCTTTACTGCATTAGGACAACAACGCTTCAACTGTTACCTGCTGCGGTTGTTGAACCCCTTTCCACTGCATGACCTGTCATTGCCACAGTAAATAGTTGGAACCCACTAGTATGAGTAGGAGTTGTTTGAGACATGTTGTGCCTACTCATTCATGCTTTCTGGTTATGCCTGCAATTGCTTAGAGTTGTGTCAGGTCTGATTCATCGGGGATGAATTGGAATGGTGATGAACATGTCCTAATGTGTGTGAGCTAAGTGTGTGAACACGGTTTGGTAAAGGTAGCGATGAGAGGCCATGTAGGAGTACATGGTGGGTTGTCTCATTGCAGCCGTCCTCAGGAACTGAGTTCTGTGTTGGTTGGTCCATGAAACAGCTACTACCACACATTGGGATCCTTAATTGACTCTCTCGACTTATTAATCAACATGATCTCTGTCCAGGAGTTGCAATTAGTTTCTGGGGTTTGTAGTTTACTGGAGGTCGTGCGCAGCGCTGACCTTCGGGGTGGGCAGTGACGCGGCAGGTACGTGGCACGGTGTACCGATTGCCCGTTTGGTGATGCGGGAACCCTGTACACATCGTTTGGGGCCGTGAGCGACACCCCGGACGGATCTCCCCACGGATGGAACCCAAATAGGCGATAAACCTGGACGAGAGACTTGTGTGGTTAGTCAGGTCGTGGCCGACACCCTCGCCAGGCTTCCGCTTGAAGGTTGCCGAGATACATGACGTGTACATGGCGGTAAGTGGCGAGAGCGTGTGTGAAGAAGTACACCCCTGCAGGGTTATATATGATCTATTCGAATAGCCGTGTCCGCGGAAATGGACTTCTGGGTTGCCTATTACAGTTCATAGACAAGTGAAAGTGGATACTCTAAAACTCGCAAGATAAGCGTGAGTGCTATGGATGGCCTTCTCGTAGGGAGACGGGAGCGGATCCATAGTGGTGTATTGATTGGTGAATATGTGGACTCCTGTGCGCCACCTCAAAAGAGTTACTTGCAGTCGTAGTTCACGATAGCCACCGAGTCAAAGCTGGCTTGCTGCAGTCAAACTCCACCACCCTTTTGTTGATACTGATGCATATGTAGATAGTTCTGATGTAAGTCTTGCTGAGTACCTTTGTACTCACGTTTGCTTAATTTATGTTTTTGCAGAGAGACTCCAGTCTCACTAGTGGTTCCGCGTGGACTTCGACGTTTAGCTTGTTACCTCAGCTACGATCTTGTACCCTTGGGAGGGTCTTGTAGATAGTCAGGCTTCTCAGCCTTTTTCATTTGTAGTTGTCTGTACTCAGACATGTTATGCTTCCGTTGCCTGTATGCTCTGTATGTTTGGTCATGTGACCTCTGTTGTAATAAATGCTATGATGGCTCTTCTGGGCCTTTATCTATATGAGTTGTTGAGTTATGTTGTGATGCCATGTTGTACAGCACATACTTGCATGTTATGCGTACGTGTAATGTGTACTGCTATGTGTGGGATCCGACACCTAGTTGTTTACCTTTGGTAGCCTATCTTACAGGGAAATGTCTCCTAGTGCTTCCACTGAGCCTTGGTAGCTTGCTACTGCTCCGGAACACTTAGGCTGGCCGGCATGTGTCCTTCTTCGTTCCTGTGTCTGTCCCTTAGGGGAAATGTCACGCGTTGTTCCTTTAAGTCCTTGTAGCTTGCTACGACTTGGGTTCATACGTTGATGAGTGACACGTTCGTTGCTAGGTCATGTATGCATGTCTCTGTAATTTAGTGCCACTTCTGGTTTAAAACTAGTCATGTCGGCCCGGGTTCTCTATCATATGGATGCTAGCGACACTATCATATACATGTGCCAAAATGCGCAAACGGTCCCGGGCCAGGTAAGGTGGCACCCATGGGGATACCGTGCGTGAGGCCGCAAAGTGATATGATGTGTTACAGGCTAGACCTGTGTGACTTAGAATCGGGGTCCTGACAGCTTTGGTATCAGAGCCTGACTGCCTGTAGGATTAGTAAGCCAAACTGGTCGAAGTCGTGTCTAGAAACTCTTTAGTTATAATAAGGGAATTGTTTGTGGAAGGGAACGTAAGGCTCTTTTTACTCCTTTACCCCATGACCTTCTGATCTGAGTCATCTTCTCCTTTTCTACGGGGATTAAGAAGTAGGATTCTCATTCTATTTATCAGGATCACGTTAATTGTGGATTCAACCCTCAGTTCAGTTTCTACTACTTCTGTTGGTTCAACTGTTGGTCCCAGAACCTTGACATTATGATGTTAAGTGGATATGCTACCCTTTTGCTTGGATCTCATAAGTATTTTCGAGCATTTACAGTCGTTATGCTGTCCGAGTCATCCCAGGTTTCTAAATAGTCTGATGCATTTGCAAATCCCTTCCTCCTGTTTCCGATGCTCCTTTGGGCCAGACTAACCACACTAGTCGTTGTGTTGAGGTACTCTGTTACCTCAATAAATATGTTGGAGTTATAACTATGACCCTAGGTGTCTTAGAAGATCACCCAGTAATGCAACAATGCTTTATATTCTCAGTGTGATGATTCTGGCCATTATTCTCGAAAGCATCCCGTGATTCCATTTATTTAGTAGGCATTCTACTCCTAGGTTTTGAACCCAAGATTTATTCTACTTACTTCATGTTGGTAGCATTTGCTCGTCCCTTTAGGATATTATAGTAACCTTGTGATAGTCCTCGAGGTCCGTGGTATATCCTTCTTCCAAATACCATGAACCATCCTTGGTAGAAGTTCTCCCGAACCAAAATATCACAATAAGAGTATTCTTGAGGAGTTCTTGATTTTATATTGTGACTCTGCCATTCCTACCTTTCTGCATGGGTTATCCGGAAGAAACATGCTGAACTAGTTCGACATAATGATCTATGCATTCACAACTCAGAAAGTTATATGTTCCTTTGAGTTGTTCCCTCCTAGTTGCATTGTGACCCTCGTCTATCAGTTGGTAGCTAGGAGTAGTTGTGCATTCGTGTTCATCGATGCCTTTTACTCTTGTGATCCGTCAATTCGTTCTATCTTGGAATGACTAGGAGAAACCAACTCCGGTACCTTATCCTTATCCAGGATTGGGTCAAAGTAGCTGTATTCCGCAGATCAAAATGCCAATCCAGCTTTTGCTCTGATCTACCTTGGAGTGTCACCCTCTTTTATGTCAAGAATGTCCTGGGAATTGCACAACCTCCTATGAACTCTTGATACAGTGATACTTCTCACCATCATCATTCATTCCTCAGTCTCCGTGTTGTTGTAACCGGAATACTGACAAGTGAATCGTGATGTGTGAAATCAATACTCCTAGCAACTTCGTTGCTTGGTAGCAAATGGACGATAATCTCATTCTTAGCATGATGGTTACCGAATCATCATTCTAAGATTGATTGTGCTACCTAGTCCTTATTTCTGGTGCACTCTCTGATCAATGAGTTAGGATTGTGTCAATCTCTCGCTCTTTTGATCATATCGTCTTGCCTTGAAAAGCAAGATTGATCTCGAGCTTAGTAACATAGCGGTGGTCCGTGATTTTCCGAATATCTTATCGGAAGTATTACCAGGTTTATCCCTGACTGTTATGTTGCGCTCATGATCAAGCTGGTTTATCTCTAAACCACCCTTTCTCCAAGAATTTGTGTTGGATACCCTGAGCTAGTTGGTTAAGCTAAACGACAACTTGGAGAGTTGGAAGATGAAAGCTTGCCTGCTTAGTTCATTGCAAAAGGGATATCCTGGTGTTTGTGTGTGTTGAAGAAAGATGTTATCTTCCTCGTTTGATCCTTGTGATCAATTGTTGGATCTATTGTCCTATCCAGACTTTGATTTGAGTATGGGTTATCGCCAAGTCAAATCAGAACCAACGATATTTGTAACGTTGTCTTACTCGTGGTTGATTCCTCGAGCATACACCGTTGTATCTTTTGGTCTGACCAATACTATCAACGTGTTCACACAATTATGGAACTCCAATTATATGGAAACCTAGATGAATTGTTGTTGAGCCCATCAGCAACATTGTTATTTTCTCCATGATCTGTATTGAACATCCAGTTAGTATTGGAGACTTTTATAAAAATTATCTTCATGTCCTATTCATGAAGCATATGCTTGGACGAAAGAAGTGTCTTCCTCTAATTCACATGCATTTGATGCAAGTTGCCACTGTGAATTCGAGAAACTCAATATTGCTCCTCTGGAGTCATCCTAAGTCAGTCATGCATATGTGCGAAGTATTCTATGGTCTGATAGACTGATCATCTTCATTCTGTATGTATCCCTAGCACACCAAGCCACTGATTGATTTGTTCAAGGAGAAGAAGTCTCTTCGTAAGAGCTAGACTTATGCAAGGACTTCGATATCCTCGTTGATGGTTCCCCTTGAACTCGGTAGTGTTTCGTTATAAGACTACTATGTGGTCATGCTTGTCTGGGACAACGTGTTCATAGGTATGTAGCAGAACCAGCTCATGTTTTGGAGCTTGCTATCGTAGTTCACTTCCCGAGAATCTCGCAACGCCGTCTCGTCGATTTGTGTTGCAAACTTTCATTTTTTTTTCTAGACTCGATGAGTCTGGAATATCCTGACACCAACCAGAACTGAATCTCAGGCAGATATGATGGTTGGAGCAGTTCCCAAGATCTATAATATTGGTCCTTCGATAACCGGTAAAGTGGATGTCGTGGCCAACACACCCAGCCGGAAGACCTATTGTTGTAGAATCTTGATTGAAGAAGTTGGCCACCTCTTCATAAGGACTTCGTAGGAATTACTCCCTAGTTGTTCCTTATGGATTTTTGTGCTTCCGAAGTCCGACCTTTACTTGATGGCCATGTTGATTCTTTTAAGCATTGACCGTGGTACCTAGTACACCAAGGAGAACATTAGAAGCGGAGTGCTAAATGTCTCTCGGTCGATCATCCAGATTTTGCCCCTTGACCCCGCTAAGGTGAAATCTGAGAAAGTGTTATCTTCCTTTGCATCTGCATCGTCCATCATTATTCATCATGGTAGTATGTGGTGTTGCCAGGATCCTTGACACGGATATTGGTAAAACCTTGATGAATATGGGAATGCTCAAGTTCTTGACAGCACGCACAAGCACTAGGTGTTAGCACTGGCACTAACCGGGATTGATCCCAGTGTTCTTGGTTATGCTATAACCTCTCAAAGAGTAGATTTACTCTCTACTGTTGGGTTTCTTCCCAGTTACCAAATCATTCCCAGCATTTGCATTTTGTTCCCAGCTTGCACCACCATCGTGCCAATTTTCCATGGGTTACCGTTCTCCACCACTGCTGTTAGGATTATTTCCAAAAGTGGACTTGCCATGGGTCCCATCCATTTCCGATGATAACCAAAATCATCCCTTGTGTTGTCTTCAACAAGGTAGACCACATCATCCATTCTGGCCGAGAATGTCATTCTTTCGAACTCCGTCAAACGATCGGATGTGATTTGCCTCCGGCTGGTATAGAGAGTTTCAATGATCTCTATATCAAAAGTAATTCTTTTTGCCACTTAAGGGAATAGTTCTACGAGTCATCTTCTTTAAGGTGCCCCGTCTAGTGACATCGATCACCATCTTCTTAGGTGTGGAATTTTTCCTGCCAAGTGAACCTTCATTATTTATTTCACTCCATCCCTCTGGATGTGTGTTCCGTGTCTCAGTCCAAGAGATGTTTTAACGTCTCCCTCCAAGAGTTGATCTTGAGTTGCCCGATCTTTCACAAGATCAACTACTGTGGAGCTTCTTTCGTCATCACCGTCTTGGACAACGATCTCGAAAGCAAGGATGTCAAGATCAACATGATGCTATCAATCAGCGTTCATATGAAGGGCACTTGGATCATGAAGATTGTGTTCGTTAGTGTCCCCTTTGATTGCATACCCTACGCTTGAATCTCGGGACTAGATTCTTGTTTAGTGGGGGTGAGTTGTCACAGCCCTAGACCAGCACTTGCCTGTCTTGCTTGGTCTTCATGTGCATCATGTTTAATCTCCTCAGAAAACTGGAAATGGGGATGTTCAAAACCTAGCACCAAATGAATTCAACTAAGGTCAAGAATAAAATCATTTCCAATGACCCAAAATGCCTTCATCAATGTTTGATAATTTCGGCAAGGCTTTGAGACCAAACCAAAAATAGTGAACATTTTTGTTGAATATTTTGGGCACTGAATTAAATCATATATTATTTGCATTTGGGCATTTAATTTTTTTATATTATTCTAAATGCTCAAATAATCATAAACTAAAATGTTTACTGTTGGATTTATTCTAAACAGTAGCCATGCTTGGTTTCATGGTTTTTGAAAATGCTCTGGCATTTCTAAATAAAGCCCTAAAGTTTACAAAGAAAGAAAATAGAAAACAGAAATTAGAAAGAGAGAGAGAGAGAACTTACGTGTAGCTTACCTGGCGCAGCCCACCTAGCACCCAACCGGCCCAGCCCAACTGGCCGATGCCAGTCATCCCCCTCCTCTCGCCAGAGGGACGGAGGGCGCGTGCCCGCGGCACGCCGGCCACCTCCTGCTTCCACCGCGACGCCTCCGACCTTCTAGTCGTGCCACGAAGACGTCCACGGCCCCCTCGTTCCATCTCACCTCCCCGCACTCACTTTCCCCTCGTTCCCCAGCCCCTCCTCGCCATGGCCGAACGCCACCGTCGCCGCCGCTCGCCGTAGCCATGGCTATAGGCCACCCCTCGCCCTGCCGTTGAGCTCAGAAGCACCGCCGCGTCCTCCTAGTCCTCAACACTGAGCCATGCATCGCTGGAGGCCCTGCACCATCTCCATCTGGTCGTCTTCAACCTCGGGAACCACCGGATGTCGCCGGTCGATTCGCGCCGTCGAGGACGCCCCCGAGCACGCTGGCCTTCCCTACAGAACCGCTGTGAGCTTCCGAGTGTTCTCCCCCTCCTTCCCGCGGTCAAACCTCCCTCTAGCCTGCCTTGCCGCCGGAGCCGAGAGCTCCCGCCCGCCGGCCATGTCGCCGCCGTGGACATGGCTTGTTTCATCCGTGTCCGAGCACGTAGTTGAACTCCTGGAGTTCCCAGGAGCCTGTAGATCATCTTAGCTAGCCTCTCCGCGCACTGCAGCCTCGCGCACGACCGAGCCCGCACTCCGGCCGCCGCCTCGCTTGTCGCCGGTGCTGTTCTCGGCCACCTCAGGTCGAACAGCTCGCACCGTTGGATGCGGCCGAGTGCCAGCTTTCCAACGGGACTAACCGCGCCCGAAACCACCCCTTGTACGCGAAACCCGAGCCACTCCGGCGGGACACCGCCAAGGATTGTGGTCGCCGGCGAGTCACTCCGGCGGGTACGCGTTAATTAGTGCTAATGACCCCCCTGGGTCGATGACAGGTGGACCCAGGGCCCTACTAAATTAGTTTAGTTACTAAATTAATTTTAGTTAACCACCGAGACACTGACATGTGGCCCCCTATGCCTATTTAGTTTAGTTTAATCTTCTGTTAAGTTTAGTTAAGCCTGTTTAACTGCTGTGTCACTGACGTGTGGACCCCACACGTCAGGTTTGACCTGGACCAGCCTGTGTTGACTGCTGACATCACAGTGACGTCATGCTGACGCAGTAACTATTTTCTAGGATTTTAAATAAATCAGAAATGATTTATTTATTTCAAAAAATAGCCAAAACTTCTAAAACTCATAGAAAATAATCTATAACTCAGATGAAAATAATTTATATATGAAAAATGATCATAAAAATTCAAGGAATCTGTTTATGGCATTTTCATGCATGTTTGAGCAAGTTAAACCTGCTGATCAGGTCAAATCAATTAAATGACAATTAAATAATCACATATGGAGTTTGAATTTGAAACTTTGGTTCAAACCAACTTCATTTAATATGGTTGCTAGTTGCATTAGCTCAATCAACAGCATACTGCCATGTCATGATCATGCATCATATTGTCGCATTGCATTGATTGTGTTTTATCTGTGTTGTCGGTGTTTGTCCCCTCTCAGTAGACGACGTTCCGACGATGAGTTCGATGACACCGATGAAGACCCAATGTTATCTTCTGAAGTGCCAGGCAAGCAAAACCCCATTGAGCATTCCGATATAATCCCACTCGCTTGCTCTTGCTCTCTTTACTGCATTAGGACAACAACGCTTCAACTGTTACCTGCTGCGGTAGTTGAACCCCTTTACGCTGCATGACCTGTCATTGCCACAGTAAATAGTTGAAACCCACTAGTATGAGTAGGAGTTGTTTGAGCCATGTTGTGCCTACTCATTCATGCTTTCTGGTTATGCCTGCTATTGCTTAGAGTTGTGTCAGGTCTGATTCATCGGGGATGAATTGGAATGGTGATGAACATGTCCTAATGTGTGTGAGCTAAGTGTGTGAACACGGTTTGGTAAAGGTAGCGATGAGAGGCCATGTAGGAGTACATGGTGGGTTGTCTCATTGCAGCTGTCCTCAGGAACTGAGTTCTGTGTTGGTTGGTCCATGAAACAGCTACTACCACACATTGGGATCCTTAATTGACTCTCTCGACTTATTAATCAACGTGATCTCTGTCCAGGAGTTGCAATTAGTTTCTGGTGTTTGTAGTTTACTGGAGGTCGTGCGCAGCGCTGACCCTCGGGGTGGGCTGTGACGCGGCAGGTACGTGGCACGGTGTACCGATCGCGCGTTTGGTGATGCGGGAACCCTGTACACATCGTTTGGGGCCGTGAGCGACACCCTGGCCGGATCTCCTCACGGATGGAACCCAAATAGGCGATAAACCTGGACGAGAGACTTGTGTGGTTAGTTAGGTCGTGGCCGACACCCTCGCCAGGCTTCCGCTTGAAGGTTGCCGAGATACATGACGTGTACATGGCGGTAAGTGGTGAGAGCGTGTGTGAAGAAGTACACCCCTGCAGGGTTATATATAATCTATTCGAATAGCCGTGTCTGCGGAAATGGACTTCTGGGTTGCCTATTACAATTAATAGACAAGTGAAAGTGGATACTCTAAAACACGCAAGATAAGCGTGAGTGCTATGGATGGCCTTCTCGTAGGGAGACGGGAGCGGATCCATAGTGGTGTATTGATTGGTGAATATGTGGACTCCTGTGCGCCACCTCAAAAGAGTTACTTGCAGTCGTAGTTCAGAATAGCCACCGAGTCAAAGCTGGCTTGCTGCAGTCAAACTCCACCACCCTTTTGTTGACACTGATGCATATGTAGATAGTTCTGATGTAAGTCTTGCTGAGTACCTTTGTACTCACGTTTGCTTAATTTATGTTTTTGCAGAGAGACTCCAGTCTCACTAGTGGTTCCGCGTGGACTTCGACGTTTAGCTTGTTACCTCAGCTACGATCTTGTACCCTTGGGAGGGTCTTGTAGATAGTCAGGCTTCTCAGCCTTTTTCATTTGTAGTTGTCTGTACTCAGACATGTTATGCTTCCGTTGCCTGTATGCTCTGTATGTTTGGTCATGTGACCTCTGTTGTAATAAATGCTATGATGGCTCTTCTGGGCCTTTATCTATATGAGTTGTTGAGTTATGTTGTGATGCCATGTTGTACAGCACATACTTGCATGTTATGCGTACGTGTAATGTGTACTGCTATGTGTGGGATCTGACACCTAGTTGTTTACCTTTGGTAGCCTATCTTACACGGAAATGTCTCCTAGTGCTTCCACTGAGCCTTGGTAGCTTACTACTGCTCCGGAACACTTAGGCTGGCCGGCATGTGTCCTTCTTCGTTCCTGTGTCTGTCCCTTAGGGGAAATGTCACGCGTTGTTCCTTTAAGTCCTTGTAGCTTGCTACGACTTGGGTTCATACGTTGATGACCGACACGTTCGTTGCTGCGTCATGTATTCATGTCTCTGTAATTTAGTGCCACTTTTGGTTTATAACTAGTCATGTCGGCCCGGGTTCTCTATCATATGGATGCTAGCGACACTATCATATACGTGTGCCAAAATGCGCAAACGGTCCCGGGCCAGGTAAGGTGGCACCCGTGGGGATACCATGCGTGAGGCCGCAAAGTAATATGATGTGTTACTGGCTAGACCTGTGTGACTTAGAATCGGGGTCCTGACAATGTACCTCAGACTGGGTGAAGCCGAAAGCTAGCACTCTTAAGGGAATAATCGGTCGGCGGAGACACGACATATCGCTTTTAAAGCATGTATTTTAAACTACCACATGATATGGCATCCTACAATCCTTCTTTATAGGATCAAAAGCCTAGGCATGCATATGTATGCACGCTGACCCAGGGAAAGGAACCCCTAACAGAACTATTCTCTCTGGAAGATGTTTCTTACGTTAAACATTAATATAACATAATTCCCCGAAAATAGTTTGTCTATTCAAGCAATTATGACCGGATTGCCTGGTTTCCGAACATATCACGTGTTTACCACAGATATAGTATTCGGAAATACTCCAGCCTTTGGGTTTATGGAGGTTAAAGCAGAAGGTCGGCCATGACAACCTTTTTATAATTTCGGCCGGAGATAAGTTTGATGGTAAAAGTACATTAATGCATAGAATCAAATGACTACTCTTTCTCAATTCCCTCTATAAGGCTGTCTAGTCCACAGTCCTGTTGGGAAAACTTGTCAAATGTCTCTACTTGGTCATATACCAAGTGAAGAGGGATTTCTTGTCCATCAGACCCTCGAGGTCCCACGCGGGCCATATGATTTGGATCAAGACGGGTGTAGCGCGTCTTCACGATGGCCCAGGCTTCTCGAGTACCCATGCGACATGCTGATGCTTTCCACGGCTCGAAGCAACATCGAGCCCCTTTGAACAAGTCCGTCAAGTCCTCCATAGTTTCTGGAGGCGAATCGCCCGACCATAAAGCCTTGGCCATATTCTTCATGGCCTTCCGAGCTCCCTCGTGGACCCGAGAAAGTTCTTGCAGCACATCACCCTCAAAACTGGACACTCCCTGTTCGGGCTGCCCAGTTAACAAACCTGCAGGGAAAAGTTTTATGAAAAACTTTCAAAATAAGGGACTATAAGGAGAGCTAGTTATAAGGGACATACTAAACATGCCGCCTTTTAGCCTCCGGTTCTCTTCCAAGGCACTTGAGAGTTGGGCTCTTATGTCCTTTAGCTCATGTTCCAGCCTAACATTCGTATCCTGCGCTTGGTTTCTTTTATCTATGGCTTGCGTCAATACGCGCTTACCAGCAGCTGTTTCCCCTTCGGCAAATTTTTTGTCCACCAAAGCAACCCTTAGCTCCCTCTCAATTTGGTCGGTCGGCCCTGTTGCTGTATTACAATTACTATGAACTTAATGACTCAGTGATCAGCACAAATATCATATTGTTCGGACACCATTGTTCTTACCACCAGCATCCTTTCCGGATTTCTTCAAATTTTCTAATTCGGTGCTGACAGTCGTTAGCTGGGTCTGGCACTCTTCCATCTCTTTGGATAAGGCATTATTCTTTTCTTGAAGCACCTGCAAAAACACAACGATCCAAATCAGTTGTACCAACTGCTTTAAGTCTCGGGGGCTACTGGCATGGGAACATCAAAACATACACTCACCCGCATATCTTTGGAAAGCCGGTGAGTGGCTCCAGCGAGTCCATCTTGAGCGGCTCGGATATAAGCATCTGCAGAGCTGAGGGCGTTAAACGCCTCCTCAGAAAAGGCTAGGTCACGCATGGCTGCTTTCCGCCGCCGGTGAACCATCGCAACCTCCACTTCGGAATTAGTGACTGACATTCCATCTGAATCCTCTTGGAGGGGACAATCCGACACTGAATCCGCATTAACCCTTGACGGGCCGGAAGCCGGATTGGCTGGAGCTTGATCTGCATGATCTCCAGAAACAGTCCGGTGTGTATTCCTCCTAAAAGGAAAAATAAAGCGGAAGGTTGTAATACCGACTTTACCACCTAGCGTGTGTCAAAACAAACATACCTCTTTGAAGGTTCGCTAGTGTTCACGGTCCTTTTTCGCTTCAAGGCCTCACCCAATGCAGGCATCGCCCTCTGGGATGACGGTCTTCACACAGTTCGGCGTAAGGAGCGCCGCCCCTTTTAAGCATGGAAAAATGCGGCAGGTAAGGCGCGCTGGGAATCTTCTCTTTGATGAGATATGTCCTGGGTACTTATGTAGGAAGAAGGAATAATGCTAGGGTAATCGGCTACAATAGCCACCACGGTGCCCTCACAGCAGGCTTGATAGAAGACTCCCTCTTCTAGCTCTATGTCTATGTCCGGATCTTCATCATATCCGGGGCCCGTGATACGTCTCCAACGTATATATAATTTTTTATAGTTCCATGCTATTATATATTATGTTTTGGATGCTTAATGGGCTTTATTATACACTTTTATATTATTTTTGGGACTAACCTACTAAGCCAAGGCCCAGTGCAGATTGCTGTTTTTTGCCAATTTCAGAGTTTCGAAGAAAAGGAATATCAAACGGAGTCCAAACGGAATGAAACCCTCGAGAGAGTTATTTTTGGAACCGTATCTACCCAGAAGACTTGGAGTACACACGAGGGAACGAAGGAGGTGGCCACGAGGGTCCAAGGCGCGCCCATCCCCCTGGGTGCGCCCCCACCCTCGTCGGCCCACTCCGGCTCCCCCGATGCCCTCCTTCCTCCTATATATATATATATATATATATATATATATATATATATATATATATATATATATATATATATATATATATATCCATGTACCCTGAAAACATCGAGGCACCAGAGAAAACCCTAATTCCACCACCGCAACCTACTGTTCCCGCGAGATCCCATCTTGGGGCCTGTTCCGGAGTTCCACCAGAGGGGGGATCTACCAAAGAGTGCTTCTACATCAACGCCATAGCCTCACCAATGAGTTGTGAGTAGTTTACCACATACCTTCGGGTCCATAGTTATTAGCTAGATGGCTTCTTCTCTCTTTTTGGATCTCAATACAAAGTTCTCCTCGATCTTCGAGGAGATCTATTCGATGTAATCTTTTTGCGGTGTGTTTGTCGAGATCCGATGAATTGTGGGTTTATGATCAAGATTATCTATGAACAATATTTGATTCTTTTCTGAAATCTTTTATGTATGATTATAATATCCTTGCAAGTCTCTTCGAATTATTGGTTTGGTTTGGCCTACTAGATCTATAGTTCTTGCAATGGGAGAAGTACTTGGCTTTGGGTTCAATCTTGCGATGTCCTTTCCCAGTGACAGCAGGGGCAGCAAGGCACGTATTGTATTGTTGCCATCGAGGATAAAAAGATGGGGTTTATATCATATTGCTTGAGTTTATCCCTCTACATCATGTCATCTTGCTTAAAGCATTACTCTGTTCTTATGAACTTAATACTCTAGATGCATGCTGGATAGTGGTCGATGTGTGGAGTAATAGTAGTAGATGCAGAATCGTTTCGGTCTACTTGTCACGGACGTGATGCCTATATATAATGATCATGCCTAGATATTCCCATAACTATGCGCTTTTCTATCAATTGCTCGACAGTAATGTGTTTACCCACCATAGAATTCTGCTATCATGAGAGAAGCCACTGGTGAAACCTATGGCCCCCGGGTCTATCTTTATCATATTACTTTACTTCAATTTTTGATGTTGTTGCTTATTTGCTTTATTTACTTTCTGTTCTTATATAAAAAATACCAAAAATATTATACTATCCTATCTATCAGTTCTCACTTTCGTAAGTGACCATGAAGGGATTGACAACCCCTTATCGCATTGGCTCCGAAATTCTTATTTGTTTGTGCAGGTGCGAGGGACTCGCGCGTGATCTCCTACTGGATTGATACCTTGGTTCTCAAAAACTGAGGGAAGTACTTACGCTACTGTGTTGCATCACCCTTTCCTCTTCGACGAAATATAATGCAAGCTCGAGAAGTAGCAAGAAGAATTTCTGGCGCCGTTGCCGGGGAGGCTTACGCAAAAGTCATATACCAAGTACCTATCACAAACCCTTATCCCTCGCATTACATTATTTGCCTCTCGTTTTCCTCTCCCCCACTTCACCATTGCCAGGATTTTTGCCCTTCTTTTTGCCGTGTGTGTACCGTTCACTTGCTTCTTGTTTGCTTGTGTTGGATTGCTTGCTTGTCACTATGGCTCAAAACAATACCTAATTGTGTGACTTCTCCAACACCAACAATAATGATTTTATTAGCACTCCTATTGCTCCTATTACCGATGCTGAATCTTGTGAGATCAATGTTGGTCTATTGAATATTGTCATGAAATATCAATTTTCTGGCCTTCCTAGTGAAGATGCCGCTACCCATCTGAACACCTTTGTTGATTTGTGTGATATGCAAAAGAAGAGGGATACACATAATGATATTGTTAAATTTAAGCTATTTTTGTTTTCACTTAGAGATCATGCTAAAACTTGGTTTTCCTCTTTGCCTAGAAATAGTATTGATACATGGAATAAGTGCAAAGATGCCTTTATCTCTAAGTATTTTCCTCCCGCTAAGATCATCTCTCTTAGAAACGATATTATGAATTTTAAGCAACTAGATCGTGAGCATGTTGCACAAGCTTGGGAGAGAATGAAATTAATGATACGTAATTGCCCTACACATGGTTTGAATCTATGGATGATTATTCAGAACTTTTATGCTGGCTTGTATTTTGCTTCTAGAAATCTTTTTGATTCATCCGCGGGGGGCACTTTCATGGAAACTACCTTAGGATAAGCTACCAAACTCCTAGAAAACATTATGGTTAACTACTCTCAATGGCACACCGAAAGATCTACTAGAAAAAAAGTACATGCTATTGAGGAGATTAGTGTTTTGAGTGGAAATATGGATGAACTTATGAAATTATTTGCTACTAAGAGTGCTTCTTATGATCCTAATGATATGCCTTTATCCACGTTGATTGGAAATAATAATGAATCTTTGGATGTGAATTTTGTTGGTACAAATAATTTTGGTAACAATGCTTATAGAGGAAACTTTAATTCTAGGCCTTTTCCTAGTAATTCCTCTAATAATTATGGTAACTCCTACGATAAATCTTATGGAAATTTTGCTAAGATGCCCTCTGAATTTGAACCTAGTGTTAAACAGTTTATGAATTCGGAAAAGAATTTCAATGCTTTGCTTGAAGAAAAATTGCTTAAGATTGATGAGTTGGCTAGAAACATGGATAGAATTACTCTTGATGTTGATTATTTGAAACTTACATCTATTCCACCCAAGCATGATATCAATGAGTCTCTCAAAGCCATGAGAATTTCCATTGATGAATGCAAAGAAAGAACCGCTAGGATGCGTGCTAAAAAGGATTGCTTTATGAAATCTTGTTCTTCTAGTTATCATGAAAATAAAGATAAAGATCTGAAAGTTATTGATGCGTCTCCTATTAGATCCTTGTTTTCTAGTATGAATCTTTATAAAGATGGGACTGGATATGACTCTACTTTAGTTAAAAGGCGTCCCAATGATTCGGAGTTTTTACATCTTGATGCTAAAATTGTTAAAAGTGGGATTGAAGAAATCATGTCACAACCCTAGTTCTGGTATGCACTAGGCTAGTCTTGATGTTTGCATCATATTTAATTTTTCAAATGAAATTGAATTGAGGACTTGTGAAACCCTCAGAAAACCCTTTTGAAAAATGACCCAAATAAAAATTGCTCCAAAAGGGGCCAATAAAATGTTCATGTTGCTCTCTGAAAATATTGGTTAGAGATAAAAATCAAACCAATATTATTAGGAGCTCATAAATAATTATTTTGGGCCTTTGGGATTAATACAATAAATATTTTCATTGGATATATATATTTATTATATATTTTATATGTGTCCAATAATTCTGCATTTGGTGTGGGGCTTTGGATTACTCCTTCTAGTCCCTGCAAATAGACAGAATAAATTAAATGTTTTTCTTTTAAATCAAAACAAATGTCAAAATAGAAAAAGAAAAACAGGAAAAAGGAAAAGGCTTACTTGGCCTTACCTGCAACCCAACCAGGCAAAGCTGGCCCGGCCCACTGGCCAAGCCAGTCACCACCAACCTCGCGCCAGTAGGCGAGGCGTGTGGCCGGCGCGCGCGCACGGCGAGGGCACCACGCCTCCTGCCTGCCTGTCCTCCCCCTCGTCGCCTCGAAGCTCCGGACGAAGCCACGCAAATCCCCTTACCTCTCTGGCTCTCTCTCGTCGCCCCTCCCCTCCTCTGTCTCCCTCTCGCGCTCGGTCCCGACCGGCGTCGCCGCCGCCGATCGCAACCACCTTAGCCACCGCCTCCCCCTCGCCTCTCCGACGAGCCCCCGAGCTCCGCCTCGCTGCCGTGCTTCTCCGAGCCGAAGGAATCGACCCCAGACGCCCCGAGGCCTCGTCCTCGAGCTCGTCTTCACCGCCGGCCGCCGCGGATCCCCTCCGCCGCCCTGCTCGCTCCGGCCCTCCTCCGAGCTCTCCGCCTGCACCGCTGCGACCGCCATGAGTTTCTCCCTCGAACCCCGCCCTTCGTTTCGCCGTTCTCATGCCGTAGCCACGCCACCCACCGGACCCGAGCAGTTGCGCCGCCGTGGTTCATCTCCGCCGTGACCAGAGCCACCGTGGCTCGCAACTTGGCGCGTCTCCGCGTTTGCCACACTGCCTGAAGCCCGTAGCACCCCTCCGTTGGTCTCCCCGTGCCCTGTAGCCCCATATCCGACGAGGGCCGAACTCCGGCGCCGCCGTGAGCTCGTTTCCGGCGAGCTCCGGCCGCCCTAGCTGCTGCCGCTTGCTGGAATGGATGCGGGTGAGCTCCATCTCCCCATAGATGGTCTCTGATGCGCAAAAGACCCCCGGAACGGCAATCCCGACGACCTCCGCCGCGTTTGCTGCCGCCGGCGGCTAAACGCCGGCGTGTTAGCCGGGGGTTTGACCAGGATTTGACCCCTTGGGTCAATGACAGGTGGGCCCCCACCCCTCCAGTTAGTTGACCAGATTAGAGTTAATTAATTAGTTTAGTTAATTAGTGTAGTCACTGACTTGTGGGCCCTGCTCTGCTAACTTTCTGTTAGGATTAGTTTAGTGTTAATTAACTCAGTTAATTAACTGAGTCACTGACCAGTGGACCCCACTGTCAGGTTTGACTCTGGTCAGCTAGGTTGACCTACTGACGTCATGCTTGGGTCATGCTGACGCAGTATTCCAGTTCTGGTATTTAAATAAATCTTAAATGATTTATTTATTTCAGAAATTGGTTTAAACTTCTAAAAATCACAAAAATTCAACCGTAGCTCAGAATGAAATAATTTATATATGAAAAATGATCAGAAAAATTCAATCTATCCATTTGTACCATTTTCATGCATGACAAATGAAGTTATACCTATTGTTTATCTGAAAACACATAAATGGCATTTAAAAATGCTTATTTTAGAGTTGCATTTGAACCCTTGGTTCAAATGGAATTCAACCAAATAAGATGCTAGTTGCATTAGCTCAAATAACATCATATATTCATGCCATATTCATGCATCATATTGTTGCATATGCTTGTGTATGATTGCTGG
Source organism: Secale cereale (assembly GCA_902687465.1). Lineage (NCBI taxonomy): Eukaryota > Viridiplantae > Streptophyta > Magnoliopsida > Poales > Poaceae > Secale > Secale cereale. The sequence continues at coordinate 856,749,153 of LR738711.1, read as the reverse complement.
CACCGTCCTTCTCGATAGGTTCTGCTCCGGAGACCGTTCCAGAGTACCTGTCACAGGAGCAGTGCTCTACACATTGTTATACCAGGCAAGCAAAACTCCTTTGTTCATTCCGATACAATCCTACTCTCTCGCTCCTGCTCCCTGTTATTGCATTAGGACAACAACGATTCAACTGCTACTTTATGTTGCGGTAGTTGAACCCATTCCTCTGCATGACCTGTCATTGCCACAGTAAATAGTTGAAACCCACTAGTATGTGTAGGAGTTGATTGAAGCCATGTTGTGATCTTACCATGCCTTGCTTGCTATTGCTTAGAGTATGTCAGGTCTGATTCATTGGGAATGAATTGGAGTGCAGTAATATGTTCTGATGCTGAGCTTTAAGTGTGTGAACACGATTTGGTAAAGGTAGCGTTGAGAGGCCATGTAGGAGTACATGGTGGGTTGTCTCACTGGAACCGTCCTTAAGCACTGAGTTCTTTGTATGTTGTCCAATGACTAGCTACTACCACACATTGGGTTCCGGTAACTCGACCCCTCTTGGCTTATTAATCAACTTGATCTCTGTCCAGGAGTCGCAACTAGTTTTTGGTGTTTGTAGGTAGTGTTATTTCTCTACCAAGTGGCACCCGGCAGGGTGGGCTTGGGACAGACTAGGCACACGTGGCCCGGTGTACCGAGTGGCACCCGGATGGTGGGCTCGGGAACCCTGTACACATCGTTTGGGGCCGTGATGGAAACCTCGGCCGGACTCCCTTGCGGATGGAACCCGAATAGGCGATAAACCTGGACTAGAGTCTTGTGTGGTTAGGTAGGTCGTGGCCGACACCCTCGCCAGGCTTCCGCTTGAAGGTTGCCGAGATACACGTTGTGTACATGGCGGTAAGTGGCGAGAGCGTGTGTGAAGAAGTACACCCCTGCAGGGTTTATCATGATCTATTCGAATAGCCGAGTCCACGGTTATGGACTTCTTGGATGCTTACGTGGTACATACACAACTTGAAGTGGATACCCTAAAATACTCAAGACAAGTGTGAGTGCTATGGATGGCCTTCTCATAGGGAGACGGGGATGAATCCATAGTGGTGTATTTGTTGGTGATTAGTGGACTCGTGTGCGCCACCTCAAAGTTACCAGCAATCGTAGTACAGATAGCCACTGAGTCAAAGCTGGCTTGCTGCAACTAAACCCCACTATGCCTTCTTCATACAATTGCATGTATGATAGGATCTGATGTAAGTCTTGCTGAGTACCTTTGTACTCATGTTTGCTTAATTTATGTTTTGCAGATGAGACTTCTGTCTCTCTAGTAGTTCCGCTTGGACTTCAACAAGTAGCTTGTTACCTCGGCTACGATCTTGGACGAGTGTTGTAGATAGTCAGTCTCTTCAGCCTTTTTCATTTGTAGATGTCTGTACTCAGACATGTATGCTTCCGCTTGTTGCTTGTATGCTCTGAATGTTGGGTCATGAGACCCATGTTTGTAATATCTGGCTCCTCGGAGCCTAATGAATAAATACTTTGTTTCTTAAAGTCTTGTTGTGATGCCATGTTGTATTTGCACATATCGAGCATACTGTGTGTATGTTATTGAAATGCTTGGTATGTGTGGGATCCGACACCTAGTTGTTTACCCTTGGTAGCCTATCTTACAGGGAAATGTCTCCTAGTGTTTCCACTGAGCCTTGGTAGCTTGCTACTGCTCCGGAACACTTAGGCTGACCGGCATGTGTCCTTCTTCGTTCCTGTGTCTGTCCCTTAGGGGAAATGTCAAGCGTTGTTCCTTTAAGTCCTTGTAGCTTGCTACGACTTGGGTTCATACATTGATGACCGACACGTTCGTTGCTGGGTCATGTATGCATGTCTCTGTAATTTAGTGCCACTTTTGGTTTATGATACGTCCAAAACGTATCTATAATTTCTGCTTGCTCCATGCCTCTTTTGGGTGATATTGCTATGATATTTATACACTTCCATACACTTTTGATCATATTTGGACTAACCTATTAACTCAGTGCACCCCAGTGCCAGTTTCTGTTTTCTGCTGTTTTTGTATTTCAGGTTTTCCCGTCACGAAAACTGCCAGAAAAATCCTGGAAAAATTATATAAAAATCAGCATTCTGGAAGCTTCCACACGGCCGAAGTAGGGCCGGAGGGGGGCCACCAGGGCTCCAGGCGCCCTGGTGGCGCGGCCCCCCTCATGGCCGCGCCGGGGGGGGGGGCGCCTGGGCCCCCCAGGCCTCCGCTGATGCCCCCCTTTGGCATATATTTAACACGCGTCCCAAAACCCTCGAGGACGGGAACCCTTTTTTGTGATCTCATCTCTGTTCCGCCGCCGCCGCGCTTCCAAGATCGGGAGCACCAGGAGAACCCTTCCCGGCACCCTGTCGGAGGGGAGGATCACCACCGGGAGCCTCTCCACCACCATGGACGCCTCCCGGATGAGTTGTGAGTAGTCTCCCTTGGACCATGGGTCCATGACCAGTAGCTATGTGATGTTCTCCTCCCCTTCTTGTGCTTCACTAATTAGACCTCGTGAGCTGCCCTACATGATCGAGGCACATATGTAATCCTTATGCTGTTGCTATGTTGAGTTTGCTGGGATCCGATGGATTGTGAGATTATGTTCATATTGTGTTTGAGTAATATATTTGATTTACCTCTTTTATATTTATGTTCGTAAGTAATTCTTGCATGTTCTCCGTTGCTATTTATTGCTTTGGCCAAGTAGTAGGTAGTGACTCCAAGAGGGAACGTTATGCTTGATTGTGGGTTCATGCCCCTCGATGACTAGCTTGAGTGACAGAAACATGAGTCTAGGGGATGTGCTGTTGCCACAAGGGGGAAAACAACGGTGCTTGTACTCGCGGGTGCAAGGATTGTTTACTTTACGCAAAGTTCTTTTAATGCAGTTGTCTGTTGCTTTGAGTTTACACTATGGGTGGGACTCGCAACTTAATACCAGCGAGATGTTCTGGATAGATATCTCAAGGTGGATGATTAGTAGTAGATGCAGATGGATTTCGGTCTACTTACCTTGGCGTACCGCCCATGCTTTGAACCTCTACCTTTCTTGCAACATAGTTAGCATTGGTTTGCGCACATAATTCTGTCAATTGCCCAGCTGTAATTCATTTACCTCACATAGCTGTTTTATCGTCTTTTGGGAGAGAGACATCACTAGTGAACATCATGGGACCCCGGTCCATATTACCATCACTGATCACATCCGCTATTTATTTTTCGCTTTTACTTATTAGTTGCAGCAATACCTATCACCATTATCTCTTGCGTTTGATCCTTTGTAAACAACAAGGCCGGAGGGATTGACAACCTCTCTGTACTCGTTGGGAGCAAAGTTATTTGTATCTGTGTGCAGGTCCAAGTTGATTGCTAAGTATCTGGCGCCGTTAGCAGTTGACACCTTCTTGTTGAACCTTGGAGTCTCAGGGGAAATCGATCCTTGGTATCTTTTCCAAGGGAAAACTTCCGCTACACTGCATCTCAAACCTTCCACTTGGGGTAACCAACGAGGGGCGAGAAGCCATCAGTTTATAACTGGTCATGTCGGCCCGGGTTCTCTGTCATATGGATGCTAGCGACACTATCATATACGTGAGCCAAAATGCGCAAACGGTCCCGGGCCAGGTAAGGTGGCACCCGTGGGGATACCGTGCCTGAGGCTGCAAAGTGATATGGTGTGTTACATGCTAGACCGGTATGACTTAGGATCGGGGTCCCGAAAGCGTTGGTATCAGAGCCTGACTGCCTGTAGGATTACCAAGCCAAACTGGTCGAAGTTGAGTCTAGAAATTCTTTAGTTATATAAGGGAATTGATTGTGGAAGGGAACGTAAGGCTCTTTTTACTCCTTATGCCCCATGTCTTCTGATCTGAGTCATCCTACCTTTCCTACGGGGTTTAGGAACTAGGCTTCTTTTCCGTCTATCGGGATCATGTGTTACTATTCTGTAGTTCCTTAGGATTGGTTGATCAGAGTCCTACTCCTGTTTTCAAGTTCTTCCAGTGTAGTTGTTTAGTACTATCACAGAACCTTGAGTGATGATGTTGAGATGTTGAACTACCCTTTGTTAGCAGGATGTCTCATTCTGAGCATTTTACTGCCGTTATGCTGCCGGAATTATCCTAGTAGTTTGAGAGATACCCATTTCTTGTCCTACCTTCTACAGCCTGGTTGATGCTGATTCCGTCCTTGGTTTCATTTCTCAGGATGTCGTCAGTTACCCGAGGTTCAGTTGCCCGAAGAAAGAACCACGGAGGTGGTAGGGATGAGGAGGATCCTCCCGACTAGCCTTCGTTGGCAGAGGTCATGTTAGAGATGGAGAGGAACAAGTGAGAGTCTAACCGCTTGTTGGCACGTATTGAGGAGAACACCACACATCAATGCAAAGAGTCAACAACCATCCATGACTTCATTCATCTGAAACCACCCACCTTCCATCATCCCATTGAGCCACTCGATGCAGATGACTGGCTCCGTAGTATCACTCACAAGCTGCGTTCTGCAAACGTAGCTGAAGAGGACAAGGTCATCTATGCCACATATCACCTGGAAGGTCCTGCTAGTCTCTGGTGGCAGAACTATGAGGCCATGATTCCAGCTGGCCAGATTCCTACCTGGAGAGATTTCACCGAGGTTTTTCGCGAGCATCACATTCCTCAAGCTCTCATCGATCGCAAGAGAGAAGAGTTCTGTAGTCTTACCCAGGCTAAGATGGCTGTTGATGCTTACAGTAGAGAGTTTGAGAACCTTGCCCGCCATGCTACAGAAGAAGTGTCCACGGACGCCAAGAAGCAGGCTAGGTTCTGGAAGGGTCTCAACCGCAAGCTGCGTCGTGATCTTCACTTGCATCATTGCCATACATTCCAGGCTCTTGTGAACAAGGCCATCAATGCAGAGACCGCTCAGCTCACTTACGAGGAGTCTCGTAAGCACACCCGTGATTTGGGATCTTGCTCCGGCACTAGTTCCCAGAAGCGCCGGATTTGGGTTCCAAATTCCGCTCTTGCACCCAGATATTCTCCGAGGCCATCTTATAAGGTGCCTCATCCAGTTCAGTCTTATGCTCTACCCAGGCCTATTGGTAGACCGCTTGTCAATGCGGGTCCACGACCTACCTCAGGGACATGCTATACATGCGGAAAACCAGGACACTATGCACATGACTGCTCTCAGGCCAGTCTTGCTCCACCCCCGCCCGAGAAGTCCGTTCTTTGTGGCAAGCCACCACGTAAGACGATCAGTGCCAATCCAGCTCCCACTAAACATGGACGTGTGCATCACGTCTCAGCTAAAGACGCTCATGATGATCCAAATGTCGTTCTTGGTACACTCCTTGTCAATTGCCATCCATCTTCAGTTCTATTCGATACCGGAGCATCTCACTCCTTCATCTCTGAAGGCTATGCTCGTTTGCACGACATGTCATTTTGTGATATGCCAATTCCGCTCGAAATCCAAACCCCAGGGTCTAGATGGCAAACTACCAGAATAAGCCATGGTAATAGAATCCTTGTTGACAGACTTGTATTCCTTGCCCCACTTATAGCCCTCAAGTCTTCGGATATTAACATCATCTTGGGTATGGACTGGATGACAGCTCATCATGACAAGATTGATTGTTACACTAGGTCTGTTCAGCTTACACATCCATCTGGTAAGATAGTCACTGTCTCCACTAGAGTTGCAAAGCGTCAACTCTATTCTCTTAATGCCAGCCCCCTTCCAGACCTTGAAGATATCCCGGTAGTCCGAGACTTTCCGGATGTTTTTCCAGAGGAACTACCAGGTGTTCCACCTGACAGGGATGTAGAGTTTGTCATAGATCTTATCCCAGGAACTGTTCCAATCTCTAGGAGACCTTACAAGATGGCACCCCTGGAACTAGATGAGCTTAAGAAACAACTTGATGAGTCCTTGCAAAAGGGTTTCATTTGTCCTAGTTCTTCTCCTTGGGCTTGTCCCATCCTCTTCGTCAAGAAGAAGGATGGCACAAAACGGATGGTTGTAGATTATCGTCCCGTTAATTTGGTCACGATAAAGAACAAGTATCCGCTCCCCAGGATCAACGACCTGTATGATCAACTCACTGGATCCTCAGTCTTCTCCAAGATGGATTTGAGGTTAGGCTACCATCAAATCAAGATTAGAAACGGAGACATTCCTAAGACGGCTTTTGTTACTCGTTACGGCCAGTACGAGTACACCATTATGTCCTTCGGTCTAACCAATGCTCCAGCCACATTCTCTCGCTTGATGAACTCGATCTTCATGGAGTACTTAGATAAGTTCGTCGTGGTTTACCTCGATGATATTCTTATTTACTCGAAGAACGAGGAAGAGCATGCCGAACATCTTAGACTTGTTCTAGAAAAACTCAGAGAGCACCGCCTTTATGCCAAGTTCTCCAAGTGTGAATTTTGGTTGCCAGAAGTGACCTATCTCGGCCACGTAATCTCTGGTAAGGGCATCGCTTTCAATCCTGAGAGAGTTCAGGCCGTTCTTGATTGGACTCCGCCTGAAACAGTTAAACAAGTTAGGAGTTTCCTTGGTCTAGCCAGCTATTGTCGCCGCTTTGTTGAAAACTTCTCTAAAGTGGCCAAACCTCTCATGGAACTTCTCAAGAAAGATAAAAAGTTTGAGTGGTCCCCACAGTGTGAGCACAGTTTTCAGGAACTGAAAAGACGCGTGACTTCTGCTCCCATACTTGTGCCACCGGATTTCACTAAGTACTTTGTTATCTATTGTGATGCCTCACGACAGGGACCAGGTTGCATTCTTATACAGGATCGTCATGTGATTGCCTATGCATCTCGACAGTTGCATCCACATGAGGAAAATTATCCTACACACGATCTAGAGCTTGCAGCTGTAGTCTACGCACTTAAGACATGGCGACATTACCTTCTTGGTAATCGTTGCGAGATTTATACCGATCACCAGAGTCTCAAGTATATCTTCACCCAGCCAGATTTGAACCTTAGACAAAGACGTTGGTTGGAGTTGATCTCAGATTACGACTTAGGGATTACTTATACCCCAGGCAAGGCCAATGTCATGGCTGATGCTTTAAGTCGTAAGTCTTATTGCAACAATCTCATGTTGCAGCAGGGCCAACCACTTCTCCATGAGGAATTATGTAAGCTTAACCTTCACATTGCTCCTCATGGATTCCTTTCAACCTTGGTGGCGAAACCTACTCTTATGGATCATATCATAGAAGCCCAGAAGCATGATACGGGGATTACCCGGATCAAGAGAAATATTGCCAAGGGTATTGGTGGATGTTTCTCTATGGATGATCGGGGTGTTGTGTTCTATGAGAATCGCTTGGTGGTTCCCAAGAAGCAACATATGTGACAACTGATCCTTAAGGAGGCTCATGAATCTCCTCTCATGATTCATCCCGGTAGTACTAAGATGTATCAGGACCTACACCAGAGGTTCTGGTGGACTAGGATGAAGAGAGAAATTGCTGAGTTCATTGCTAATTGTGACGTTTGTCATCGCGTTAAGGCAGAACACCAAAGACCTGCTGGAACTCTTCAACCTTTAGCTATTCCTGAGTGGAAATGGGATAAAGTCGGTATGGACTTCATCACCGGCTTTCCCAGGACCAAGAGAGGGAATAACGCTATCTTCGTAGTCATTGATCGTCTGTCCAAAGTGGCTCACTTCTTACCTGTTCGAGAGAGTATCACTGCAAGTCAGCTTGCTGACTTGTATATTTCTCGAATAGTGTCACTCCATGGTGTTCCACTAGAGATCAATTCAGACCGTGGTAGTCTTTTCACTTCTCATTTTTGGGAGAGTTTCCAAACTGCCATGGGCACCCATCTTTCTTTCAGTACCTATTCCACCCTCAATCAAGTGGTCAGGTGGAACGGGTCAACCAAATTCTCGAAGACATGCTTAGAGCTTGCGTTATCTCATTTGGTATGGATTGGGAGAAATGTCTTCCTTTCGCCGAGTTTGCCTATAACAATAGCTATCAATCCAGTCTCAAGAAAGCTCCTTTTGAGATACTCTATGGACGAAGATGTCGAACACCTTTGAACTGGTCAGAAACCGGTGAAAGACAATTCTTTGGACCGGATATGATCCAGGAAGCAGAAGAGCAAGTTCGCATCATTCGTGAGAATTTGAAAACAGCTCAATCTCGTCAAAAGAGCCAGTATGATCGTCATCATAAGGAAGTGGCTTATGAAGTTGGCGACAAAGCTTATCTTCGGGTTATTCCTTTGAAGGGTACCCATCGTTTCGGTATCAAGGGCAAGTTGGCTCCTCGTTACATTGGCCCTTTTCGCATTCTCACTAAACGAGGAGAGGTTGCCTACCAGTTGGAACTACCTTCACATCTTTCTCGAGTACATGATGTGTTCCATGTCTCTCAACTCAGGCGTTGCTTCTCGGATCCCATCCGCGAAGTGGACCACGAAACGCTTGATCTCCAAGATAACCTCACATATCGAGAGTATCCCGTTCGCATTCTGGATCAAGCAGAGCGTGTCACTCGACGACATACCATCAAGTTTCTCAAGGTTCAGTGGTCTCATCCTCCGAGAGAGAAGCTACATGGGAGCGAGAAGATCGTCTCCGACTGGAGTACCCCACTTTCTTTCCGCCGACTCCTGAATCTCGGGACGAGATTCTTTTGAGTGGGGGCGAGTTGTCACAACCCTAGTTCTGGTATGCACTAGGCTAGTCTTGATGTTTGCATCATATTTAATTTTTCAAATGAAATTGAATTGAGGACTTGTGAAACCCTCATAAAACCCTTTTGAAAAATGACCCAAATAAAAATTGCTCCAAAAGGGGCCAAGAAAATGTTCATGTTGCTCTCTGAAAATATTGGTTAGAGATAAAAATCAAACCAATATTATTAGGAGCTCATAAATAATTATTTTGGGCCTTTGGGATTAATACAATAAATATTTGCATTGGATATATATATTTATTATATATTTTATATGTGTCCAATAATTCTTGATTTGGTGTGGGGCTTTGGATTACTCCTTCTAGTCCCTGCAAATTGACAGAATAAATTAAATGTTTTCCTTTTAAATCAAAACAAATGTCAAAATAGAAAAAGAAAAACAGGAAAAAGGAAAAGGCTTACCTGGCCTTACCTGCAGCCCAACCAGGCAAAGCTGGCCCGGCCCACTGGCCAAGCCAGTCACCACCAACCTCGCGCTAGTAGGCGAGGCGCGTGGCCAGCGCGCGCGCCACGCCTCCTGCCTACCTGTCCTCCCCCTCGCCGCCTCGAAGCTCCGGACGAAGCCACGCACATCCCCTTACCTCTATGGCTCTCTCTCGTCGCCCCTCCCCTCCTCTGTCTCCCTCTCGCGCTCGGTCCCGACCGCCGTCGTCGCCGTCGATCGCAACCACCGTAGCCACCGCCTCCCGCTCGCCTCTCCGACGAGCCCCCGAGCTCCGCCTCGCTGCCGTGCTTCTCCAAGCCGAAGGAATCGACCCCGGACGCCCTGAGGCCTCGTCCTCGAGCTCGTCTTCACCACCGGCCGCCGCGGATCCCCTCCGCCGCCCTGCTCGCTCCGGCCCTCCTCCGAGCTCTCCGCCTGCACCGCTACGACCGCCATGAGTTTCTCCCTCGAACCCCGCCCTTCGTTTCGCCGTTCTCATGCTGTAGCCACGCCACCCACCGGACTCGAGCGGTTGCGCCACCGTGGTTCCTCTCCGCCGTGACCAGAGCCACCGTGGCTCACAACTTGGCGCGTCTCCGCGTTTGCCACACTGCCCGAAGCCCGTAGCACCCCTCCGTTGGCCTCCCCGTGCCCTGTAGCCCCATATCCGACGAGGGCCGAACTCCGGCGCCGCCGCGAGCTCGTTTCCGGCGAGCTCCGGCCGCCCTAGCTGCTGTCGCTTGCTGTAATGGATGCGGGTGAGCTCCAGCTCCCCGTAGATGGTCTCTGCTGCACAAAAGACCCCCGGAACGGCAATCCCGACGACCTCCGCCGCGTTTGCTGCCGCCGGCGTGTTAGCCGGGGGTTTGACCAGGATTTGACCCCCTGGGTCAATGACAGGTGGGCCCCCACCCCTCCAGTTAGTTGACCAGATTGGAGTTAATTAATTAGTTTAGTTAATTAGTGTAGTCACTGACTTGTGGGCCCTGCCTTGCTGACTTTCTGTTAGGATTAGCTTAGTGTTAATTAACTCAGTTAATTAACTGAGTCACTAACTAGTGGACCCCACTGTCAGGTTTGACTCTGGTCAGCTAGGTTGACCTGCTAACGTCATGCTTGGGTCATGCTGACGTAGTATTCCAATTCTGGTATTTAAATAAATCTTAAATGATTTATTTATTTTAGAAATTGGTTTAAACTTCTAAAAATCACAAAAATTCAACCGTAGCTCAGAATGAAATAATTTATATATGAAAAATTATCAGAAAAATTCAATCTATCCATCTGTACCATTTTCATGCATGACAAATGAAGTTATACCTACTGTTTATATGAAAACACATAAATGGCATTTAAAATGCTTATTTTAGAGTTGCATTTGAACCCTTGGTTCAAATGGAATTCAACCAAATAAGATGCTAGTTGCATTAGCTCAAATAACATCATATATTCATGCCATATTCATGCATCATATTGTTGCATATGCTTGTGTTTGATTGTTGGCACCGTCCTTCTCGATAGGTTCTGCTCCGGAGACCGTTCCAGAGTACCTGTCAGAGGAGCAGTGCTCTACACGTTGTTATACCAGGCAAGCAAAACCCCTTTGTTCATTCCGATACAATCCTACTCTCTCGCTCCTGCTCCCTGTTATTGCATTAGGACAACAACGATTCAACTGCTACTTTATGCTGCGGTAGTTGAACCCATTCCTCTGCATGACCTGTCATTGCCACAGTAAATAGTTGAAACCCACTAGTATGTGTAGGAGTTGATTGAAGCCATGTTGTGATCTTACCATGCCTTGCTTGCTATTGCTTAGAGTATGTCAGGTCTGATTCATTGGGAATGAATTGGAGTGCAGTAATATGTTCTGATGCTGAGCGTTAAGTGTGTGAACACGATTTGGTAAAGGTAGCGGTGAGAGGCCATGTAGGAGTACATGGTGGGTTGTCTCACTGGAACCGTCCTTAAGCACTGAGTTCTGTGTATGTTGTCCAATGACTAGCTACTACCACACATTGGGTTCCGGTAACTCGACCCCTCTCGGCTTATTAATCAACTTGATCTCTATCCAGGAGTCGCAACTAGTTTCTGGTGTTGTAGGTAGTGTTATTTCTCTACCAAGTGGCACCCGGCAGGGTGGGCTTGGGACAGACTAGGCACACGTGGCCCGGTGTACCGAGTGGCACCCGGATGGTGGGCTCGGGAACCCTGTACACATCGTTCGGGGCCGTGATGGAAACCTCGGCTGGACTCCCTTGCGGATGGAACCCGAATAGGCGATAAACCTGGACTAGAGTCTTGTGTGGTTAGTCAGGTCATGGCCGACACCCTCGCCAGGCTTCCGCTTGAAGGTTGCTGAGATACACGTTGTGTACATGGCGGTAAGTGGCGAGAGCGTGTGTGAAGAAGTACACCCCTGTAGGGTTTATCATGATCTATTCGAATAGCCGAGTCCACGGTTATGGACTTCTTGGATGCTTACGTGGTACATAGACAACTTGAAGTGGATACCCTAAAATACTCAAGACAAGTGTGAGTGCTATGGATGGCCTTCTCGTAGGGAGATGGGGATGAATCCATAGTGGTGTATTTGTTGGTGATTAGTGGACTCGTGTGCGCAACCTCAAAGTTACCAGCAATCGTAGTACAGGATAGCCACTGAGTCAAAGCTGGCTTGCTGGAACTAAACCCCACTATGCCTTCTTGATACAATTGCATGTATGATAGGATCTGATGTAAGTCTTGCTGAGTACCTTTGTACTCATGTTTGCTTAATTTATGTTTTGCAGATGAGACTTCTGTCTCTCTAGTAGTTCCGCTTGGACTTCGACAAGTAGCTTGTTACCTCAGCTACGATCTTGGACGAGTGTTGTAGATAGTCAGGCTCTTCAGCCTTTTTCATTTGTAGATGTCTGTACTCAGACATGTATGCTTCCGCTTGTTGCTTGTATGCTCTGAATGTTGGGTCATGAGACCCATGTTTGTAATATCTGGCTCCTCGGAGCCTAATGAATAAATATTTTGTTTCTTAAAGTCTTGTTGTGATGCCATGTTGTATTTACACATATCGAGCATACTGTGTGTATGTTATTGAAATGCTTGCTATGTGTGGGATCCGACACCTAGTTGTTTACCCTTGGTAGCCTATCTTACAGGGAAATGTCTCCTAGTGCTTCCACTGAGCCTTGGTAGCTTGCTACTGCTCCGGAACACTTAGGCTGACCGGCATGTGTCCTTCTTTGTTCCTGTGTCTGTCCCTTAGGGGAAATGTCACGCGTTGTTCCTTTAAGTCCTTGTAGCTTGCTACGACTTGGGTTCATATGTTGATGACCGACACGTTCGTTGCTGGGTCATGTATGCCTCTCTCTGTAATTTAGTGCCACTTTTGGTTTATAACTGCTCATGTCGGCCCGGGTTCTCTGTCATATGGATGCTAGCGACACTATCATATACGTGAGCCAAAATGCGCAAACGGTCCCGGGCCAGGTAAGGTGGCACCCGTGGGGATACCGTGTGTGAGACCGCAAAGTGATATGGTGTGTTACATGCTAGACCGGTATGACTTAGGGTCGGGGTCCCGACAGATCAAAACTTTGCATAGCGATGAATCCACTATCTTGGATTTCAAGGGATTCAATTATGATAATTGCTCTTTAATAGATTGTATTTCCTTGTTGCAATCTGTGCTAAATTCTCCGCATGCTTATAGTCAAAATAAGGCTTTCACCAAAGACATAGTTGATGCTTTAATGCAATCTTATGAAGAAAAACTTGAATTAGAAGTTTCTATCCCTAGAATGATTTATGATGAGTGGGAACCTACTATTAAAATTAATATTAAAGATCATGAATGCTTTGCTTTGTGTGATTTGGGTGCAAGTGTTTCCACAATTCCAAAAGCTTTGTGTGATATGTTAGGATTCCATGAACTTGATGATTGTTCTTTAAATTTGCACCTTGCGGATTCTACCATTAAGAAACCTATGGGAAGGATTAATGATGTTCTTATTGTTGCCAATAGGAATTATGTGCCAGTGGATTTCATCGTTCTTGATATGGATTGCAATCCTTCATGTCCTATTATTCTTGGTAGACCTTTCCTTAGAACGATTGGTGCAATTATTGATATGAAGGAAGGAAATATTAGATTCCAATTTCTGTTGAAAGTCATGGAACACTTTCCTAGAAATAAAATAAAATTACCTTATGAATCCATTATGAGATCCACTTATGGATTGCCTACCAAAGATGGCAATACCTAGATCTATTCTTGTATCGTGCCTAGCTAGGGGCGTTAAATGATAGCGCTTGTTGGAGGCAACCCAATTTTATTTTATTTGTTTTTGCTTCTGTTTAGGAATAAATATTGCATCTAGCTTTTGTTTAGATGTGGTTTTGTGTTTTAATTAGTGTTTGTGCCAAGTAGAACCTTTGGGAAGACTTGTGTGAAGTTTATATGATCATGTTGTAAAAAACAGAAACTTTAGCGCTCATGAGATTAGCAACCTTATTTTACTCGAGAGTGATATTTAGTTGATTCTTTTTGCAGATGATTAATAGACAAATTCCTCACGTTTACCAATTTATTTCAATTTATTTGGAGTCATAGAAGTATTCGAAAGTTACATATTACTATAGACTGTTCTGTTTTTGACAGAACATGTTTTCTATGTGTTGTTTGCTTATTTTGATGAATCTATGAGTAGTATTGGGGAGTATGAATCATAGAGAAGTTGTAATACAGTAGGTTTAACACCAATATAAACAAAGAATGAGTTCATTACAGTACCTTTGAGTAGTGGTTTGTTTTCTTATACTAACGGAGCTCACGAGATTTTTGGCTAAGTTTTGTGTTGTGAAGTTTTCAAGTTTTGAGTATGGCTTTGATGGACTATGGAACAAAGAGTGGCAAGAGCCTAAGCTTGGGGATTCCCAAGGCACCCCAAGGTAAAATTCAAGGACAACCAAAAGCCTAAGCTTGGGGATGCCCTGGGAAGGCATCCCCGCTTTCGTCTTCATCTATCGGTAACTATAATTGAGACTATATTTTTATTCACCACATGATATGTGTTTTGCTTGGAGCGTCATGTATGATTTGAGTCTTTGCTTTTTAATTTGCCACAATCATCCTTGCTGGACACACCTTTTGAGAGATATAAATATGATTTAGAATTTATTAGAATACTCTATGTGCTTCACTTATATCTTTTGAGCTAGATAGTTTTGCTCTAGTGCTTCACTTATATCTTTTAGAGCACGGTGGTGGTTTTATTTTGTAGAAATTGTTGATCTCTCATGCTTCACTTATATCCTTGTGAGAGTCTTTTAGAACAGCATGGTAATGTGCTTGGGTTATGAATCTAGTCCTAATATGATAGGCATCCAAGATGAGTATAGTAAAAACTTTCATATAAAGTGCATTGAATACTATGAGAAGTTTGATACTTGATGATTGTTTTGAGATATGAGGATGGTGATATTAGAGTCATGCTAGTAGAGTAGTTGTGAATTTGAGAAATACTTGTGTTGAGGTTTGCAAGTCCCGTAGCATGCACGTATGGTAACAGTTGTGTGACAAATTTGAAGCATGAGGTATTTCATTGAGTGTCATCCTTTGTGTGGAGGTCGGGGCGCACGATGGTTAACTCCTACCAACCTCCCCCCTAGGAGCATGCGTGTAGTACTTTGTTTTGATGACTTGTAGATTTTTGCAATAAGTATGTGAGTTCTTTATGACTAATGTTGAGTCCATGGATTATACGCACTCTCACCCTTCCACCATTGCTAGCCTCTCTTGTACCGCACAACTTTCGCCGATACCATACACCCACCATATACCTTCCTCAAAATAGCCACCATACCTACCTATCATGGCATTTCCATAGCCATTCCGAGATATATTGCCATGCAACTTTCCACCGTTCGCTATGACACACTTCATCATTGTCATATTGCCATTCATGATCATGTAGTTGACATCGTATTTGTGGCTAGGCCACCATGCATAATTTTTCATACATGTCACTCTTGTTTCATTGCACATCCTGGTACACCGCCGGAGGCATTCATATAGAGTCATACTTTGTTCTAGTATCGAGTTGTAATATCGAGTTGTAAATCAATATAAGTGTGATGATCATCATTATTAGAGCATTGTCCCAAAGAAAAAGGAAGAAAAAAAAGAAGGAAAGGCCAAAGAAAAAAAGAAAGGCCCAAAAGAAAAAAAGAAAAAAAAAGGAAAAATAAAAGAAAAGGGACAGTGCTACTATGTTTTTCCACACTTGTGCTTCAAAGTAGCACCATGATCTTCATGATAGAGAGTCTCTTGTTTAGTCACTTCCATGTACTAGTGGGAATTTTCATTATACAACTTGGCTTCTATATTCCAACGATGAGCTTCCTCAAATGCCCTAGGTCTTCGTGAGCAAGCAAGTTGGATGCACACCCACTTAGTTTCTTTTGTTGAGCTTTCATACATTTTTAGCTCTAGTGCATCCGTTTCATGGCAATCCCTACTCACTCACATTGATATCTATTGATGGGCATCTCCATAGCCCATTGATACGCCTAGTTGATGTGAGGCCATCTTCCTCTTTTGTCTTGTCCACAACCACCACTCTATTCCACATAGTGTTATGTCCATGGCTCACGCTCATATATTGCGTGAAAGTTGGAAGAGTTTGAAAAAATTAAAGTATGAAACAAGTGCTTGGCTGAAGCTGGGGTTGTGCATGTGTGATGGCCTGGCTTATTAGGGATGATAGACTACTCATATCAATAAGGAATTCCTTCTTTTCCGGGAACCCATTCGGATAGAACTCCAAAGTTAAGTGTGCTCAGCTTGGAGTAGTTTCAGGATGGGTGACCGACCGGGAAGTTGCTCCCGGGTGCCCTGTGACATTATTCATGACTCACCTTGAGTGCGCATGTATGAGGAGAGAGAAGTCGAGCTAGATCGGCAGGACGACCTAGATGGACTTGAAGAGGAGCGCGATACAGCACAAGCCCATTCCGCATTTTATCAACAACGGGCCAGGCGATACTAGAGCAGCGAAGTGCAGGCTAAGACATACAACATCGGCGAACTCGTTTTACGCCTCCCGGAGAAGAAGAAGGACAAGCTCAAACCAAAATGGGAGGGCCCCTTCATTATTGACGAAGTACTCACCGGTGGGGCCTATCGCCTTCGAAATGCATAGGACAACCGCCTTGAGCCGAACCCGTGGAACGCTCCCAGGCTCCGACAATTTTATGGATAGTTCGGTAGCAATTTTTTCCTCCTTTTAAGTTAGGTCTTGTCTCTTATCTTTTATTTTATTTTCTCCTTTTCTTTTCTTTTTTACATTTTCTCTCATTGGTAAGTATTCGGCTCGCTCGAACTGCCACAGGATAAGTACATCTTTGAATGTATCTACCTCAAATATACTTGGGGGCTTCTTTAACGAAGCCCATTACCAATAAAGTTTCTTACTTAAAATGTCGTCTGTTTTTTATAGTCCTTCCTCGCCATTATATGCACCAATATGACTTAAGTTCTGGCCAAGCTGGGTTGCCTGGCTCCTATGCTTACCCCTACGTTTCCGATTGTCCGGCTAGGGCGTAAAGGGAGCACCTCTGCGATTGTTATAGCCGGGTAATCCGGACATGTATGTCACAGCCCTAGACCAGCCCTTGCTTGTCTTGCTTGGTCTTCGTGTGCATCATGTTTAATCTCCTCAGAAAACTGGAAATGGGGATGTTCAAAACCTAGCACCAAATGAATTCAACTAGGGTCAAGAATAAAATCATTTCCAATGACTTAAAATGCCTTCATCAATGTTTGATAATTTTGGCAAGGCTTTGAGACCAAACCAAAAATAGTGAACATTTTTGTTGAATATTTTGGGCACTGAATTAAATCATATATTATTTGCATTTGGGCATTTAAATTTTTTATATTATTCTAAATGCTCAAATAATCATAAACTAAAATGTTTACTGTTGGATTTATTCTAAACAGTAGCCATGCTTGGTTTCATGGTTTTTGAAAATGCTCTGGCATTTCTAAATAAAGCCCTAAAGTTTACAAAGAAAGAAAATAGAAAACAGAAATTAGAAAGAGAGAGAGAGAACTTACCTGTAGCTTACCTGGTGCAGCCCACCTAGCGCCCAACCGGCCCAGCACGGCCCAGCCCAACTGGCCGATGCCAGTCATCCCCCTCCTCTCGCCAGAGGGACGGAGGGCGCGTGCCCGTGGCACGCCGGCCACCTCCTGCTTCCACCGCGACGCCTCCGACCTTCTAGTCGTGCCACGAAGACGTCCACGGCCCCCTCGTTCCATCTCACCTCCCCGCACTCACTTTCCCCTCGTTCCCCAGCCCCTCCTCGCCATGGCCGAACACCACTGTCGCCGCCGCTCGCCGTAGCCATGGCTACATGCCACCCCTCGCCCTGCCGTTGAGCTCAGAAGCACCGCCGCGTCCTACTAGTCCTCAACAATGAGCCACGCATCGCGGGAGGCCCTGCACCTTCTCCATCTGATCGTCTTCAACCTCGGGAACCGCCGGATGTCGCCGGTCGATTCGCGCCGTCGAGGACGCCCCCGAGCACGCTCGCCTTCCCTACGGAACCGCTGTGAGCTTCCGAGTGTTCTCCCCCTCCTTCCCGCGGTCAAACCTCCCTCTAGCCTGCCTTGCCGCCGGAGCCGAGAGCTCCCGCCCGCCGGCCATGTCGCCGCCGTGGACATGGCTTGTTTCATCCGCGCCCGAGCACGTAGTTGAACTCCTGGACTTCCCAGGAGCCTGTAGATCATCTCAGCTAGCCTCTCCGCGCACTGCAGCCTCGCGCACGACCGATCCCGCACTCCGGCCGCCGCCTCGCTCGTCGCCGGCGCTGTTCTCGGCCACCTCAGGTCGAATAGCTCGCACCGTTGGATGCGGCCGAGTGCCAGCTTTTCAACGGGACTAACCGCGCCCGAAACCACCCCTTGTACGCGAAACCCGAGGCACTCCGGCGAGACACCGCCGCGGATTGTGGTCGCCGGCGAGTCACTCCGGCGGGTACGCGTTAATTAGTGCTAATGACCCCCCCTGGGTCGATGACAGGTGGACCCAGGGCCCTACTAAATTAGTTTAGTTACTAAATTAATTTTAGTTAACCACCGAGACACTGACATGTGGGCCCCTGTGCCTATTTAGTTTAGTTTAATCTTCTGTTAAGTTTAGTTAAGCCTGTTTAACTGCTGTGTCACCGACGTGTGGACCCCACACGTCAGGTTTGACCTGGACCAGCCTCTGTTCACTGCTGACATCACAGTGACGTCATGCTGATGCAGTAACTATTTTCTGGGATTTTAAATAAATCAGAAATGATTTATTTATTTCAGAAAATAGCCGAAACTTCTAAAAATCACAGGAAATAATCTATAACTCAGATGAAAATAATTTATATATGAAAAATGATCAGAAAAATTCAAGGAATCTGTTTATGGTATTTTCATGCATGTTTGAGCAAGTTAAACCTGCTCATCAGGTCAAATCAATTAAATGACAATTAAATAATCACATATGGAGTTTGAATTTGAAACTTTGGTTCAAACCAACTTCATTTAATGTGGTTGCTAGTTGCATTAGCTCAATCAACAGCATACTGCCATGTCATGATCATGCATCATATTGTCGCTTTGCATTGATTGTGTTTTCTCTGTGTTGCCGGTGTTTGTCCCCTCTCAGTAGATGACGTTTCGACGATGAGTTCGATGACACCGATGAAGACCCAATGTTATCTTCTGAAGTATCAGGCAAGCAAAACCCCATTGAGCATTCCGATACAATCCCACTCTCTCGCTTCTTGCTCTCTTTACTGCATTAGGACAACAACGCTTCAACTGTTACCTGCTGCGGTAGTTGAACCCCTTTCCACTGCATGACCTGTCATTGCCACAGTAAATAGTTGAAACCCACTAGTATGAGTAGGAGTTGTTTGAGCCATGTTGTGCCTACTCATTCATGCTTTCTGGTTATGCCTGCTATTGCTTAGAGTTGTGTCAGGTCTGATTCATCGGGGATGAATTGGAATGGTGATGAACATGTCCTAATGTGTGTGAGCTAAGTGTGTGAACACGGTTTGGTAAAGGTAGCGATGAGAGGCCATGTAGGAGTACATGGTGGGTTTTCTCATTGCAGCCGTCCTCGGGAACTGAGTTCTGTGTTGGTTGGTCCATGAAACAGCTACTACCACACATTGGGATCCTTAATTGACTCTCTCGACTTATTAATCAACATGATCTCTATCCAGGAGTTGCAATTAGTTTCTGGTGTTTGTAGTTTACTGGAGGTCGTGCGCAGCGCTGAGCCTCGGGGTGGGCTGTGACGCGGCAGGTACGTGGCACGGTGTACCGATCGCGCGTTTGGTGATGCGGGAACCGTGTACACATCGTTTGGGGCCGTGAGCGACACCCCGGACGGATCTCCCCACGGATGGAACCCAAATAGGCAATAAACCTGGATGAGAGACTTGTGTGGTTAGTCAGGTCATGGCCGACACCCTCGCCAGGCTTCCGCTTGAAGGTTGCCGAGATACATGACGTGTACATGGCGGTAAGTGGCGAGAGCGTGTGTGAAGAAGTACACCCCTGCAGGGTTATATATGATCTATTCGAATAGCCGTGTCCGCGGAAATGGACTTCTGGGTTGCCTATTACAGTTCATAGACAAGTGAAAGTGGATACTCTAAAACACGCAAGATAAGCGTGAGTGCTATGGATGGCCTTCTCGTAGGGAGACGGGAGCGGATCCATAGTGGTGTATTGATTGGTGAATATGTGGACTCATGTGCGCCACCTCTAAAGAGTTCAGGATAGCCACCGAGTCAAAGCTGGCTTGCTGCAGTCAAACTCCACCACCCTTTTGTTGATACTGATGCATATGTAGATAGTTCTGATGTAAGTCTTGCTGAGTACCTTTGTGCTCACGTTTGCTTAATTTATGTTTTTGCAGAGAGACTCCAGTCTCACTAGTGGTTCCGCGTGGACTTCGGCGTTTAGCTTGTTACCTCAGCTACGATCTTGTACCCTTGGGAGGGTCTTGTAGATAGTCAGGCTTCTCAGCCTTTTTCATTTGTAGTTGTCTGTACTCAGACATGTTATGCTTCTGTTGCCTGTATGCTCTGTATGTTGGGTCATGTGACCTCTGTTGTAATAAATGCTATGATGGCTCTTCTGGGCCTTTATCTATATGAGTTGTTAAGTTATGTTGTGATGCCATGTTGTACAGCACATACTTGCATGTTATGCGTACGTGTAATGTGTACTGCTATATGTGGGATCCGACACCTAGTTGTTTACCTTTGGTAGCCTATCTTACAGGGAAATGTCTCCTAGTGCTTCCACTGAGCCTTGGTAGCTTGCTATTGCTTCGGAACACTTAGGCTGGCCGGCATGTGTCCTTCTTTGTTCTTGTGTCTGTCCCTTAGGGGAAATGTCACGCGTTGTTCCTTTAAGTCCTTGTAGCTTGCTACGACTTGGGTTCATACGTTGATGACTGACACGTTCGTTGCTGGGTCATGTATGCATGTCTCTGTAATTTAGTGCCACTTTTGGTTTAAAACTAGTCATGTCGGCCCGGGTTCTCTATCATATGGATGCTAGCGACACTATCATATATCTGTGCCAAAATGCGCAAACGGTCCCGGGCCAGGTAAGGTGGCACCCGTGGGGATACCGTGCGTGAGGCCGCAAAGTGATATGATGTGTTATAGGCTAGACCTGTGTGACTTAGAATCGGGGTCCTGACAGCTTTGGTATCAGAGCCTGACTGCCTGTAGGATTAGTAAGCCAAACTGGTCGAAGTCGTGTCTAGAAACTCTTTAGTTATAATAAGGGAATTGTTTGTGGAAGGGAACGTAAGGCTCTTTTTACTCCTTTACCCCATGACCTTCTGATCTGAGTCATCTTCTCCTTTTCTACGGGGATTAAGAACTAGGATTCTCATTCTATTTATCAGGATCACGTTAATTGTGGATTCAACGCTCAGTTCAGTTTCTACTACTTCTGTTGGTTCAACTGTTGTCCCCAGAACCTTGACATTATGATGTTAAGTGGATATGCTACCCTTTTGCTTGGATCTCATAAGTATTTTCGAGCATTTACAGTCGTTATGCTGTCCGAGTCATCCCAGGTTTCTAAATAGTCTGATGCATTTGCAAATCCCTTCCTCCTGTTTCCGATGCTCCTTTGGGCCAGACTAACCACACTAGTCGTTGTGTTGAGGTACTCTGTTACCTCGACAAATATGTTGGAGTTATAACTATGACCCTAGGTGTCTTAGAAGATCACCCAGTAATGCAGCAATGCTTTATATTCTCAGTGTGATGATTCTGGCCATTATTCTCGAAAGCATCCCGTGATGCCATTTAGTTAGTAGGCATTCTACTCCTGGGTTTTGAACCCAAGATTTATTCTACTTACTTCATGTTGGTAGCATTTGCTCATCCCTTTAGGATATTATAGTAACCTTGTGATAGTCCTCGAGGTCTGTGGTGTATCCTTCTTCCAAATACCATGAACCATCCTTGGCAGAAGTTCTCCCGAACCAAAATATCACAATAAGAGTATTCTTGAGGAGTTCTTGATTCTATATTGTGAGTCTGCCAGTCCTACCATTCTGCATGGGTTATCGGGAAGAAACATGCTGAACTAGTTCGACATAATGATCTATGCATTCACAACTCAGAAAGTTATATGTTCCTTTGAGTTGTTCCCTCCTAGTTGCATTGTGACCCTCGTCTATCAGTTGGTAGCTAGGAGTAGTTGTGCATTCGTGTTCATCGATGCCTTTTACTCTTGTGATCCGTCAATTCATTCTATCTTGGAATGACTAGGAGAAACCAACTCCGGTACCTTATCCTTATCCAGGATTGGGTCAAAGTAGTTGTATTCCGCAGATCAAAATGCCAATCCAGCTTTTGCTCTGCTCTACCTTGGAGTGTCACCCTCTTTTATGTCAAGAATGTCTTGGGAATTGCACAACCTCCTATGAACTCTTGATACAATGATACTTCTCACCATCATCGTTCATTCCTCGGTCTTCGTGTTGTTGCAACCGGAATACTGACAAGTGAATCGTGATGTGTGAAATCAATACTCCTAGTCCTTATTTCTGGTGCACTCTCTGATCAATGAGTTAGGATTGTGTCAATCTCTCGCTCTTTTGATCATATCGTCTTTCCCTGAAAAGCAAGATTGATCTCGAGCTTAGTAACATAGCGGTGGTCCGTGATTTTCCGAATATCTTATCGGAAGTATTACCAGGTTGCTCCCTGACTGTTATGTTGCGCTCGTGATCAAGCTGGTTTCTCTCTAAACCACCCTTTCTCCAAGAATCTGTGTCGGATACCCTGAGCTAGTTGGTTAAGCTAAACGACAACTTGGAGAGTTGGAAGATGAAAGCTTGCCTGCTTAGTTCATTGCAAAAGGGATATCCTGGTGTTTGTGTGTGTTGAAGAAAGATGTTATCTTCCTCGTTTGATCCTTGTGATCAATTGTTGGATCTATTGTCCTATCCAGACTTTGATTTGAGTATGGGTTATCGCCAAGTCAAATCAGAACCAACGATATTCGTAACATTGTCTTACTCATGGTTGATTCCTCGAGCATACACCGTTGTATCTTTTGGTCTGACCAATACTATCAACGTGTTCACACAATTATGGAACTCCAATTATATGGAAACCTAGATGAATTGTTGTTGAGCCCATCAGCAACATTGTTATTTTCTCCATGATCTGTGTTGAACATCCAGTTAGTATTGGAAACTTTTATAAAAATTATCTTCATGTCCTATTCATGAAGCATATGCTTGGACGAAAGAAGTGTCTTTCTCTAATTCACGTGCATTTGATGCAAGTTGCCACTGTGAATTCGAGAAAGTCAATATTGCTCCTCTGGAGTCATCCCAAGTCAGTCATGCATACGTGCGAAGTATTCTATGGTCTGATAGATTGATCATCTTCATTCTGTATGTATCCCTAGCACACCAAGCCACTGATTGATTTGTTCAAGGAGAAGAAGTCTCTTCGTAAGAGCTAGACTTATGCAAGGACTTTGATATCCTCGTTGATGGTTCCCCTTGAACTCGGTAGTGTTTTGTTATAAGACTACTATGTGGTCATGCTTGTCTGGGACAACGTGTTCATAGGGATGTAGCAGAACCAGCTCATGTTTTGGAGCTTGCTATCATAGTTCACTTCCCGAGAATCTCGCAACGCCATCTCGTCGATTTGTGTTGCAAACTTTCATTTTTTTTCTTTCTAGACTCGATGAGTCTGGAATATCCTGACACCAACCAGAACTGAATCTCAGGCAGATATGATGGTTGGAGCAGTTCCCAAGATCTATAATATTGGTCTCTCGATAACCGGTAAAGTGGATGTCGTGGCCAACACACCCAGCCGGAAGACCTATTGTTGTAGAATCTTGATTGAAGAAGTTGGCCACCTCTTCATAAGGACTTCGTAGGAATTACTCCCTAGTTGTTCCTTATGGATTTTTGTGCTTCCGAAGTCCGACCTTTACTTGATGGCCATGTTGATGCTTTTAAGCATTGACCGTGGTACCTAGTACACCAAGGAGAACATTAGAAGCGGAGTGCTAAATGTCTCTCGGTCGATCATCCAGATTTTGCCCCTTGACCCCGCTAAGGTGAAATCTGAGAAAGTGTTATCTTCCTTTGCATCTGCATCGTCCATCATTATTCATCATGGTAGTATGTGGTGTTGCCAGGATCCTTGACACGGATATTGGTAAAACCTTGATGAATATGGGAATGCTCAAGTTCTTGAGAGCACGCACAAGCACTAGGTGTTATCACTGGCACTAACCGGGATTGATCCCAGTGTTCTTGGTTATGCTATAACCTCTCAAAGAGTAGATTTACTCTCTACTGTTGGGTTTCTTCCCAGTTACCAGTATCATTCCCAGCATTTGCATTTTGTTCCCAGCTTGCACCACCATCATACCAGTTTTCCATGGGTTACCGTTCTCCGCCACTGTTGTTAGGATTATTTCCAAAAGTGGACTTGCCATGGGTCCCATCCATTTCCGATGATAACCAAAATCATCCCTTGTGTTGTCTTCAACAAGGTAGACCACATCATCCATTCTGGCCGAGAATGTCATTCTTTCGAACTCCGTCAAACGATCGGATGTGATTTGCCTCCGGCTGGTATAGAGAGTTTCAATGATCTCTATATCAAAAGTAATTCTTTTTGCCACTTAAGGGAATAGTTCTACGAGTCATCTTCTTTAAGGTGCCCCGTCTAGTGACATCGATCACCATCTTCTTAGGTGTGGAATTTTTCCTGCCAAGTGAACCTTCATTATTTATTTCACTCCATCCCTCTGGATGTGTGTTTCGTGTCTCAGTCCAAGAGATGTTTTAACGTCTCACTCCAAGAGTTGATCTTGAGTTGCCCGATCTTTCACAAGTTCAACTACTGCGGAGCTTCTTTCGTCATCACCGTGTTGGACAACGATCTCGAAAGCAAGGATGTCAAGATCAACATGATGCTATCAATCAGCGTTCATATGAAGGGCACTTGGATCATGAAGATTGTGTTCGTTAGTGTCCCCTTTGATTGCATACCCTACGCTTGAATCTCGGGACTAGATTCTTGTTTAGTGGGGGTGAGTTGTCACAGCCCTAGACCAGCACTTGCCTGTCTTGCTTGGTCTTCATGTGCATCATGTTTAATCTCCTCAGAAAACTGGAAATGGGGATGTTCAAAACCTAGCACCAAATGAATTCAACTAAGGTCAAGAATAAAATCATTTCCAATGACCCAAAATGCCTTCATCAATGTTTGATAATTTCGGCAAGGCTTTGAGACCAAACCAAAAATAGTGAACATTTTTGTTGAATATTTTGGGCACTGAATTAAATCATATATTATTTGCATTTGGGCATTTAAATTTTTTATATTATTCTAAATGCTCAAATAATCATAAACTAAAATGTTTACTGTTGGATTTATTCTAAACAGTAGCCATGCTTGGTTTCATGGTTTTTGAAAATGCTCTGGCATTTCTAAATAAAGCCCTAAAGTTTACAAAGAAAGAAAATAGAAAACAGAAATTACAAAGAGAGAGAGAGAGAACTTACCTGTAGCTTACCTAGCGCAGCCCACCTAGCGCCCAACCGGCCCAGCACGGCCCAGCCCAACTGGCCGATGCCAGTCATCCCCCTCCTATCGCCAGAGGGACGGAGGGCGCGTGCCCGCGGCACGCCGGCCACCTCCTGCTTCCACCGCGACGCCTCCGACCTTCTAGTCGTGCCACGAAGACGTCCACGGCCCCCTCGTTCCATCTCACCTCCCCGCACTCACTTTCCCCTCGTTCCCCAGCCCCTCCTCGCCATGGCCGAACGCCACCGTCATAGCCGCTCGCCGTAGCCATGGCTACAGGCCACCCCTCGCCCTGCCGTTGAGCTCAGAAGCACCGCCGCGTCCTCCTAGTCCTCAACAATGAGCCACGCATCCCGGAAGGCCCTGCACCATCTCCATCTGGTCGTCTTCAACCTTGGGAACCGCCGGATGTCGCCGGTCGATTCGCGCCGTCGAGGACGCCCCCGAGCACGCTGGCCTTCCCTACGGAACCGCTGTGAGCTTCCGAGTGTTCTCCCCCTCCTTCCCGCTGTCAAACCTCCCTCTAGCCTGCCTTGCCGCCGGAGCCGAGAGCTCCCGCCCGCCGGCCATGTCGCCGCCGTGGATATGGCTTGTTTCATCCGCGTCCGAGCACGTAGTTGAACTCCTGGAGTTCCCAGGAGCCTGTAGATCATCTTAGCTAGCCTCTCCGCGCACTGCAGCCTCGCGCACGACCGAGCCCGCACTCCGGCCACCGCCTCGCTCGTCGCCGGTGCTGTTCTCGGCCACCTCAGGTCGAACAGCTCGCACCGTTGGATGCGGCCGAGTGCCAGCTTTCCAACGGGACTAACCGCGCCCGAAACCACCCCTTGTACGCGAAACCCGAGCCACTCCGGCGAGACACCGCCGCGGATTGTGGTCGCCGGCGAGTCACTCCGGCGGGTACGCGTTAATTAGTGCTAATGACCCCCCCTGGGTCGATGACAGGTGGACCCAGGGCCCTACTAAATTAGTTTAGTTACTAAATTAATTTTAGTTAACCACCGAGACACTGACATGTGGGCCCCTGTGCCTATTTAGTTTAGTTTAATCTTCTGTTAGGTTTAGTTAAGCCTGTTTAACTGCTGTGTCAGTGACGTGTGGACCCCACACGTCAGGTTTGACCTAGACCAGCCTGTGTTGATTGCTGACATCACAGTGACGTCATGCTGACGCATTAACTATTTTCTGGGATTTTAAATAAATCAAAAATGATTTATTTATTTCACAAAATAGCCAAAACTTCTAAAAATCACAGAAAATAATCTATAACTCAGATGAAAATAATTTATATATGAAAAATGATCATAAAAATTCAAGGAATCTATTTATGGCATTTTCAAGCATGTTTGAGCAAGTTAAACCTGCTGATCAGGTCAAATCAATTAAATGACAATTAAATAATCACATATGGAGTTTGAATTTGAAACTTTGGTTCAAACCAACTTCATTTAATATGGTTGCTAGTTGCATTAGCTCAATCAACAGCATACTGCCATGTCATGATCATGCATCATATTGTCGCATTGCATTGATTGTGTTTTCTCTGTGTTGTCGGTGTTTATCCCCTCTCAGTAGACGACGTTCCGACGATGAGTTCGATGACACCGATGAAGACCCAATGTTATCTTCTGAAGTGCCAGGCAAGCAAAACCCCATTGAGCATTCCGATATAATCCCACTCTCTCGCTCTTGCTCTCTTTACTGCATTAGGACAACAACGCTTCAACTGTTACCTGCTGCGGTAGTTGAACCCCTTTCCACTGCATGACCTGTCATTGCCACAGTAAATAGTTGAAACCCACTAGTATGAGTAGGAGTTGTTTGAGCCATGTTGTGCCTACTCATTCATGCTTTCTGGTTATGCCTGCTATTGCTTAGAGTTGTGTCAGGTCTGATTCATCGGGGATGAATTGGAATGGTGATGAACATGTCCTAATGTGTGTGAGCTAAGTGTGTGAACACGGTTTGGTAAAGGTAGCGATGAGAGGCCATGTAGGAGTACATGGTGGGTTGTCTCATTGCAGCTGTCCTCAGGAACTGAGTTCTGTGTTGGTTGGTCCATGAAACAGCTACTACCACACATTGGGATCCTTAATTGACTCTCTCGACTTATTAATCAACATGATCTCTGTCCAGGAGTTGCAATTAGTTTCCGGTGTTTGTAGTTTACTGGAGGTCGTGCGCAGCGCTAACCCTCAGGGTGGGCTGTGACGCGGCAGGTACGTGGCACGGTGTACCGATCGCCCGTTTGGTGATGCGGGAACCCTGTACACATCGTTTGGGGCCGTGAGCGACACCCCGGCCGGATCTCCTCACGGATGGAACCCAAATAGGCGATAAACCTGGACGAGAGACTTGTGTGGTTAGTCAGGTCGTGGCCGACACCATCACCAGGCTTCCGCTTGAAGGTTGCCGAGATACATGACGTGTACATGGCGGTAAGTGGCGAGAGTGTGTGTGAAGAAGTACACCCCTGCAGGGTTATATATAATCTATCCGAATAGCCGTGTCCGCGGAAATGGACTTCTGGGTTGCCTATTACAGTTAATAGACAAGTGAAAGTGGATACTCTAAAACACGCAAGATAAGCGTGAGTGCTATGGATGGCCTTCTCGTAGGGAGACGGGAGCGGATCCATAGTGGTGTATTGATTGGTGAATATGTGGACTCGTGTGCGCCACCTCAAAAGAGTTACTTGCAGTCGTAGTTCAGAATAGCCACCGAGTCAAAGCTGGCTTGCTTCAGTCAAACTCCACCACCCTTTTGTTGATACTGATGCAAATGTAGATAGTTCTGATGTAAGTCTTGATGAGTACCTTTGTACTCACGTTTGCTTAATTTATGTTTTTGCAGAGAGACTCCAGTCTCACTAGTGGTTCCGCGTGGACTTCGACGTTTAGCTTGTTACCTCAGCTACGATCTGTTGGAAATATGCCCTAGAGGCAATAATAAAAGAGTTATTATTATATTTCCTTGTTCATGATAATCGTTTATTATCCATGCTATAATTGTATTGATTGGAAACTCATATACATGTGTGGATAAATAGACAAACTTTGTGTCCCTAGTGAGCCTCTACAGGACTAGCTCGTTGATCAAAGATGACCGCGGTTTCCAGGTCATAGACATGAGTTGTCATTTGATAACGGGATCACATCATTAGGAGAATGATGTGATGGACGAGACCCAAACGTTAAACATAGCTTTTGATCGTGTCAGTTATCGCTATAGTTTTCTGCATGTCAAGTATAAGTTCCTATGACCATGAGATCATGTAACTCACTGACACCGTAGGAGTGCTTTGTGTGTGCCAAACGTCACAACGTAACTGGGTGACTATAAAGGTACTCTACAGGTATCTCCGAGGGTGTCTGATGAGTTGACATGGATCGAGACTGGGATTTGTCACTCCGTGTGACGGAGAGGTATCTCCGGGCCCACTCGGTAATACGTCATCTCAATGAGCTCAAAGTGACTAAGTAGTTGGTCACGGGATTATGTATTACGGTAACGAGTAAAGAGACTTGCCGGTAACGAGATTGAACTAGGTATAGAGATACCGACGATCGAATCTCGGGCAAGTAACATACCGACGAGACAAAGGGAACTGTATACGGGATTACCTGAATCCTTGACATCGTGGTTCATCCGATG
Organism: Secale cereale; assembly: GCA_902687465.1. Classification (NCBI taxonomy): domain Eukaryota; kingdom Viridiplantae; phylum Streptophyta; class Magnoliopsida; order Poales; family Poaceae; genus Secale; species Secale cereale. The sequence goes on along the minus strand of LR738711.1, from coordinate 856,720,176 downwards.
AGATCATCGAGGAACATGTGGGAACCAATATGGGTATCCAGATCCCGCTATTGGTTATTGACCTGGGAGTGTCTCGGTCATGTCTGCATAGTTTCCGAACCCGCAGGGTCTACACACTTAAGGTTCGGTGACGCTAGGGTTGTTAGTGAGAATAGTGCATGGTTACCGAAGGTTGTTCGGAGTCCCGGATGAGATCCCGGACGTGACGAGGGTCTCCGGAATGGTCCGGGGACGAAGATTGATATATAGGATGAAAGGTTTCGGAGTCCGGAAGTGTTCCGGGGAGCATCGGGAAATCGGCGGATGACCGAAAGGGGTTTCGGGGGTCCCGGAAGGGGTTTCGGGCCTAATGGGCCACAAAGGGGGACACAACAGCCCTCATAGGGCTGTGCGCCTCCCCCTGGGCCCTCTCCTAGTGCGCAAGGGGGGCTGGCCCCTCCTAGGGCTGCCGCACCCCCTAGCTTGGGGGACAAGGCACCTAGGGGGGGGGGGGAAACCCTAGGGCCTGGCGCAGCCCTGGCCGCCGCCCCCCCCATCTGCCCTAGCCGCCGGCCCCCCTAGGGGAAACCCTAGGGCGCCCCCCTCCCCTCTCTTCCCCCTATATAAAGAGGGGTAGAGGGAGGGCAGCCACACACGTTCGTGCCTCGGTGCTGCCCTCCCTCTCCCACATCCATCTTCGTTTTCCCACGGTGCTTGGCGAAGCCCTGCAGGAATCCTCCACCACCATCTCCACCACGCCGTTGTGCTGCCGGTGTCTCCATCAACCTCTCCTTCCCCGCTTGCTGGATCAAGAAGGAGGAGACGTCCCCGAGCTGTACGTGTGAAGAACGCGGAGGCACCGTTGCTTCGGTGCTTGGATCTTCAGCGATTTGAATCGCGGCGAGTACGACTCCATCAACCGCGTTCTTGAACGCTTCCGCTTAGCGATCTACAAGGGTATGTGGATCCAACTCTCCCCTCGTAGATGCATCTCCTAGATTGATCTTGGTGAACGTAGGAAAAATTTTTGTTTCCCATGCAACGTTCCCCAACAGTGGCATCATGAGCTAGGTTCTTGCGTAGATGTTTTCACGAGTAGAACACAAAAGGGTTTGTGGGCGTTGATGTTTAAATTGCTGCCCTCCTTAGTCCTTCTTGATTCAGCGGTATTATGGGATGAAGCGGCCCGGACCAACTTTACATGTCCACGTACATGAGACCGGTTCCATCGACAGACATGTGACTTTTGTTGCATAAGATGGCTGGCGGGTGTCTGTCTCTCCTATCTTAGTTGAATCGGAATAGACAAAGGCGGTCCTTGTAGAAGGTTAAATAGCAACTTGAATATCACCGTTGTGGCTTTGCGTAGGTAAGAAGCGTTCTTGCTAGATACCCATAGCAGCCACGTAAAACATGCAACAACAAATTAGAGGACGTCTAACTTGTTTTTGCAGGGTATGTATGTGATATGATATGGCCAATGACATGATGAGATATATTTGATGTATGAGATGATCATGTTGTAATAGTTGATATCGACTTGCATGTCGATGTATACGGCAACCGGCAGGAGCCATAGGGTTGTCTTTAATTTTTGTATGACCTGCGTGTCAATCATTAAGCGCTTTGTAATGCTTTACTTTATCGCTAAACGGTAGCAATAGTAGTAAGAGCGTGGTGGGCGCGCGACAACCCCGATGGCGACACGATGATGGAGATCATGATGATGGGGATCATGGTGTGGCGCCGGTGACGATGGAGATCATGCCGGTGCTTTGGAGATGGATATCAAAAGCACGAGTTGATGGCCATATCATGTCACTTATGATTTGCATGTGATGTTAATCCTTTTATGCATCTTATTTTGCTTAGGACGACGGTAGCATTATAAGATGATCCTTCACTAAAATTTCAAGATAAAATTGTGTTCCCCCCGAGTGTGCGCCGTTGCGAAGGTTCGTCGTTTCGAAGCACCACGTGATGATCGGGTGTGATAGACTCTACGTTCGCATACAACGGGTGCAAGCCAGTTTTGCACATGCAGAACACTCGGGTTAGAATTGACGAGCCTAGCATGTACAGACATGGCCTCGGAACACGGAAGACCGAAAGGTCGAGCATGAGTCATATAGTAGATATGATCAACATGTAGATGTTCACCATTGACACCACCTCATCTCACGTGATGATCGGACTTGAGTTGGTGGATCTGGATCATGTCACGCTCGAATGACCAGAGGGATGTCAATTTGAGTGGGAGTTATAAATAATTTGATTAGGTAATAACTCACTTATCATGAACAATAGTCTAAAATGTCTTTGCAAATCTTTTGTTGTAGATGGCTCGCGCAGTAGCTCCCCTGAATTTTAATGCGTTCCTAGAGAAAGCTAAACTGAAAGATGATGGGAGCAACTTTGTGGACTGGCTCCGCAATCTGAGGATCATCCTCACAGCTGCCCAAAAGGTTTATGTCCTAAATGCACCGCTAGGTGAACCCCCCGCTCCTACAGCCTCTGCGGACGTTATGAACGCCTGGCAGTCGCGTTCGGATGACTACTCAATAGTGCAGTGTGCCATGTTGTATGGTTTGGAAGGAGGACTTCAAAGGCGTTTTGAACGTCATGGGGCATATGAGATGTACCAGGAGTTGAAGTTCATCTTTGAAAAGAATGCTAAGGTCGAGAGGTATGAGACCACCGGTAAATTCTTTGCCTGCAAGATGGAGGAGAATTCGTCTGTCAGTGAGCACTTACTGAAGATGTCTGGGTACTATACCCGCATAGCTGATCTGGGACTTGTGTTCCCGGATGAGGCTATCATTGACAGAATTCTCCAGTCACTCCCGCCTAGCTACAAGAGCTTCGTGCAGCAGTATAACATGCAAGGGATGAACAAAACCATCGCTGAGCTGTTTTCGATGCTGAAAGTCGCTGAGGCAGACATCCAAAAGGAGTATCAAGTGTTGATGGTCAATAAAACCACCAGTTTCAAGAAGAATGGCAAGGGCAAGAAGGGTAACTCTAAGAAGGGTGGCAAGGCAGTTGCTCATCCAGTGAAGAAACCCAAGGCTGGGCCTAAGCCAGAGACTGAGTGTTTCTATTGCAAGGGGAACGGCCACTGGAAGCGGAACTGCCCCAAGTATCTGGCAGACAAGAAGGGGGCCAACAACAACAACAACAAAGGTATATGTGATATACATGTTATTGATGTGTACCTTACCAACTCTCGTTGTAGTGCCTGGGTATTTGATACCGGTTCGGTTGCTCATATTTGCAACTCTAAACAGGAACTGCGGAATAAACGGAGGCTGGCGAAGGACGAAGTGACGATGCGCGTGGGAAATGGTTCCAAGGTTGATGTGATCGCCGTCGGCACGCTCGCTCTTCGATTACCATCGGGATTAGTTATGAACCTGAATAATTGTTATTTAGTGCCTGCGTTAAGCATGAACATTATATCTGGATCTTGTTTATTGCGAGACGGTTACTCATTTAAATCAGAGAATAAAGGTTGTTCCATTTATATGGGTAATATCTTTTATGGTCATGCACCCGAAGTGAGGGGTTTATTCTTGTTGAATCTCGATAGTGATGATACACATGTTCATAACATTGATGCCAAAAGATGTAGAGTTGATAATGATAATACCACTTTCTTGTGGCACTGCCGTCTGGGTCATATCGGCGTGAAACGCATGAGGAAGCTCCATGCTGATGGACTTTTGGAGTCTCTTGATTTTGAATCACCTGACACATGCGAGCCGTGCCTCATGGGCAAGATGACAAGGACCCCGTTTTCAGGGACAATGGAACGGGCAAATGACTTATTGGAAATCATACATACTGATGTGTGTGGTCCGATGAGTGTAAAGGCGCGCGGTGGATATCGTTATTTTCTCACCTTCACTGACGACTTAAGTAGATATGGGTATATTTACTTGATGAAGCATAAGTCTGAAACTTTTGAAAAGTTCAAGCAATTTCAGAGTGAAGTTGAAAATCATCGTAACAAGAAGATCAAGTTCCTACGATCTGATCGAGGGGGAGAATATCTGAGTTATGAGTTTGGCGATCACTTAAGAAAATGTGGAATTGTTTCACAGTTGACGCCACCTGGAACACCACAGCGTAATGGTGTGTCCGAACGTCGTAATCGAACCCTATTAGATATGGTACGTTCTATGATGTCTCTTGCCGATTTGCCACTATCGTTCTGGGGATATGCGTTAGAGATAGCTGCATTCACTTTAAATAGGGCTCCATCCAAGTCCGTTGAGACAACACCGTATGAACTATGGTTTGGTAAGAAACCGAAGTTGTCTTTTCTCAAAGTTTGGGGTTGCGATGCTTACGTCAAAAGGCTTCAGCCAGAAAAGCTCGAACCCAAAGCGGACAAATGTGTCTTCATAGGATACCCAAAAGAGACGGTTGGGTACACCTTCTATCTCAGATCTGAGGGCAAAGTGTTTGTCGCTAAGAACGGGTCCTTTCTCGAGAAAGAGTTTCTCTCGAAAGAATTGAGTGGGAGGAAGGTGGAACTTGATGAGGTTATTGAACCTCTGCTTCAACCAGAGAGTAGCGCAGCGCAGAAAGATGTTTTTGTGGAGCCTGCAGAGGTTGAAGAGGAAGCCGATGATGATGATCAAGAAGCATCTGATCAAGTTACTACCGAACCTCGTAGGTCGACAAGGGTACGCACTGCACCTGAATGGTATGGTAACCCTGTCTTGGAGGTCATGTTGTTGGACAACAGTGAACCTACGAGCTATGGAGAAGCGATGGTGGGCCCGGATTCCGACAAATGGTTAGAGGCCATGAAATCCGAGATGGGATCCATGTATGAAAACAAAGTATGGACTTTGGAAGTATTACCTGAAGGGCGGAAGGCCATTCAGAATAAATGGATTTTTAAGAGGAAGACGGACGCTGACGGAAATGTCACCGTGTATAAAGCTCGACTTGTGGCAAAGGGTTTTTCACAAGTTCAAGGAATTGACTACGATGAGACTTTCTCACCCGTAGCGATGCTTAAATCCGTCCGAATCATGTTAGCAATAGCTGCATATTTCGATTATGAAATTTGGCAGATGGATGTCAAAACAGCATTCCTTAACGGTTTTCTTAAGGAAGAGTTGTATATGATACAACCGGAAGGTTTTGTCGATCCAGAGAATGCTGACAAAGTATGCAAGCTCCAGCGTTCCATTTATGGGCTGGTGCAAGCATCTCGGAGTTGGAATCTTCGCTTTGATGAGGTGATCAAAGCGTTTGGGTTTGTACAAGTTTACGGAGAAGCTTGTATTTACAAGAAAGTGAGTGGGAGCTCTATATCGTTTCTAATATTATATGTGGATGACATATTGCTGATTGGAAACAATATAGAATTTTTGGATAGCGTGAAGGGGTATTTGAACAAGAGTTTTTCGATGAAGGATCTCGGTGAAGCTGCTTTCATATTGGGCATCAAGATCTATAGAGATAGATCAAGACGCTTGATAGGACTTTCACAAAGTACATACCTTGATAAAGTTTTGAAGAAGTTCAAAATGGATCAATCCAAGAAGGGGTTCTTGCCGGTATTGCAAGGTACAAAGTTGAGTAAGACTCAATGCCCAGTGACTGCGGAAGATAGAGAAAAGATGAGTGTCGTCCCCTATGCTTCAGCCATAGGCTCTATCATGTATGCAATGCTGTGCACAAGACCAGATGTCAGCCTTGCCATAAGTATGGCCGGAAGGTTTCAAAGTAATCCTGGTATGGATCACTGGACAGCGGTCAAGAATATCCTAAAGTACCTGAAAAGGACTAAGGAAATGTTTCTCGTTTATGGAGGTGATCAAGAGCTCGTCGTAAAGGGTTACGTCGATGCAAGCTTTGACACTGATCCGGATGACTCTAAGTCACAAACCGGATACGTATATATTCTCAACGGGGGAGCGGTAAGCTGGTGCAGTTCCAAGCAGAGCGTGGTAGCCGATTCTACATGTGAAGCGGAGTACATAGCTGCCTCGGAGGCGGCAAAGGAAGGTGTCTGGATGAAACAGTTCATGACAGATCTTGGAGTTGTGCCTAGTGCACTAAACCCAATGACTCTGTTCTGTGACAACACTGGTGCCATTGCTCTAGCCAAGGAACCAAGGTTTCACAAGAGGACCAGACACATAAAGCGACGCTTCAATTCCATCCGCGATTCAGTCAAGGAGGAGGATATAAGCATTTGCAAAGTACACACGGATTTGAATATTGCAGATCCGTTGACTAAGCCTCTTCCACGGGCTAAGCATGATCAACACCAAGACTCTATGGGTGTTAGATTCATTACCTTGTAATGCTAGATTATTGACTCTAGTGCAAGTGGGAGACTGTTGGAAATATGCCCTAGAGGCAATAATAAAAGAGTTATTATTATATTTCCTTGTTCATGATAATCGTTTATTATCCATGCTATAATTGTATTGATTGGAAACTCATATACATGTGTGGATAAATAGACAAACTTTGTGTCCCTAGTGAGCCTCTACAGGACTAGCTCGTTGATCAAAGATGACCGCGGTTTCCAGGTCATAGACATGAGTTGTCATTTGATAACGGGATCACATCATTAGGAGAATGATGTGATGGACGAGACCCAAACGTTAAACATAGCTTTTGATCGTGTCAGTTATCGCTATAGTTTTCTGCATGTCAAGTATAAGTTCCTATAACCATGAGATCATGTAACTCACTGACACCGTAGGAGTGCTTTGTGTGTGCCAAACGTCACAACGTAACTGGGTGACTATAAAGGTACTCTACAGGTATCTCCGAGGGTGTCTGTTGAGTTGACATGGATCGAGACTGGGATTTGTCACTCCGTGTGACGGAGAGGTATCTCCGGGCCCACTCGGTAATACGTCATCTCAATGAGCTCAAAGTGACTAAGTAGTTGGTCACGGGATTATGTGTTACGGTAACGAGTAAAGAGACTTGCCGGTAACGAGATTGAACTAGGTATAGAGATACCGACGATCGAATCTCGGGCAAGTAACATACCGACGAGACAAAGGGAACTGTATACGGGATTGCCTGAATCCTTGACATCATGGTTCATCCGATGAGATCATCGAGGAACATGTGGGAACCAATATGGGTATCCAGATCCCGCTATTGGTTATTGACCTGGGAGTGTCTCGGTCATGTCTGCATAGTTTCCGAACCCGTAGGGTCTACACACTTAAGGTTCGGTGACGCTAGGGTTGTTAGTGAGAACAGTGCATGGTTACCGAAGGTTGTTCGGAGTCCCGGATGAGATCCCGGACGTGACGAGGGTCTCCGGAATGGTCCGGGGACGAAGATTGATATATAGGATGAAAGGTTTCGGAGTCCGGAAGTGTTCCGGGGAGCATCGGGAAATCGGCGGATGACCGAAAGGGGTTTCGGGGGTCCCGGAAGGGGTTTCGGGCCTAATGGGCCACAAAGGGGGACACAACAGCCCTCATAGGGCTGTGCGCCTCCCCCTGGGCCCTCTCCTAGTGCGCAAGGGGGGCTGGCCCCTCCTAGGGCTGCCGCACCCCCTAGCTTGGGGGACAAGGCACCTAGGGGGGGAAACCCTAGGGCCTGGCGCAGCCCTGGACGCCGCCCCCCCATCTGCCCTAGCCGCCGGCTCCCCTAGGGGAAACCCTAGGGCGCCCCCCTCCCCTCTCTTCCCCCTATATAAAGAGGGGTAGAGGGAGGGCAGCCACACACGTTCGTGCCTCGGTGCTGCCCTCCCTCTCCCACATCCATCTTCGTTTTCCCGCGGTGCTTGGCGAAGCCCTGCAGGAATCCTCCACCACCATCTCCACCACGCCGTCGTGCTGCCGGTGTCTCCATCAACCTCTCCTTCCCCGCTTGCTGGATCAAGAAGGAGGAGACGTCCCCGAGCTGTACGTGTGAAGAACGCGGAGGCACCGTTGCTTCGGTGCTTGGATCTTCAGCGATTTGAATCGCGGCGAGTACGACTCCATCAACCGCGTTCTTGAACGCTTCCGCTTAGCGATCTACAAGGGTATGTGGATCCAACTCTCCCCTCGTAGATGCATCTCCTAGATTGATCTTGGTGAACGTAGGAAAAATTTTTGTTTCCCATGCAACGTTCCCCAACACGATCTTGTACCCTTGGGAGGGTCCTGTAGATAGTCAGGCTTCTCAGGCTTTTTCATTTGTAGTTGTCTGTACTCAGACATGTTATGCTTCCGTTGCCTGTATGCTCTGTATGTTTGGTCATGTGACCTCTGTTGTAATAAATGCTATGATGGCTCTTCTAGGCCTTTAACTATATGAGTTGTTGAGTTATGTTGTGATGCCATGTTGTACATCACATACTTGCATGTTATGCGTACGTGTAATGTGTACTGCTATGTGTGGGATCCGACACCTAGTTGTTTACCTTTGGTAGCCTATCTTACACGGAAATGTCTCCTAGTGCTTCCACTGAGCCTTGGTAGCTTACTACTGCTCCGGAACACTTAGGCTGGCCGGCATGTGTCCTTCTTCGTTCCTGTGTCTGTCCCTTAGGGGAAATGTCACGCGTTGTTCCTTTAAGTCCTTGTAGCTTGCTACGACTTGGGTTCATATGTTGATGACCGACACGTTCGTTGCTGGGTTATGTATTCATGTCTCTGTAATTTAGTGCCACTTTTGGTTTATAACTAGTCATGTCGGCCCGGGTTCTCTATCATATGGATGCTAGCGACACTATCATATACGTGTGCCAAAATGCGCAAACGGTCCCGGGCCAGGTAAGGTGGCACCCGTGGGGATACCGTGCGTGAGGCCGCAAAGTAATATGATGTGTTACAGGCTAGACCCGTGTGACTTAGAATCGGGGTCCTAACAATGTACCTCAGACTGGGTGAAGCCGAAAGCTAGCACTCTTAAGGGAATAATCGGTCGGCAGAGACACGACATATCACTTTTAAAGCATGTATTTTAAACTACCACATGATATGGCATCCTACAATCCTTCTTTATAGGATCAAAAGCCTAGGCATGCATATGTATGCACGCTGACCCAGGGAAAGGAACCCCTAATAGAACTATTCTCTCTGGAAGATGTTTCTTACGTTAAACAGTAATATAACATAATTCCCCGAAAATAGTTTGTCTGTTCTAGCAATTATGACCGGATTGCCTGGTTTCCGAACATATCACGTGTTTACCACAGATATAGTATTCGGAAATACTCCAGCCTTTGGGTTTATGGAGGTTAAAGCAGAAGGTCGGCCATGACAACCTTTTTATAATTTCGGCCGGAGATAAGTTTGATGGTAAAAGTACATTAATGCATAGAATCAAATGACTACTCTTTCTCAATTCCCTCTATTAGGCCGTCTAGTCCACAGTCCTGTTGGGAAAACTTGTCAGATGTCTCTACTTGGTCATATACCAAGTGAAGAGGGATTTCTTGTCCATCAGACCCTCGAGGTCCCACGCGGGCCATATGATTTGGATCAAGACGGGTGTAGCGCGTCTTCACGAAGGCCCAGGCTTCTCGAGTACCCATGCGACATGCTGATGCTTTCCACGGCTCGAAGCAGCATCAAGCCCCTTTGAAGAAGTCCGTCAAGTCCTCCATAGTTTCTGGAGGCGAATCGCCCGGCCATAAAGCCTTGGCCATATTCTTCATGGCCTTCCGAGCTCGCTCGTGGACCCGGGAAAGCTCTTGCAGCACATTACCCTCAAAACCGGACACTCCCTCTTCGGGCTGCCCAGTTAACAAACCTGCAGGGAAAAGTTTTATGAAAAACTTTCAAAGTAAGGGACTATAAGGAGAGCTAGTTATAAGGGACATACTAAACATGCCGCCTTTTAGCCCCCGGTTCTCTTCCAAGGCACTTGAGAGTTGGGCTCTTATGTCCTTTAGCTCCTGTTCCAGCCTAACATTCTTATCTTGCGCTTGGTTTCTTTTATCTATGGCTTGCGTCAATACGCGCTTACCAGCAGCTGTTTCCCCTTCGGCAAATTTTTTGTCCACCAAAGCAACCCTTAGCTCCCTCTCAATTTGGTCGGTCGGCCCTGTTGCTGTATTACAATTACAATGTACTTAATGACTCAGTGATCAGCACAAATATCATATTGTTCGGACACCATTGTTCTTACCACCAGCATCCTTTCCGGATTTCTTCAAATTTTCTAATTCGGTGGTGACAGTCGTTAGCTGGTTCTGGCACTCTTCCATCTCTTTGGATAAGGCATTATTCTTTTCTTGAAGCACCTGCAAAAACACAACGATCCTCAAATCAGTTGTACCAACTGCTTTAAGTCTCGGGGGCTACTGGCATGGGAACATCAAAACATACACTCACCCGCATATCTTTGGAAAGCCGCTGAGTGGCTCCAGCGAGTCCATCTTGAGCAGCTCGGATATAAGCATCTGCGGAGCTGAGGGCGTTAAACGCCTCCTCAGAAAAGGCTGGGTCACGCATGGCTGCTTTCCGCCGCCGGTGAACCATCGCAACCTCCACTTCGGAATTAGTGACTGACATTCCATCTGAATCCTCTTGGAGGGGACAATCCGGCACTGAATCCGCATTAACCCTTGACGGGCCGGAAGTCGGATTGGCTGGAGCTTGATCTGCATGATCTCCAGAAACAGTCCGGTGTGTATTCCTCCTAAAAGGAAAAATAAAGCGGAAGGTTGTAATACCGACTTTACCACCTAGCGTGTGTCAAAACAAACATACCTCTTTGAAGGTTCGCTAGTGTTCACGGTCCTCTTTCGCTTCAAGGCCTCACCCAATGCAGCATCGCCCTCTGGGATGACGGTCTTCACACAGTTCGGCGTAAGGAGCGCCGCCCCTTTTAAGCATGGAAAAATGCGGCAGGTAAGGCGCGCTGGGAATCTTCTCTTTGATGAGATATGTCCTGGGTACTTATGTAGGAAGAAGGAATGATGCTAGGGTAATCGGCTACAATAGCCACCACGGTGCCCTCACAGCAGGCTTGATAGAAGACTCCCTCTTCTAGCTCTATGTCTATGTCCGGATCTTCATCATATCCGGGGCCCGTGATACGTCTCCAACGTATATATAATTTTTTATAGTTCCATGCTATTATATATTATGTTTTGGATGTTTAATGGGTTTTATTATACACTTTTATATTATTTTTGGGACTAACCTACTAAGCCAAGGCCCAGTGCAGATTGCTGTTTTTTGCCTATTTCAGAGTTTCGCAGAAAAGGAATATCAAACGGAGTCCAAACGGAATGAAACCCTCGACAGAGTTATTTTTGGAACCGTATCTACCCAGAAGACTTGGAGTACACGCGAGGGAACAAAGGAGGTGGCCACGAGGGTCCAAGGCGCGCCCCCTCCCCCTGGGTGCGCCCCCACCCTTGTCGGCCCACTCCGGCTCCCCCGATGCCCTCCTCCCTCCTATATATATATATATATATATATATATATATATATATATATATATATATATATATATATATATATATATATATATATATATATATATATATATATATATATATACCCTGAAAACATTGAGGCACCAGAGAAAACCCTAATTCCACCACCGCAACCTTCTGTTCCCGTGAGATCCCATCTTGGGGCCTGTTCCGGAGCTCCACCAGAGGGGGGATCTACCACAGAGTGCTTCTACATCAACGCCATAGCCTCACCAATGAGTTGTGATTAGTTTACCACATACCTTCGGGTCCATAGTTATTAGCTAGATGGCTTCTTCTCTCTTTTTGGATCTCAATACAAAGTTCTCCTCGATCTTCGAGGAGATCTATCCGATGTAATCTTTTTGCGGTGTGTTTGTCGAGATCCGATGAATTGTGGGTTTATGATCAAGATTATCTATGAACAATATTTGATTCTTTTCTGAAATCTTTTATGTATGATTATAATATCCTTGCAAGTCTCTTAGAATTATTGGTTTGGTTTGGCCTACTAGATCTATAGTTCTTGCAATGGGAGAAGCACTTGGCTTTCGGTTCAATCTTGCGATGTCCTTTCCCAGTGACAGCAGGGGCAGCAAGGCACGTATTGTATTGTTGCCATCGAGGATAAAAAGATGGGGTTTATATCATATTGCTTGAGTTTATCCCTCTACATCATGTCATCTTGCTTAAAGCATTACTCTGTTCTTATGAACTTAATACTCTAGATGCATGCTGGATAGTGGTCGATGTGCGGAGTAATAGTAGTAGATGCAGAATCGTTTCGGTCTACTTGTCACGGACGTGATGCATATATATAATGATCATGCCTAGATATTCCCATAACTATGCGCTTTTCTATCAATTGCTCGACAGTAATTTGTTTACCCACCATAGAATTCTGCTGTCATGAGAGAAGCCACTGGTGAAACCTATGGCCCCCGGGTCTATCTTTATCATATTACTTTACTTCAATTTTTGATGTTGTTGCTTATTTGCTTTATTTACTTTCTGTTCTTATATCAAAAATATCAAAAATATTATACTATCCTATCTATCAGTTCTCACTTTCGTAAGTGACCATGAAGGGATTGACAACCCCTTATCGCATTGGCTCCGAAATTCTTATTTGTTTGTGCAGGTGCGAGGGACTCGCGCGTGATCTCCTACTGGATTGATACCTTGGTTCTCAAAAACTAAGGGAAGTACTTACGCTACTGTGTTGCATCACCCTTTCCTCTTCGACGAAATATAATGCAAGCTCGAGAAGTAGCAAGAAGAATTTCTGGCGCCGTTGCCGGGGAGGCTTACGCAAAAGTCATATACCAAGTATCTATCACAAACCGTTATCCCTCACATTACATTATTTGCCTCTCATTTTCCTCTCCCCCACTTCACCATTGCTGGGATTTTTGCCCTTCTTTTTGCCGTGTGTTTACCGTTCACTTGCTTCTTGTTTGCTCGTGTTGGATTGCTTGCTTGTCACTATGGCTCAAAACAATACCTAATTGTGTGACTTCTCCAATACCAACAATAATGATTTTATTAGCACTCCTATTGCTCCTATTACCGATGCTGAATCTTGTGAGATCAATGTTGGTCTATTGAATATTGTCATGAAATATCAATTTTCTGGCCTTCCTAGTGAAGATGCCGCTACCCATCTGAACACCTTTGTTGATTTGTGTGATATGCAAAAGAAGAGGGATACACATAATGATATTGTTAAATTTAAGCTATTTCTGTTTTCACTTAGAGATCATGCTAAAACTTGGTTTTCCTCTTTCCCTAGAAATAGTATTGATTCATGGAATAAGTGCAAAGATGCCTTTATCTCTAAGTATTTTCCTCCCGCTAAGATCATCTCTCTTAGAAACGATATTATGAATTTTAAGCAACTAGATCGTGAGCATGTTGCACAAGCTTGGGAGAGAATGAAATTAATGATATGTAATTGTCCTACACGTGGTTTGAATCTATGGATGATTATTCAGAACTTTTATGCTGGCTTGTATTTTGCTTCTAGAAATCTTTTTGATTCGTCCGCGGGGGGGCACTTTCATGGAAACTACCTTAGGATAAGCTACCAAACTCCTAGAAAACATTATGGTTAACTATTCTCAATGGCACACCGAAAGATCTACTAGTAAAAAAAGTACATGCTATTGAGGATATTAGTGTTTTGAGTGGAAATATGGATGAACTTATGAAATTATTTGCTACTAAGAGTGCTTCTTATGATCCTAATGATATGCCTTTATCCACGTTGATTGGAAATAATAATGAATCTTTGGATGTGAATTTTGTTGGTACAAATAATTTTGGTAACAATGCTTATAGAGGAAACTTTAATTCTAGGCCTTTTCCTAGTAATTCCTCTAATAATTATTGTAATTCCTACGATAAATCTTATGGAAATTTTGCTAAGATGCCCTCTGAATTTGAAACTAGTGTTAAACAGTTTATGAATTCGCAAAAGAATTTCAATGCTTTGCTTGAAGAAAAATTGCTTAAGATTGATGAGTTGGCTAGAAACATGGATAGAATTACTCTTGATGTTGATTATTTGAAACTTACATCTATTCCACCCAAGCATGATATCAATGAGTCTCTCAAAGCCATGAGAATTTCCATTGATGAATGCAAAGAAAGAACCGCTAGGATGCGTGCTAAAAAGGATTGCTTTATGAAAGCTTGTTCTTCTAGTTATCATAAAAATAAAGATGAAGATCTGAAAGTTATTGATGCGTATCCTATTAGATCCTTGTTTTATAGTACGAATCTTTATAAAGATGGGACTGGATATGAGTCTACTTTAGTTAAAAGGCGTCCCAATGATTCGGAGTTTTTAGATCTTGATGCTAAAATTGTTAAAAGTGGGATTGAAGAGATCATGTCACAACCCTAGTTCTGGTATGCACTAGGCTAGTCTTGATGTTTGCATCATATTTAATTTTTCAAATGAAATTGAATTGAGGACTTGTGAAACCCTCAGAAAACCCTTTTGAAAAATGACCCAAATAAAAATTAATCCAAAAGGGGCCAAGAAAATGTTCATGTTGCTCTCTGAAAATATTGGTTAGAGATAAAAATCAAACCAATATTATTAGGAGCTCATAAATAATTATTTTGGGCCTTTGGGATTAATACAATAAATATTTGCATTGGATATATATATTTATTATATATTTTATATGTGTCCAATAATTCTGGATTTGGTGTGGGGCTTTGGATTACTCCTTCTAGTCCCTGCAAATTGACAGAATAAATTAAATGTTTTTCTTTTAAATCAAAACAAATGTCAAAATAGAAAAAGAAAAACAGGAAAAAGGAAAAGGCTTACCTGGCCTTACCTGCAACCCAACCAGGCAAAGCTGGCCCGGCCCACTGGCTAAGCCAGTCACCACCAACCTCGCGCCAGTAGGCGAGGCGCGTGGCTGGCGCGCGCGCACGACGAGGGCGCCACGCCTCCTGCCTGCCTGTCCTCCCCCTCGTCGCCTCGAAGCTCCGGACGAAGCCACGCAAATCCCCTTACCTCTCTGGCTCTCTCTCGTCGCCCCTCCCCTCCTCTGTCTCCCTCTCGCGCTCGGTCCCAACCGCCGTCGTCGCCGCCGATCGCAACCACCGTAGCCACCGCCTCCCCCTCGCCTCTCCGACGAGCCCCCGAGCCCCGCCTTGCTGCCGTGCTTCTCCAAGCCGAAGGAATCGACCCCAGACGCCCTGAGGCCTCGTCCTCGAGCTCGTTTTCACCGCCGGCCGCCGCGGATCCCATCCGCCGCCCTGCTTGCTCCGGCCCTCCTCCGAGCTCTCCGCCTGCACCGTTGCAACCGCCATGAGTTTCTCCCTCGAACCCCGCCCTTCGTTTCACCGTTCTCACGCCGTAGCCACGCCACCCACCCGACCCGAGCGGTTGCGCCGCCGTGGTTCCTCTCCGCCATGACCAGAGCCACCGTGGCTCGCAACTTGGCGCGTCTCCGCGTTTGCCACACTACCTGAAGCCCGTAGCACCCCTCCGTTGGCCTCCCCGTGCCCTGTAGCCCCATATCCGACGAGGGCCGAACTCCGGCGCCGCCGCGAGCTCGTTTCCGGCGAGCTCCGGCCGCCCTAGCTGCTGCCGCTTGCTGGAATGGATGCGGGTGAGCTCCAGCTCCCCATAGATGGTCTCTGATGCGCAAAAGACCCCCAGAACGGCAATCCCGACGACCTCCGCCGCGTTTGCTGCCGCCGGCGACTAAACGCCGGCGTGTTAGCCGGGGGTTTGACCAGGATTTGACCCCCTGGGTCAATGATAGGTGGGCCCCCACGGCCCCACCCCTCCAGTTAGTTGACCAGATTATAGTTAATTAATTAGTTTAGTTAATTAGTGTAGTCACTGACTTGTGGGCCCTGCCCTGCTGACTTTCTGTTAGGATTAGTTTAGTGTTAATTAACCCAGTTAATTAACTGAGTCACTGACCAGTGGACCCCACTGTCAGGTTTGACTCTGGTCAGCTAGGTTGACCTGCTAACGCCATGCTTGGGTCATGCTGACGCAGTATTCCAGTTCTGGTATTTAAATAAATCTTAAATGATTTATTTATTTCAGAAATTGGTTTAAACTTCTAAAAATCACAAAAATTCAACCGTAGCTCAGAATGAAATAATTTATATATGAAAAATTATCAGAAAAATTCAATCTATCCATTTGTACCATTTTCATGCATGACAAATGAAGTTATACCTACTGTTTATATGAAAACACATAAATGGCATTTAAAATGCTTATTTTAGAGTTGCATTTGAACCCTTGGTTCAAATGGAATTCAACCAAATAAGATGCTAGTTGCATTAGCTCAAATAACATCATATATTCATGACATATTCATGCATCATATTGTTGCATATGCTTGTGTTTGATTGCTGGCACCGTCCTTCTCGATAGGTTCTGCTCCGGAGACCGTTCCAAAGTACCTGTCAGAGGAGCAGTGCTCTACACATTGTTATACCAGGCAAGCAAAACCCCTTTGTTCATTCCGATACAATCCTACTCTTTCGCTCCTGCTCCCTGTTATTGCATTACGACAACAACGATTCAACTGCTACTTTATGCTGCGGTAGTTGAACCCATTCCTCTGCATGACCTGTCATTGCCACAGTAAATAGTTGAAACCCACTAGTATGTGTAGGAGTTGATTGAAGCCATGTTGTGATCTTACCATGCCTTGCTTGCTATTGCTTAGAGTATGTCAGGTATGATTCATTGGGAATGAATTGGAGTGCAGTAATATGTTCTGATGCTGAGCGTTAAGTGTGTGAACACGATTTGGTAAAGGTAGCGGTGAGAGGCCATGTAGGAGTACATGGTGGGTTGTCTCACTGGAACCGTCCTTAAGCACTGAGTTCTTTGTATGTTGTCCAATGACTAGCTACTACCACACAATGGGTTCCGGTAACTCGACCCCTCTTGGCTTATTAATCAACTTGATCTCTGTCCAGGAGTCGCAACTAGTTTCTGGTGTTTGTAGGTAGTGTTATTTCTCTACCAAGACCCGGCAGGGTGGGCTTGGGACAGACTAGGCACACGTGGCCCGGTGTACCGAGTGGCACCCGGATGGTGGGCTCGGGAACCCTGTACACATCGTTTGAGGCCGTGATGGAAACCTCGGCCGGACTCCCTTGCGGATGGAACCCGAATAGGCGATAAACCTGGACTAGAGTCTTGTGTGGTTAGTCAGGTCGTGGCCGACACCCTCGCCAGGCTTCCGCTTGAAGGTTGCCGAGATACACGTTGTGTACATGGCGGTAAGTGGTGAGAGCGTGTGTGAAGAAGTACACCCCTGCAGGGTTTATCATGATCTATTCGAATAGCCGAGTCCACGGTTATGGACTTCTTGGATGCTTACGTGGTACATAGACAACTTGAAGTGGATACCCTAAAATACTCAAGACAAGTGTGAGTGCTATGGATGGCCTTCTCGTAGGGAGACGGGGATGAATCCATAGTGGTGTATTTGTTGGTGATTAGTGGACTCGTGTGCGCCACCTCAAAGTTACCAGCAATCGTAGTACAGGATAGCCACTGAGTCAAAGCTGGCTTGCTGCAACTAAACCCCACTATGCCTTCTTGATACAATTGCATGTATGATAGGATCTGATGTAAGTCTTGCTGAGTAACTTTGTACTCATGTTTGCTTAATTTATGTTTTGCAGATGAGACTTCTGTCTCTCTAGTAGTTCCGCTTGGACTTCGACAAGTAGCTTGTTACCTCAGCTACGATCTTGGACGAGTGTTGTAGATAGTCAGTCTCTTCAGACTTTTTCATTTGTAGATGTCTGTACTCAGACATGTATGCTTCCGCTTGTTGCTTGTATGCTCTGAATGTTGGGTCATGAGACCCATGTTTGTAATATCTGGCTCCTCGGAGCCTAATGAATAAATACTTTGTTTCTTAAAGTCTTGTTGTGATGCCATGTTGTATTTGCACATATCGAGCATACTATGTGTATGTTATTGAAATGCTTGGTATGTGTGGGATCCGACACCTAGTTGTTTACCCTTGGTAGCCTATCTTATAGGTAAATGTCTCCTAGTGTTTCCACTGAGCCTTGGTAGCTTGCTACTGCTCCGGAACACTTAGGCTGACCGGCATGTGTCCTTCTTCGTTCCTGTGTCTGTCCCTTAGGGGAAATGTCACGCGTTGTTCCTTTAAGTCCTTGTAGCTTGCTACGACTTGGGTTCATACGTTGATGACCGACACGTTCGTTGCTGGGTCATGTATGCCTGTCTCTATAATTTAGTGCCACTTTTGGTTTATAACTGGTCATGTCGGCCCGGGTTCTCTGTCATATGGATGCTAGCGACACTATCATATACGTGAGCCAAAATGCGCAAACGGTCCCGGGCCAGGTAAGGTGGCACCCGTGGGGATACCGTGCGTGAGGCCGCAAAGTGATATGGTGTGTTACATGCTAGACCGGTATGACTTAGGATCGGGGTCCCGACAACATTGGTATCAGAGCCTGACTGCCTCTAGGATTACCAAGCCAAACTGGTCAAAGTTGAGTCTAGAAATTCTTTAGTTATATAAGGGAATTGATTGTGGAAGGGAACGTAAGGCTCTTTTTACTCCTTATGCCTCATGTCTTCTGATCTGAGTCATCCTACCTTTCCTACGGGGTTAAGGAACTAGGCTTCTTTTCCGTCTATCGGGATCATGTGTTACTATTCTGTAGTTCCTTAGGATTGGTTGATCAGAGTCCTACTCCTATTTTCAAGTTCTTCCAGTGTAGTTGTTTAGTACTATCACAGAACCTTGAGTGATGATGTTGAGATTTTGAACTACCCTTTGTTAGCAGGATGTCTCATTCTGAGCATTTTACTGTCGTTATGCTGCCGGAATTATCCTAGTAGTTCGAGAGATACCCATTTCTTGTCCTACCTTCTACAGCCTGGTTGATGTTGATTCCGTCCTTGGTTTCATTTCTCAGGATGTCGTCAGTTACCCGAGGTTCAGTTGCCCGAAGAAAGAACCACGGAGGTGGTAGGGATGAGGAGGATCCTCCCGACCAGCCTTCGTTGGCAGAGGTCATGTTAGAGATGGAGAGGAACATGCGAGAGTCTAACCGCTTGTTGGCACGTATTGAGGAGAACACCACACATCAATGCAAAGAGTCAGCAACCATCCATGACTTCATTCATCTGAAACCACCCACCTTCCATCATCCCATTGATCCACTCGATGCAGATGACTGGCTCCGTAGTATCACTCACAAGCTGCGTTCTGCAAACGTAGCTGAAGAGGACAAGGTCATCTATGCCACATATCACCTGGAAGGTCCTGCTAGTCTCTGGTGGCAGAACTATGAGGCCATGATTCCAGCTGGCCAGATTCCTACCTGGAGAGATTTCACCGAGGTTTTTCGCGAGCATCACATTCCTCAAGCTCTCATCGATAGCAAGAGAGAAGAGTTCGGTAGTCTTACCCAGGCTAAGATGGCTGTTGATGCTTACAGTAGAGAGTTTGAGAACCTTGCCCGCTATGCTACAGAAGAAGTGTCCACGGACGCCAAGAAGCAGGCTAGGTTCCGGAAGGGTCTCAACCGCAAGCTGCGTCGTGATCTTCACTTGCATCATTGCCATACATTCCAGGCTCTTGTGAACAAGGCCATCAATGCAGAGACCGCTCAGCTCACTTACGAGGAGTCTCGTAAGCACACCCGTAATTTGGGATCTTGCTCCGGCACTAGTTCCCAGAAGCGCCGGATTTGGGTTCCAAATTCCGCTCTTGCACCCAGATATTCTCCGAGGCCATCTTATAAGGTGCCTCATCCAGTTCAGTCTTATGCTCTACCCAGACCTATTGGTAGACCGCTTGTCAATGCGGGTCCACGACCTACCTCAGGGACTTGCTATACATGCGGAAAACCAGGACACTATGCATGTGACTGCTCTCAGGCCAGTCTTGCTCCACCCCCGCCCGAGAAGTCCGTTCTTCGTGGCAAGCCACTACGTAAGACGATCAGTGCCAATCCAGCTCCCACTAAACATGGACGTGTGCATCACGTCTCAGCTAAAGACGCTCATGATGATCCAAATGTCGTTCTTGGTACACTCCTTGTCAATTGCCATCCAGCTTCAGTTCTATTCGATACCGAAGCATCTCACTCCTTCATCTCTGAAGGCTATGCTCGTTTGCACGACATGTCATTTTGTGATATGCCAATTCCGCTCGAAATCCAAACCCAGGGTCTAGATGGCAAACTACCAGAATAAGCCATGGTAATAGAATCCTTGTTGACAGACTTGTATTCCTTGCCTCACTTATAGCCCTCAAGTCTTCGGATATTAACATCATCTTGGGTATGGAGTGGATGACAGCTCATCATGCCAAGATTGATTGTTACACTAGGTCTGTTCAGCTTACACATCCATCTGGTAAGATAGTCACTGTCTCCACTAGAGTTGCAAAGCGTCAACTCTATTCTCTTAATGCCAGCCCCCTTCCAGACCTTGTAGATATCCCGGTAGTCCGAGACTTTCCGGATGTTTTTCCAGAGGAACTACCAGGTGTTCCACCTGACAGGGATGTAGAGTTTGTCATAGATCTTATCCCAAGAACTGTTCCAATCTCTAGGAGACCTTACAAGATGGCACCCCTAGAACTAGATGAGCTTAAGAAACAACTTGATGAGTCCTTGCAAAAGGGTTTCATTTGTCCTAGTTCTTCTCCTTGGGCTTGTCCCGTCCTCTTCGTCAAGAAGAAGGATGGCACAGAACGGATGGTTGTAGATTATCGTCCCGTTAATTTGGTCACGATAATGAACAAGTATCCGCTCCCCAGGATCAACGACCTGTATGATCAGCTCGCTGGATCCTCAGTCTTCTCCAAGATGGATTTGAGGTTAGGCTACCATCAAATCAAGATTAGAAACGGAGACATTCTTAAGACGACTTTTGTTACTCGTTACGGCCAGTACGAGTACACCGTTATGTCCTTCGGTCTAACCAATGCTCCAGCCACATTCTCCCGCGTGATGAACTCGATCTTCATGGAGTACTTAGATAAGTTCGTCGTGGTTTACCTCGATGATATTCTTATTTACTCGAAGAACGAGGAAGAGCATGCCGAATATCTTAGACTTGTTCTAGAAAAACTCAGAGAGCACCACCTTTATGCCAAGTTCTCCAAGTGCGAATTTTGGTTGCCAGAAGTGACCTATCTCGGCCACGTAATCTCTAGTAAGGGCATCGCTGTCAATCCTGAGAGAGTTCAGGCCGTTCTTGATTGGACTCCGCCTGAAACAGTTAAACAAGTTAGGAGTTTCCTTGGTCTAGCCAGCTATTGTCGCCGCTTTGTTGAAAACTTCTCTAAAGTGGCCAAACCTCTCACGGAACTTCTCAAGAAAGATAAAAAGTTTGAGTGGTCCCCATAGTGTGAGCACAGTTTTCAGGAACTGAAAAGACGCGTGACTTCTGCTCCCATACTTGTGCCACCGGATTTCACTAAGGACTTTGTTATCTATTGTGATGCCTCACGACAGGGACTAGGTTGCATTCTTATGCAGGATCGTCATGTGTTTGCCTATGCATCTCGATAGTTGCATCCACATGAGGAAAATTATCCTACACACGATCTAGAGCTTGCAGCTATACTCTACGCACTTAAGACATGGCTGATACGTCCAAAACGTATCTATAATTTCTGCTTGCTCCATGCCTCTTTTGGGTGATATTTGTCACATCCCTAGCTTCACCTTGCATTAGGATAGCACCTGTCTGTTGCATCATGTTTATTTTCAAAGGAAACCTGAAATGGGGATGCTCAAACCCTAGCACTAAATGAATTTAACTAGGGTCAAATTAAAATCTTTTTCAATGAACCCAAAATGCCCCTTGGAAAAGTTCATCATTTTTGGATTGATTAAAAACCTCTGCCAAAAATGTTGCACATATTTCTAGGACCATTCTGGATTTTTGAATTAAATCATATCTTACTTGCATTTGGGCATTTTAATTTTATATATTATTTTAAATGCTCAAATAATCATAAGCTAAAATGTTTACTGTTGGATTTATTATAAACAGTAGCCATGCTTGGTTTCATGATTTTTGGGTGTGCCTAAGTATTTTTAATAAAGCCCAGAACAAAGTAAAAAAAATAGAAAACAGAAACAGAATTAAAATAGAAGGAAAGGCTTACCTATCCAGCCTGGCCGGCCCGGTACTGTGCGGCCCAGCCCAACTGGCCGATGCCAGTCATCCCCCTCCTCTCGCCAGAGGGACGGAGGGCGCGTGCCCGCGGCACGCCGGCCACCTCCTGCTTCCACCGCGACGCCTCCGAGCTTCTGGTCGTGCCACGAAGACATCCACGCCCCCCCGTTCCACCTCACCTCCCCGCACTCATTTTCCCCTCGCTCCCCAGCTTCTCCTCGCCATGGCCGAAACCACCGCAGCCGCGCCGGCGAGCACCACCGTGGCCACGGCCTCCCCCTCGCCCCTCCGATGAGCCCCCGAGCTCCGCCGTGCCCCCCCCTCTTCCTCTCCTTCATGTCATGCGGCGCCAGGAGCTCTCCCTCACCCGCAACACCGTCGTTCCCCTCCTCTGCGTCCGGTGACCGCCGTCGACGATTCGCCGCCGTCGAGCCGCCCCCGGGCTCGCCGTCCTCTTCAAACGAACCGCCGTGAGCCCCTCTTGCTCCTCCCCCTATTCCTTCACTCACGCGCGTGCTCTAGCTCCGCCCCCCACCGTGCCCGAGAACCCCTCGCCGCCAGCAATGTCGCCGTCGTGGCTATAGCCAGTGAAGCTTCCACCTGAGTGCACCACCGAGCTCCTAATGACCTCACGAACACGTAGCGCACTTCATCTTACCTTTCTGTGCCCCCTAGTGGTCGCGCGTGTCACCATCGTACTCCGGCCGCCGCTGCTGCAGTTGTTGCCGTCGACTCCGGCCATCCCCGGCGAATCCGGCTGCACCACTAGATGCGCGAGAGTCCCAGGAGCACGTAGATGCTCTCCGCTGCTGTTTTGGTCGCCGCAGGGCATTTTCCGAGCCCTCCACCGCGTCTGTCGCCGCCGGCGATGAGCCGCCGGCGCGTTTGACTGGTCTGACCGGTGGGTTGACCCCCCCCCCGGGTCACTGACGTATGGGCCCCACGCCCTTAGTCAACCACTAACTCGCTGACAAGTGGGGCCCACCCTGCTAATTAACCTAGTTTAGTTTTAATTAATCGGTTAGTTAGTTAGTCACTGTCGTGTGGGCCCTGTCCTGTTTAAGATTAGTCTAGAATTTAGTTAGTGCTAATTAACCCTGTTAATTAGCAGAGCCACTGACGTGTGGACCCCACACGTCAGATTTGACCTGGACCAACCTCTGTTGACTGCTGACATCACAGTGACGTCATGCTGACGCAGTAAAGTGTTTCTGGATTTAAAATAAATCTTAAATGATTTATGAATTTCAAAAAATACCAAAACTTCTAAAAATCATATAAAATCAACTGTAGCTCAGATGAAAATAATTTATATATGAAAAATGATCAGAAAAATCCAAGGAATCTGTTTATGGCATTTTCATGCATGTTTGAACAAGTTAAACCTGCTGAACAGGTCAAATCAATCAAATGATAATTAAATAACCACATATAGAGTTTGAATTTGCATCTTGGATTCAAACCAACTTCATTTAATTGTGTTGCTAGTTGCATTAGCGCAAATCATAACATAATGCCATGTCATGATCATGCATCATATTGTGCATTGCATTGATTGTGTTTCTTTCTCTGTTGCCGGTGTTGTTCCCTTTCAGTAGACGTATCCCGACGATGTGATCGATGACACCGATGAAGACTCAATGTTATCTTCAGAAGTGCCAGGCAAGCAAAACCCCATTGAGCATTCCGATACAATCCCACTCTCTCGCTCTTGCTCTCTTTTACTGCATTAGGACAACAACGCTTCAACTGTTACCTGCTGCGGTAGTTGAACCCCCTTTCCACTGCATGACCCGTCATT
Organism: Secale cereale; assembly: GCA_902687465.1. Classification (NCBI taxonomy): domain Eukaryota; kingdom Viridiplantae; phylum Streptophyta; class Magnoliopsida; order Poales; family Poaceae; genus Secale; species Secale cereale. Next base: position 856,696,290 of record LR738711.1, on the reverse strand, counting down.
GCCACAGTAAATAGTTGAAACCCACTAGTATGAGTAGGAGTTGTTTGAGCCATGTTGTTCCTACTCATTTATGCTTTCTGGTTATGCCTGCTATTGCTTAGAGTTGTGTCAGGTCTGATTCATCGGGGATGAATTGGAATGTGGTGAACATGTCCTACTGTTGAGAGCTAAGTGTGTGAACACGATTTGGTAAAGGTAGCGATGAGAGGCCATGTAGGAGTACATGGTGGGTTGTCTCATTGCAGCCGTCCTCAGGAACTGAGTTCTGTGTTGGTTGATCCATGACCAGTTACTACCATGCATTGGGCCCAAAACCAATGGACCCTCTCGACTTATTAACTGCTCTTGTTCTCTGTCCAGGAGTTGCAACTAGTTTCTGGTGTTTGTAGTTTACTGGAGGTCGTGCGCAGCGCTGACCCTCGGGGTGGGCTGTGACGCGGCAGGTATGTGGCACGGTGTACCGATTGCCCGTTTGGTGATGCGGGAACCCTGTACACATCGTTTGGGGCCGTGAGCGACACCCCGGCCGGATCTCCCCACGGATGGAACCCAAATAGGCGATAAACTTGGACGAGAGACTTGTGTGGTTAGTCAGGTCGTGGCCGACACCCTCGCTGGGCCTCCGCTTGAAGGTTGCCGAGTACATGTCGTGTAAACGGCGGTAAGTGGTGAGAGCGTGTGTGAAGAAGTACACCCCTGCAGGGTTAAATATAATCTATTCGAATAGTCGTGTCCGCGGAAATGGACTTCTGGGTTGCCTATTACAGTTCATAGACAAGTGGAAGTGGATACTCTAAAACGCGCAAGACAAGCGTGAGTGCTATGGATGGCCTTCTCGTAGGGAGACGGGAGCGGATCCATAGTGGTGTATTGATTGGTGAATATGTGGACTCGTGTGCGCCACCTCAAAAGAGTTACTTGCAGTCGTAGTTTAGGATAGCCACCGAGTCAAAGCTGGCTTGCTGCAGTCAAACTCCACCACCCCCTTTGTTGATACTGATGCATATGTAGCTAGTTCTGATGTAAGTCTTGCTGAGTACCTTTGTACTCACGTTTGCTTAATTATGTTTTTGCAGAGAGACTTCAGTCTCGCTAGTGGTTCCGCGTGGACTTCGACGTTTAGCTTGTTACCTCAGCTACGATCTTGTACCCTTGTAGGATCTGGTAGATAGTCAGGCTTCTCAGCCTTTTTCATTTGTAGTTGTCTGTACTCAGACATGTTATGCTTCCATTGCCTGTATGCTCTGTATGTTGGGTCATGTGACCTCTGATTGTAATAAATGCTATGATGGCTCTTCTGGGCCTTTATCTATATGAGTTGTTGAGTTATGTTGTGATGCCTTGTTGTACAGCACATACTTGCATGTTATGCGTACGTGTAATGTGTATTGCTATGTGTGGGATCCGACACCTAGTTGTTTACCTTTGGTAGCCTACCTTACAGGGAAATGTCTCCTAGTGCTTCCGCTGAGCCTTGGTAGCTTGCTACTGCTCCGGAACACTTAGGCTGGCCGGCATGTGACCTTGTTCGTTCCTGTGTCTGTCCCTTAGGGGAAATGTCACGCGTTGTTCCTTTAAGTCCTTGTAGCTTGCTACGACTTGGATTCATACGTTGATGACCGACACGTTCGTTGCTGGGTCATGTATGCCTGTCTCTGTAATTTAGTGCCACTTTTGGTTTATAACTAGTCATGTCGGCCCGGGTTCTCTGTCATATGGATGCTAGCGACACTATCATATACGTGTGCCAAAATGCGCAAACGGTCCCGGGCCAGGTAAGGTGGCACCCGTGGGGATACCGTGCGTGAGGCCGCAAAGTGATATGATGTGTTACAGGCTAGACCTGTGTGACTTAGGATCGGGGTCCTGACAGCTTTGGTATCAGAGCATGACTACCTGTAGGATTAGTAAGCCAAACTGGTCGAAGTTGTGTCTAGAAATTCTTTAGTTATGTAAGGGAATTGATTGTGGAAGGGAACGTAAGGCTCTTTTTACTCCTCTACCCTATGACCTTCTGATCTGAGTCACCTTCTTCTTCTACGGGGATTAAGAACTAGGATTCTCATTCTATTTATCAGGATCACGTTATTGTGGATTCAACCCTCAGTTCAATTTCTACTATTTCTGTTTGTTCAACTGTTGGTCTCAGAACCTTGACATTATGATGTTGAGTGGTTATGCTATCTTTGTGCATGAGTCTGCAAAGTATTTTGAGCATTTGCAGCCGTTATGTTGTCCGAGTCATTCCAGGTTTCTAAATAATCTGATGCATTTGCAAACCTTTCCTTCATGTTCCGATGTACCTTTGGGCCAGACTAAGCACACTAGTCAGTATGTTGAGGTACTCTGCTACCTCGACATATATGTTGGACTTATTATTATGACCCTAGGTGTCTTAGAGGATCACCCAGTAATCCAGCAATGCTTTATATTCTCCGTGTGATGATTCTGGTCATTATTCTAGAAAGCATCCCGTGATGCCATTTAGTTAGTAGGCATTATACTCCTGGGTTCTTGGACCCGAGATTCACTCTACCTACTTCATGTTGGTAGTATTTGCTCGTCTCTTTAGGTTATTAGTAACCTTGTGATAGTCCTCGAGGTCTGTGTTTATCGTTCTTCCAATACCATGAACCATTATGGCAGAAGTTCTTCCGAACCAAAAGATCACAACCAGAGTGCTCCTGAGTGGTACTCCATTCGTATTGTGACTCTGCCAGTCCTACCTTTCTGCATGGATTATCTGGAAGAAATATGTTGAACTCGTTCGACATGTTAATCTATGCATCCACAACTCAGAAGTTAGATGTTCCTTGAGTTGTCTCCTTTAGTTGTATTATGACCCTCGTCTATCAGCTGATAGACAGGAGTAGTTGTGCACTCGTGCTCATCGATGCCTTTTACTCTTGTGGTATGCCAAGCCATTCTATTCTGGAATGACTAGGAGAACCAAACTCCAGTACCTTATCCATATCCAGGATTGGGTCAAAGAAGTTGTACTTCGCAGATGAAGAACGCTAATCCAGCTTCTAAACTGTTCTATCCTGGAGTATTGCCATCTTTATGTTAAGAATGTCATGAGAATTGCACAACCTCCTATGAACTCTTGATACAGTGATACTTCTCGCCATTATCGCTCATTCCTCGGTCTCTGTGTTATTGTAACCGGAATACCGACAAGTGAATGGTGATGTGTGAAATCAATACTCCTAGCGACTTCGTTGCTTGGTAGTTAAAGGACAACAATTTCATTCTTAGTGTATTGGTTACTAATCACCATTCTAAGATTGATTGTGCTACCTAGTCCACTTTCTTGGTGCACTCCTTGATTGATGAGTTAGGATTTTGTTAAGTCCTTGCTCATTTGATCATATCGTCTTGCCCTGAAAAGCAAGATTGTTCCCGAGCTTAGAAACATATCGGTGGTTCGTGAATTTCCTAATATCTTCTCGGAAGTATTACCAGGTTGTCACCTGACCGCTATGTTGAGTTCGTGATCAAGCTAGTTTCTCTCTAAACCACCCTTTCTCCAAGAATCTGTGTTGGATACCCTGAACTAGTTGGTTAAGCTAAACAATAACTTGGAGAGTTGGAAGATAAGGTCTTGCCTGATCTAGTTCCTTCCCAGGGATATCTTGTGTGTGTATTGAAGATAGATGATATCTTCTCCAATTGATCCCCATGATCATTTGTGGATCTATTGTCTTGTCCAAACTTTGATTTGAGTATGGGTTATCGTCAAGTCAAATCAGAACCAACTATATTCGTAACGTTGTGCCGGTGTACTAAGATAGGGGTACCTTAGTACCCCAACTCGTGCGCGGGCAGTAGCAGCTTCCCGCGGCTGGGTTTACCACGTGCTCGCCGGAGACCTTTCTGGTCCTTATAAAGCCATTCAAAAACAAAGTATACAAGTTAGAAGATCAAGGCCCCGGCAAGTGGAGCTTGCCGGGAAGGCTACACCAAGCTCAAGATTATCATATTAACACAAGACCCTGGCAAGAGGAGCTTGTCAGGAGGACCAGGAGACTGCATTTCAGAAGACATGCCTCGGCGCACCCTGCGCCCCGGCAGGGCCCGGGGAGCGACAAGCTACCGGGCCCGGCAAGATCAAGACCCCGGCAAGGTGCTTGCCGGGGGGAGCCTGCGCTGTGTGCCCGCGCTCCAGCTCATCGGCCCACGCATCGCCCTGGGGCCCTTCCAGGGACGCGTGGCGGATGGCTGTGCAGCCTGGGGGACACGGTGGCACCCCACGGTGACGAGGCTACCGCCGTGGCGAACGGAGACGCATGGACGGGTGCTTTTGGGGTCGACGGTGACGGGCCTTTAATGCCCTTGTCCCCCACTGTCAAGGTTAGGTGAAGATCACTGTTCATCCACTGTTCATGCACTGTTCCCGCACTGTTACAACTACCACCAAAGTTACATTTTTGCCCTCCTCTACGTTGACACCTGTCGGTGACCCCTTGAGCTATAAAAGGAGGCCCATGCACAACGTAGAAAGGGTTCGGAACCTAGATAGCTCTCTTGCTCGGTGTAGCTAGTTCTTCAAGCTCCCGAGCTCACAAACTCAATACAAACCAAGCAGGAGTAGGGTTTTACGCGTCCGCGCGGCCCGAACCTGGGTAAACTGCCCGTGTGTGCTCTTCGATCCGCTCTTTGTGCTCCCTCCGCTCCCTTACCGCAACGTACAAGGGGCTCCGGTCCCATAGGTGTTCGTGGTGGACAGTTTCCCCCGACATCTTTGGCGCGCCAGGTTTGGGGGCCTCGAGGTTGTGCGAACCTGATCCGGCGCTCACGCGGGCGCATTCTTCATCAACCTCTCCAGCTTCATCAACTTCGTCAGCAACAGCAACATGGCCCCGAAGAAGAAGGTTTCGGAGGTCGCAGGCCCGTCTGCGTCGATTCCCCCGCCACCAGAACCAACGGTGGGTGGAGGAGACGCCGGCGGAAGGGTGGTCGCCAGCGAGGAAACTCACGGCACCGCCAAGTCCAAGGACAAGACGGACGACCGGGCAAACTCCAAGGCCTCGGTCTCCGTAGACGCGCCACGTCCATCTCAGCAGACGACAGGCCAGCAGCGCCGTGGTACAGGAGCTACCATCCGCTTGCTGGGCCAAGGACAAACCGGAGGTTCGCGGGACGCTCAAGGCCATCGTCCTGGCACGAGCAAGGCGCGGTCGCCGGGGCGAGAGACTGCTCCTTCTAACCCTGTTAGAAGTCCGAGCATATCTCGCTCCTCGCACCGCTCGCCACCGCTCCCCTCCTCTCCAGCAGAAGCTCTCGCAAGAGCGCAACTGCTCCTCGACTTCCCTCCAGCGGCAGACAAGGCCGAAGACTGGAGGGCAACAATCCAAAGCCTCATCGCCTTCGCCAACAACGACACGCCGCAGCAGCCGGCGACATCGCGGCCACGGCAAGTCGACCACACGAAGGCCGACGGCGACAAGACCGCCGGGGGTGCAACCACCGTGCACTCCCCGCCGCGGAAGCAGAAGACGCCTCCCCGCCGGATTAACGTCGACGACGACTCCACGGCGTCGTCGGATCCGCGGGCTCGTCGGGACCAGCGCCAAGTCCTCGACGATCGGCGGCAAGAAGATGCTCGGACGACAATCGAGCGCCGGCGAGAAGCCCGGCGACAATCAGATCAGTGCGCTGGGACCGCTGTCGACACGCACGCGCCCGGTGAACCAGGCGACTTGCCGTACGCGGCAGGCTGCCCTGCGTTTACCCGTGAGCTGCGGCGCGTCCAGTGGCCCAGCATGAAAAACTTCAAGCCCGACGTACCCGAGAAGTACGACGGCAAGACGCACCCCTCGGAGTTCCTCAGCATCTACACCATCGCAGTGCAGGCTGCCGGGGGACGCGACGAGAATATATTGTCCAACTACTTCCCGCTAGTGCTTAAGCCAAACGTCCGTTCTTGGCTTATGCACTTGCCGGAAGGCTCCATTTCTTCGTGGGCAGATTTGTGCCATCAGTTTGTTGGCGCCTTCACGGGCGGCCACAAACCCCATGGCCAGGAGAATGATCTCCACATCTTGGCCCAGAAGGAAGGAGAAACCCTGCGCAAGTACATTCAACGATTCAGCCGCGTGCAACACAATATTCCCGACGTCCACCCCGCCGTGGTTATCAGCGCGTTCCATCAGAACGTGCGTAACCGTCGCATGCGGGAAGAGATGGCCATGACCAAGATACGGGATGTCAGCGAGCTCTACGCTCTGGCTGACAAGTGCGCGCGTGCCGAAGAGGGGAGGAGACTCCCCGGGGAGGATGCTGGCGCAGGGGGAAGCGACAGCGAGGATGCCGCCCCGGCAAAGAAGAGCCGGCGGCGGAACAACAGAAAGAAGAAGAGCAAGGAGGTGCTGGTCGTCGAGAAGTCCGGCAAGGAGGCTCCCGCCAAGACAGCACAGGCTGGCGGTTCCGGCAAGGAACCTGCCCCTGTAGCGGCAGCCGACAAGCAGGACGGCTCCGACAAGCAATATTGCAAGATCCACCGCACCAAGGGCCACGACCTTTCCAACTGCAAGCGAGTCGAGTACCTCGTAGAGCAGCAGAAAGCTGAATACGAGCGTCGCGACAAGGAGAAGGCTCAAGGTGGCGGAGGAGAGCCAAGCAAGAAGCGGCCATTCAATGGCCGGGGAGGACGCCGCGGCAAAGCCAAGCAGCGGCAAGGTGATCGACCTCCCCGGGGCCGCGATAAGGATGAGGAGGAAGACGACGACGACGACATGGAGGAAGGTGATAACAGCGAGCAGGAGTTCCAGAAGGCCACAGAAGTGCTGTGTGTCGACGGAGGCGCCTCTCTGCACACTTCCCACCGCCAACTCAAGCAGTGGGTGCGGGAAGTAAACGCAGCAGAGCCGCCCGTTGAGTCACGCAGGCTGCTGAAGTGGTCCAGCACGCCCATCATTTTTGATCTTGAGGATCACCCTGACCGCACAACTGCGGTCGGGTGCTTGCCGATGTTGGTCTCACCCACCATCCGCAACCTCAAGGTCACCAAAATGTTGGTTGACGGCGGGGCCGGCCTGAACTTGATCTCCTCGGCTGTGATCAAGAAACTCCAGATCCCAGACGGCGAGCTCGAAGAAACCGGTTCGTTCCAAGGAATAAACCCGGGGAGGAGCAAGCCGAAGGGCAAGATTACTCTGCCAGTGACCTTTGGCGGGGAACTCAACTTCAGGACGGAGAGGATAACCTTTGACGTTGCCGATATCCCATTGCCATACAATGGGATACTTGGACGTCCTGCCCTCGCCAAGTTCATGGCAGCTTCCCACTACGCCTATAATGTACTCAAGATGCCGGGGCCGATAAGCGTCATCTCTGTCCATGGTGACAAGAAGGACGCGCTTATCTGCGCCGACAAGATATACCGGGATGCAGCAGCCGCGGCGGAGAGCAACACACTTGCCGCTGAAGCTCCCGGGGGGAAGAAGACCAAGACCAAGTCCGGCAAGTGCTCTGGGGCCCACTCCGGCAAACGCACCTCTTCGGAGTGCTGCGCTGCCGTCGAGGACGTTCCATCGAGCTCCACCGGCAAGTGCAAGAAAGGGATGGCCGCTCCACCGGCAACTAAGAAGGTGTCCGCCAAGGAGGACGGCACTGGTGGTACCTTCACCATCAGTGCTACACTTGATAACAAATAGGAAAGCGCGCTCGTTGCCTTCCTGCGGGCGAATGTCGATGTGTTTGCGTGGCAACCATCTGACATCCCCGGCGTTCCCAGGAAGGTAATTGAGCACAAGCTTGCTGTTTGTCCTCATGCGCGGCCCGTCAAGCAGAAGGTCAGGAAGCAAGCCGTGGAGCGCCAAGAATTCATTGCCGAAGAGATCAAGAAGCTAGAAGCAGCGGGCCTGGTTAGAGGCGTGATCCATCCGACGTGGTTAGCAAATCCAGTTGTCGTACGTAAGGCCAACGGGAAGTGGAGACTGTGTATAGACTTCACTGATGTGAATAAAGCATGTCCCAAGGATCCATTTCCCTTGCCGCGCATTGACCAGATTGTTGACTCCACTGCTGGGTGTGAGCTGCTCTCCTTCCTTGATGCATACTCAGGCTACCACCAGATTTTTATGGCCAAGGAAGATGAAGAGAAGACTGCATTCATTACTCCATGTGGCACATATTGCTTCATACGCATGCCCTTTGGATTGAAGAATGCAGGCTCAACATTTGCAAGGGTAGTGCACACTGCTTTTGAGCCACAGATCCACAGAAATGTAGAGGCTTACATGGATGACATAGTGGTCAAGAGCAAGAGCAAAGATACCCTGATCCAAGACTTAGAAGAAACGTTTGCAAATCTGCGCAAGATCCAGCTCAAGTTGAACCCCGAGAAGTGCGTCTTCGGAGTCCCCTCCGGCAAGCTTCTCGGGTTCTTCGTGTCCCAGAGGGGGATTGAAGCCAATCCCGACAAGATAAAAGCCATCGAGCAGATCGAAGCCCCGAAGCGCGTCAAGGACGTAAGGAGACTTGCTGGTTGTGTGGCTGCCCTCAGCAGGTTCATTTCAAAATCTGCAGAACGCGCCCTGCCTTTCTTCAAAATCTTGAAAAAGGCAGGTCCTATGAAATGGACTCCGGAAGCGGAGGCAGCGCTGCAGGATTTGAAAGGATACCTGTCCTCCACTCCAATACTTGTCGCACCTAAACCACAAGAGAAGTTGTTGCTGTACTTAGCGGCAACCAATCAAGTGGTTAGTGCTGCGTTGGTAGCGGAAAGGGAGGCAGAAGAAGAGCCCACACCACCGGCAAGCGAATCCAACGACAAGCAGGGGGCTCCACCGGCAAGCTCTGGCCCCGACAAGGACAACTCTGCGCAGGAGCAAGGAGAAGTGCGAAGGAAGATGGTGCAGCGCCCGGTGTATTTTGTGAGTTCCCTCTTGCAGGGGGCTAGATCAAGATACTCCGGAGTGCAGAAGTTGCTTTTCGGTCTCCTCATGGCCTCGAGAAAGCTGCGCCATTACTTCCAAGCACACGAGATAACAGTGGTCACTCGCTTTCCGTTGAAGAGGATACTGCAAAATCCAGAAGCAACAGGCAGGATCGTCGAGTGGGCACTGGAACTGTCGAGCTTTGGTCTCAAATTTGAGAGTACTTCAACCATACAGAGCAGAGCTTTGGCAGAATTCATAGCTGAATGGACCCCAACGCCAGATGAAGAAGTTCCAGACACAAGCGTCCCCGTACAAGAAGCGATAAGCGAATGGATGATGTACTTTGATGGTGCTTTCTCGCTGCAAGGCGCCGGTGCCGGCGTGGTACTCATAGCGCCCACCGGAGAGCACCTCAAGTATGTTATCCAGATGCACTTTCCCAAGGAACAAGCGACAAACAATACTGCTGAGTATGAAGGTCTGCTTGCCGGCCTCAGGATTGCAGCTGAACTTGGGATCAAAAAATTGATTGTGCGGGGAGATTCTCAGTTGGTGGTCCGACAAGTAAACAAAAGTTATCAGAGCCCTTTGATGGAAGCTTATGTAGATGAAGTGAGAAAGCTTGAAGAACACTTTGAAGGTCTGCAAATGGAGCACGTCCCGAGAGCTCAGAATGATATCGCAGATGGCCTCTCAAAGTGTGCTGCAATGAAGTTACCTGTGGAACCAGGGACCTTCCTGCTCAAGCTAACTCAGCCATCCGTTACACCATCAATTGGGCAGCCCAAGAAGAGAAAGTTGGTCTCCGGCGACTACTTGCCGGCGGATCTCCCCGAGGCCGCCGCCAAGGTCCCCAAGATCAACAATCAGAACGCTGAGGAACAGTTTGCTCCTGCAGATCTAAGGATCTGTACAGTTGAAGCAAGCGTTCCCGACAAGCCTTGCCCCGGCAGGCTTGCCGGGGGACCATCAGCTCCGGCAGAATCAGAGGTTCTTGCCGTAGAAGCTGGGGTTTCCGCAGCGGCCCTCATGCATTTAGTCCTTGCCGTTGAGCCTCGGGCTCCGGCATGGGCACAGCAGATCGTCCGTTTTCTGCAAACTGGAGAACTTCCCGACGACCCAGCGGAGATCGAGAAAATAACCAGGCAGTCAAGTATGTACCAGTTCATGGACAATGAACTGTACAGAAGAAGGCTCAATGGTGTCAGGTTGAAGTGCATTTCCAGAGAAGATGGGCAGAAGCTGTTGGCAGAAATACATGGAGGCATATGTGGCCACCACATTGGCGCAAGGGCACTTGCCGGGAAGGCGTTCCGGCAAGGGTTCTTTTGGCAAGAAGCCCTCCAAGATGCAACTGCACAAGTAACCAAGTGTGAAGCGTGCCAGTTCCATGCCAAACAAATTCACCAGCCAGCTCAAGCTCTCCAGACGATCCCTTTGTCTTGGCCCTTCTCGGTCTGGGGGCTCGATATCCTCGGCCCTTTCCCCCGTGCTGTCGGGGGATTTGAGTACTTGTATGTTGCGATCGACAAGTTCACAAAGTGGCCAGAAGTGGAACCAATGAGAAAGGTGACAGCACAGTCAGCAGTCAGGTTCTTCAAAGCGATTGTTTGCCGTTTCGGAATCCCTAACAGGATCATCACCGACAACGGCACACAATTCACTAGTCGCACCTTCATGCAGTACGTCCAAGACCTTGGCGCCAAGGTCTGCTTCGCTTCCGTTGCTCACCCGAGGAGCAATGGTCAAGCGGAGAGGGCCAATGCTGAAGTGCTGCGCGGGCTCAAGACAAGAACCTTTGACAGGTTGCGCAAGTGCGGAAGAAACTGGATAGAGGAGTTGCCGGCGGCTCTTTGGTCAATCAGAACGACACCAAGTCGAGCCACCGGGCAGACACCCTTCGCTCTTGTCTATGGAGCGGAGGCAGTTCTCCCCACGGAACTCGTATACAGATCTCCTCGAGTGCTCGCTTATGATGAGCTCGAGCAAGAGCAACTGCGACAAGATGATGCATTGCTCCTCGAGGAGGAACGTCTCCAGGCTGCTGTACGAGCTGCTCGATACCAGCAAGCCTTGCGCCGCTATCATAGCCGCAAGGTTAAGGCCAGTAGTCTCGAGGAAGGCGACCTTGTTCTTCGGCGTGTTCAGTCCGCCAAGAATTCCAACAAGTTGACGCCGAAGTGGGAAGGCCCTTATCGGGTGAGACAAGTCACAAGGCCCGGCGCTGTCCGCCTTGAGACCGAAGAAGGCTTACCGGTGAGCAACTCCTGGACTATAGAGCATCTTCGCAAGTTTCACCCATAAGGCGCGGTTGCCGTGATCCGCTCCGGCAACCACCTTTTGTACGAGTCTTGCCGCTGTCGCATGTAAACCTTTGTACAAAGCCGGGCGCAGATCCCGTGCATCAGTAAAGCTTTTTGTGTTTCGCACCATTCGCCATTTTCCATGCTTTTCTTTGTTATTTGCATGCATTGTTTGGCAACTTGTGCAATACACATATCCGGTAAGCATTACCACGCCGAGAGGCCCTATACTGGTTTTCCCTTCTCTTCTTCTTTCCATCCTAAGCAGAAGGAGCATTCCTCGCGCACAAGTTTGCCGGGGGGGGAAGGAGGTGGAGGACGAACAAAGTGCTGTTCAAGAAAGAGAAGCTTGCCGGAGAACGAACAGATTATGAAAGCTAAGTTACCAGAATTTGAGCAGTTCAAATTTTTTAAATTTTAGTTATCTTCCTTGAACAACCACACTTTGTATGGAAAACCTGTGCGCGGAGGAACCTACCAGTGGCTAGCCGCACCCTTACTTTGTTTTCGAGTACGCTCAACGGCTTAAGTGAGTTGCGACAAGTGTCGCGCCCTTACTTCGTTTTCGAGTTCGCTCAGCAAGCTAAGTGCGTTGCGACTAGCTGCGGCAAGGTTACCTGCCGGTAAGGCCTTTGCCAGCAGGCCGCTCAGAGTCCAGCACTCAGCGCTCGCGGCAAGGGTCCCTTGCCGGCAAGTTCCCTAAAAGCGTAGGGTAAAAAGCATACAAAGTAAAGGACCAAAAGCAAGGGAGATAACAATACGTCAATTGCTCGGAAATAAGATAATATATTACAGAGATAACTTGTCGCAATGACTGATAGATTCATGTTCATGGCACACTTTGCAGCAGCAAAGGAAATAAAAAGAAAGAGGCCTAGTCTACGCGGTCGCCTTCACGCCTGGAGATCTTGTTCACCTTGGCGATGATGTGGGCGACCTGCGCCTTCAGCGCCTCCAGATCTGCATCGGCCGGCAAGCTGCGGAGGACGTTGACGAGATTGATGCCAGGGTTGCGGTAGACTATCTTCGTCAAGACGCGCTCCAAGGTACCCGCGCAGAGCTGACGCGACTCCTCGGCCAGCTGCGCGGGGAGCTTCTCCTGCAGCCGTGCAAGCGCCGGCGCCATTCCCCTGAAGAAAAGACTTAGCTTGGCGCTGTGGGGGAGATTCTGGTCCGGAGAATACACGAGGTGCTCCACCCTCAGCGCCATCAGCTCCTTGTTGATGTTGGCAGCAGAAGCGACCAGATCGTCCGTCCATTGCTCCACCGCCCGAGTAAAGTTGTTCGCTGAGGTGGCAGCGCTCTCCACCAGGCCTCGTTCCTTGCGGAGCTCGGCCTTCAGCTTCGTCTCGCGATCACGAGCGGCGTCAAGCGAGCCAGTCAACGTGGAGACCTTCAACTCCAGATCAGCAATTGAATCCTTGGCGGCTTTGAGCTCGTCGCCCTGCTTGGAGAGGCGTACCTGAAGGTCAGAATTGGTGTGGGCGTCCTTCTCCCGCTCCACATTGAGTGCGGTGATCCTGTCCGTGCTCGCCTTCAGGTACTGCTCCAGCTGCGCCACCTTGGCCTCAAGATCCTTCTTGATGGTTTCCGCGGTGGCGGCGGCAGCTTTCGCCTCCTTTAGGGCCCCGCCAAGGGCCTGCTCCCGGGCGGTGAGGTCGTCCTCGTGGGCGTCGAGGTCGACCTTCCGCTGGTTGAGCGCTCCTTCTCGCCGGGACAGTTCTTCACCAACCAGCCGCTGCTGCTCCTCGGCCTCAGCCTTCTCCAGGAGGAACTCTTGCTGCTCTCCGGCAAGCCTCTCGCGCTCCTCCGCCAAGTTGCGGAGGGCCGCCTGGTTGGCGGCGTGGAGCTCCGCGGCGCGCTTCTCCAAGTCTGCTCCAGCCTTGGCGGTGAGGGCTTCCCGGGACTCCAGTTTCGCCTGCCTGGCCCGGTAAAGGGCCAGTAGCTGGCGAAGAAGCTTCTCCTCTTCGGGCTCGTCGCTCCCGCCAGGCGCTTCAACAACCTTCAACCCCGCGGAGGCGAGGACCTCTCCATCATAGGTCTCTCCCTCCACGGGGGCTCGCGACGAAGATGCCCACGGAACTTGTATGAAGATTCCGTTGGGCGCTTCAAGATAGACGCCCGACCGCTCCGTGGAGGCGGAGGGGTCGGCGGCCGGCGCAGCGCTTGACGCTCCTGCTGCCTCCGGGTCAGCAGTGCGGTCGCCGGTCCCTTCTTCGCCCGTGGCGTCTGCGGTCGGCGCGGTCTCCTCGGCGGCAGGGTCGCCGGCTCCAGCCATGCCCTCAGTGGCAGTGGCGCCGCCGCCGTCGCCGTGCACCTCCTCCTCGATGGTGGCCTCAGTCTCCATCCGCTCCGGCGCAGGAGGATCTAGCAGAAGAAAAAGAAAAGAAAAGTTCAAGCAAATATCCAAAAAGACAAGTCCAAGAAGATAAAGCTACAAGACTCACCTTCGCGGACTTCCTCGACGACAGGCTCCCTCGCCGGGGAGTCCTCCCTTGGCGGTGGAGCGGTGGCTCCTGCTGGCGGAGGGCCGCCCGCGCCCTCCCCTGGCGGGGTGGCCACCCTCGTCGGGCTGCTCGCCCTTGGCGGGGTACTCGCCCTTGGCGGAGTACCCGCCCTTGGCGGATCGCTCTCCCTCGCCGGGGAGCTCGCCCTTGGCGGGGAGGGCGGGACCTGCAGCTCCTCGGGGGTGACCACCGGTTGCTCCTGCGGCTGCGGCTCCACTTCTGCACAAGACAAACAAGACAAATAAGGAAACAAGATGTTAGTACAAGCAAAAACCTCAAGCGCGCCCGACAAACGGAAAGCTCAAGACCAGACTTACGCTGGGGGCTGCGCTGGGGGCTGCTCCTCGGAGCAGCGGGTTGATCCGGCAAGTTCGTCGCCGGCGCGTCCCCTGTTGCCGCGACGGGCGAGTCGTCTTCGACCTCAACCACGGGGATCTTGGCTTTCTTCGCCATCCGCTGGGTCAGGGTCCTGCAAGCAAAGCAAGAAACAAGATCAGAATCATCAAGAAAGAATCAAGGCAAAATCGAAGAAGTTACAAGCAGCAAGTACTTACTCCTCTTCCTCGTCGTCGTCGGAGCTGAGGGCGGAGAAGTCGAACTCCACCTGAGTTGCTCCCGTGCGAGGAGCAGGAGGAGAAGGCTCCCTCGGGCGCTTGGCGGTCTCCGGGGATAGGGGCTGCGAAGACCCAGCCTCCGTTGGCGCCGAGGCCCGAGGAGCAGGAGGAGCGGCCGCTTCGCTCCGGGAGGATCCCCCTCCGCTTGGCGCTGGCATGCGGGGCGCCTCCGGCGCGGTTTGACTCGTCCTGGTGGCGCGCGTCGCTCGGCGAGTAGGCTGCTGTCGGGGCGCCTGCGTCCTTGTCGCTGTAGCCGCCTTGCGGAGGCGCTTCAACGGTGTTCGCTTGGGACTTGCCCGAGGCGGGGAGTTCTCCGAGGACGAGGAGGCGTCGTCGTCAAGCCCCAGAGATCCACCGGTGTCCTCATCGGCCTCGACGTGCTCCTCCTCCTCCCCGGCGGGCCCGCTGGGTCCATCATCTTGTCCTGTGGCCCCGCTCCCTCCGGTGGCTCCGCTCCCTCCGGCACCTCTGTTCCTTCCGGCAACCTCGCCTCCTGCGGCGGCCTCGCTCACAATCCCGGGGATCCCGGCATGCCTCAGAGAGGGGACCCCGGCAAGCTCGTCGGGCGGAAGCTTGAGCAGCCTGCGGATCTCTGCCTCTTCTGCTTGGCGCACCTCGTCCTCGGCCTGCGCCTCGTCGACGGTGAATCCGAAGTCTCCTGCCGCTGCGGCTGCGGCGGCCTCTTCCATCCAGGAAGCAATATAAGCAATATCCCGCTCCGTGGTGGCCCGGGTGAGACCCTTGATCTCCTCGGTGTTCTTCGGCACCTCGACCAAGTTGTCGAAGAAGCTCAGCACTGTATCTCCCGGAGGCTGGATCCAGGTGGGGACGATGCCGTGGGAGTCGCACTCCGGCATCACTGCGCGCAGGGAGTCACAGGCAGTGCTGTTGCACAGCGGCACTACTCCCTTAGCGGGTCTGAACCACTCTGGGTGCGCCGGGTCATGCTTGAACAGCTCTCGCAGCATTCCTTTCAGCTCCAAAGCGGTGAAGTTGAAGTTCAATCCTGGGCGCAGCCTCATAATATCCGCCGCGTTGCCGAATTCCCAGGTGGGCCTTTTCCTCTCTTGTAAAGGGGCAATGCGGCGGCGGAGGAAATCTGCGCCAACCTCTCCGATGGTCAGATTGGCGGCCCGGAGACGGATAATCCTAACAAGGGCAATACTGAGCTTGTTGTCTTCCGGGGCCAGTTCGCTCCAGTCTCTGCCGCGCACTATGGCAGTTGTGCGCGGCGCGGTGAAGGGCTCCGGCTGGTCCTCTACTACCCAGCACCAGTCTGCACGCCATTCTTCCCACTTGCCGCGGAGTTCTCCTTTCAGATATGAGTCCTTTTTGTTTAACCGGAAGATCCAGGAGATCCCGCCGGAGAGGGGAGCGCCAGCCTCTACTCTAGGCATGAAGAAATGGCGAAAGAGTGCTACGTTTGGATGGATCCCTATGAAGTTTTCGCACAGATGTGCGAAAACGGCCATCGTAAGGATGGCATTGGGGGTGAAGTCTAGGAGGTGGAGGTTGTACGTGTTCATAATATCACAGAAAAACTCCGAAAACGGAGGGCACAACCCGCAGTGAAAGAAGGCAGCGAAGAAGAAATACCCGCCGGGATACAGATCTCTGGCGACGGCGGGGAAGACTCTGGTGCGGGGATGAGCTTTGGTCTCCCCGGACCAGAAGAGGTAGTACTTGTTCCACAGTTCCCGCGCGCTGAGCCTCGGCGCGAAGACCACGTTCCTCTTCCGCAGGGCGACAAGCTTCGCCGCCTGCTCGGACTTCTCCTTCTTGGTCTTCTCCGCTTTCGCCTTCTCGCTCTTCGGAGCCATGGCGGAGGTGACGAGGGGAGAGGCGAGGAGCTCGACGGCGCCGCGGATGCGGAAAGCGGCGGAGGAGGGGTGGAAGCAGAGAGCACGGAGGTTTTCTGGAGGTTGAAGACGCAATGAAGACGAAGGAGGGAAACTGCCCCTGCTTCCTCTGCTTTTAAGGGGGGAGTGGGGGACGCTCCACATTTCCCATTAAAGAACGAGGCCACGATCTCTCCCACGACGCCGCAATCAATGCGTGCCGTTAGGGAGGGGCGCGGCGGATGCGGAAGGGGATTCGGCGTGCCGTGGGCCGCGCGTGCCCGTGCACTGTTTTGGGCCTGGCCCAACAGCGCTCGGCACCGTGTGTGGCCCAGGCCCGGGGGCTCCTGTCGGTGTACTAAGATAGGGGTACCTTAGTACCCCAACTCGTGCACGGGCAGTAGCAGCTTCCCGCGGCTGGATTTACCACGTGCTCGCCGGAGACCTTTCTGGTCCTTATAAAGCCATTCAAAAACAAAGTATACAAGTTAGAAGATCAAGGCCCCGGCAAGTGGAGCTTGCCGGGAAGGCTACACCAAGCTCAAGATTATCATATTAACACAAGACCCTGGCAAGAGGAGCTTGTCAGGAGGACCAGGAGACTGCATTTCAGAAGACATGCCTCGGCGCACCCTGCGCCCCGGCAGGGCCCGGGGAGCGACAAGCTATCGGGCCCGGCAAGATCAAGACCCCGGCAAGGTGCTTGCCGGGGGGAGCCTGCGCTGTGTGCCCGCGCTCCAGCTCATCGGCCCACGCGTCGCCCTGGGGCCCTTCCAGGGACGCGTGGCGGATGGCTGTGCAGCCTGGGGGACACGGTGGCACCCCACGGTGACGAGGCTACTGCCGTGGCGAACGGAGACGCATGGACGGGTGCTTTTGGGGTCGACGGTGACGGGCCTTTAATGCCCTTGTCCCCCACTGTCAAGGTTAGGTGAAGATCACTGTTCATCCACTGTTCATGCACTGTTCCCGCACTGTTACAACTACCACCAAAGTTACATTTTTGCCCTCCTCTACGTTGACACCTGTCGGTGACCCCTTGAGCTATAAAAGGAGGCCCATGCACAACGTAGAAAGGGTTCGGAACCTAGATAGCTCTCTTGCTCGGTGTAGCTAGTTCTTCAAGCTCCCGAGCTCACAAACTCAATACAAACCAAGCAGGAGTAGGGTTTTACGCGTCCGCGCGGCCCGAACCTGGGTAAACTGCCCGCGTGTGCTCTTCGATCCGCTCTTTGTGCTCCCTCCGCTCCCTTACCGCAACGTACAAGGGGCTCCGGTCCCATAGGTGTTCGTGCTGGACAGTTTCCCCCGACACGTTGTCTTACTCGTGGTTGATCCCTTGAGCATACACCATTATATCTCTTGGTCTGACCAATGCTATCACCGTGTTCACTTAATTATGGAATTCCATCTCCATGGAAACCTGGATGAATTGTTGTTGAGCCCATCAGCAACACTGCTATCTTCTCCATGATTTTGTAGGACATTAAGCTAGTGTTGGAAACTTTGTAAGCATTGCCTTCGTGTTCCGTTCATGAGGTATATGTTGGATGAGAGGAGAGACTTTCCCTAATTCATGTGTAATTGATGTAAGTTGCCACCGTGAGTTTGAGAAAATTTGTTTTGCTTCCTGTGGAATCATTCCAAGTCAGTCATGCATACGTGCGAAGTATTCTGTGGTTTGGAGATTTGCAACCTTCACTCTATATGTATCCCTAGCACACCAAGCCACTGATTGATTTGTTCAAGGAGAAAAGTTCCATCATAAGAGCTAATCATATGACTTATGTAAGGACTTCGATATCCTAGACGATGATTCCCAACCAGAACTCGGTAGTGTTTTATCATAAGACCTCTATGTGGTCATGCTTGTCTTGGACAACGTGTTCACATGTATGTAGCAGAACCAGCTCATGTTTTGGAGCTTGCTATCGTAGTTCACTTCCCGAGAATCTCGCAACACCATCTCGTCGATTTGTGTTGTAAACTTTCTTTTTCCTTCTAGACTCGATGAGTCTGGAATATCCTGACACCAACCAGAACTGAATCTCAGGCAGATATGATGGTTGGAGCTTTTCCCAAGAACTATAATATTGGTCTCTCGATAACCGGTAAAGTGGATGTTGTGGCCAACACACCTAGCCGGAAGACCTATTGTTGTAGTATCTTGATTGAAGAAGTTGGCCACCTCCCCACAAGGACTTCGTAGGAATTACTCCCTAGTTGTTCCTTATGGATTCTTGTGCTTCCGAAGTCCGACCTTTATTTGATGTTCGAGTTGCCAAACATATCTATGAATGGCTTACGCTAACACATCAAGGAGAACATTAGGATCGGAGTGCTAAATGTTTCTTGGTCGATCATCCAGATTTTGCCCTTTGACTCCGCTAAGGTGAAATCTGAGAAAGCGTTATCTTCCTTTGCATCTGCATCGTCCATCATTATTCATCATGGTGGTATGTGATGTTGCCAGGATCCCTGACACGGATATTGGTAAAACCTTGATGAATATGGGAATACTCAAGTTCTTGAGAGCACGCACAAGCACTAGGTGTTATCCTCGACACCAGGATTGTTCCCAGTGCTCTTGGTTATGCTATAACCCCTCAAGAGTAGATTCACTCTCTACTGTTGGGTTTCCTCCCAGTTACCAGAATCATTCCCAGCATTTGCATTTTGTTCCCAGCTTGCACCACCATTGTGCCATCTACCATGGGCTGCCCTTTTCAGCAATTGCTGTTCAGGATCATCCTCAAAAGTGGACTTACCTTGGGTCCCATCCATTTCCGATGATAACCAAATCATCCCTTGTGTTGTCTTTAACAAGGTAGTCCACATCATCCATTCTGGCCGAGTATGTCATTCTTTCGGACCACCGTCAAACGATCGATTGTGATTTGCCTCCGGCTGGTATAGAGAGTTTCAATGACCTCTATATCAAAAGTATTTCTTTTTGCCACTTAAGAGAATAACTCTACGAGTCACCTTCTCTAAGGTGCCCCGTCTGGTGACCTCGATCACCATTTTCTTAGGTGTGGAATTATTGCCTGCCAAGTGAACTTTCATCATTTATTTCACTCCATCCCCCTGGAGGTGTACTCCGTGTCTCAGCTCAAGAGGTGTTTCAACGTCTCACTCCATAAGTTGATCTTGAGTTGCTCGATCTTTTGGAAGATCAATTTCGTAGAGTTTCTCTCATCGTCACCGTTTGGACAAAGATCTCGAAATCAAGGATGTCAAGATTTACATGATGCAATGAATCAACAATTTCGAGGAGGGAAACTGGATCGAGAAGATTGTGTTAGTTAGTGTCCCCTATGATTTCTTATCTCACGTCCTGAATCTCGGGACGAGATTCTTGTTTAGTGGGGGTGAGTTGTCACATCCCCAGCTTCACCTTGCATTAGGATAGCACCTGTCTGTTGCATCATGTTTATTTTCAAAGGAAACCTGAAATGGGGATGCTCAAACCCTAGCACTAAATGAATTTAACTAGGGTCAAATTATTATTTTTTTTCAATGAACCCAAAATGCCCCTTGGAAAAGTTCATCATTTATGGATTGATTAAAAACCTCTGGCAAAAATGTTGCACATATTTCTAGGACCATTCTGGATTTTTGAATTAAATCATATCTTACTTGCATTTGGGCATTTAAATTTTATATATTATTTTAAATGCTCAAATAATCATAAGCTAAAATGTTTACTGTTGGATTTATTCTAAACAGTAGCCATGCTTGGTTTCATGATTTTTGGGTGTGCCTAAGTATTTTTAATAAAGCCCAGAACAAAGTAAAAAAAAATAGAAAACAGAAACAGAATTAAAATATAAGGAAAGGCTTGCCAGTCATCCCCCTCCTCTCGCCAGAGGGACGGAGGGCGCGTGCCCGCGGCACGCCGGCCACCTCCTGCTTCCACCGCGACGCCTCCGAGCTTCTGGTCGTGCCACGAAGATGTCCA
>LR738711.1:856562339-856667984 GCA_902687465.1 Secale cereale | reverse complement strand
GCACTCATTTTCCCCTCGCTCCCCAGCTTCTCCTCGCCATGGCCGAAACCACCGCAGCCGCGCCGGCGAGCACCACGGTGGCCACGGCCTCCCCCTCGCCCCTCCGATGAGCCCCGAGCTCCGCCATGCCCCCCCTCTTCCTCTCCTTCATGTCACGCGGCGCCAGGAGCTCTCCCTCACCCGCAACACCGTCGTTCCCCTCCTCTGCGTCCGGTGACCGCCGTCGACGATTCGCCACCGTTGAGCCGCCCCTGGGCTCGCCGTCCTCTTCAAACGAACCGCCGTGAGCCCCTCTTGCTCCTCTCCCTATTCCTTCACTCACGCGCGTGCTGTAGCTCCACCCCCCACCGTGCCCGAGAACCCCTCGCCGCCGGCAATGTCGCCGTCGTGGCTATAGCCACTGAAGCTTCCACCTGAGTGCACCACCGAGCTCCTAATGACCTCACAAACACATAGCGCACTTCATCTTACCTTTCCGTGCCCCCTAGTGGTCGCGCGTGTCACCACCGTACTCCGGCCGCCGCTGCTGCAGTTGTTGCCGTCGACTCCGGCCATCCCCGGCGAATCCGGCTGCACCACTAGATGCGCGAGAGTCCCAGGAGCACGTAGATGCTCTCCGCTGCTGTTTTGGTCGCCGGAGGGCATTTTCCGAGCCCTCCACCGCGTCTGTCGCCGCCGGCGATGAGCCGCCGGCGCGTTTGACTGGTCTGACCGGTGGGTTGACCCCCCCGGGTCACTGACGTATGGGCCCCACGCCCTTAGTCAACCACTAACTCGCTGACAAGTGGGGCCCACCCTGCTAATTAACCTAGTTTAGTTTTAATTAATCGGTTAGTTAGTTAGTCACTGTCGTGTGGGCCTTGTCCTGTTTAAGATTAGTCTAGAATTTAGTTAGTGCTAATTAACCCTGTTAATTAGCAGAGCCACTGACGTGTGGACCCCACACGTCAGGTTTGACCTGGACCAGCCTCTGTTGTCTGCTGACATCACAGTGACGTCATGCTGACGCAGTAAAGTGTTTCTGGATTTAAAATAAATCTTAAATGATTTATGAATTTCAGAAAATACTCAAAACTTCTAAAAATCATATAAAATCAACCGTAGCTCAGATGAAAATAATTTATATATGAAAAATGATCAGAAAAATCCAAGGAATCTGTTTATGGCATTTTCATGCATGTTTGAACAAGTTAAACCTGCTGAACAGGTCAAATAAATCAAATGATAATTAAATAACCACATATGGAGTTTGAATTTGAATCTTGGATTCAAACCAACTTCATTAATTGTTTTGCTAGTTGCATTAGCTCAAATCATAACATAATGCCATGTCATGATCATGCATCATATTGTGCATTGCATTGGTTGTGTTTCTTTCTCTGTTGCCGGTGTTGTTCCCTTTCAGTAGACGTGTCCCGACGATGTGATCGATGACACCGATGAAGACTCAATGTTATCTTCAGAAGTGCCTGGCAAGCAAAACCCCATTGAGCATTCCGATACAATCCCACTCTCTCACTCTTGCTCTCTTTTACTGCATTAGGACAACAACGCTTCAACTGTTACCTGCTGCGGTAGTTGAACCCCCTTTCCACTGCATGACCCGTCATTGCCACAGTAAATAGTTGAAACCCACTAGTATGAGTAGGAGTTGTTTGAGCCATGTTGTGCTTACTCATTTATGCTTTCTGGTTATGCCTGCTATTGCTTAGAGTTGTGTCAGGTCTGATTCATCGGGGATGAATTGGAATGTGGTGAACATGTCCTACTGTTGAGAGCTAAGTGTGTGAACACGATTTGGTAAAGGTAGCGATGAGAGGCCATGTAGGAGTACATGGTGGGTTGTCTCATTGCAGCCGTCCTCAGGAACTGAGTTCTGTGTTGGTTGATCCATGACCAGTTACTACCATGCATTGGGCCCGAAACCAATGGACCCTCTCGACTTATTAACTACCCTTGTTCTCTGTCCAGGAGTTGCAACTAGTTTCTGGTGTTTGTAGTTTACTGGAGGTCGTGCGCAGCGCTGACCCTCGGGGTGGGCTGTGACACGACAGGTACGTGGCACGGTGTACCGATTGCCCGTTTGGTGATGCGGGAACCCTGTACACATCGTTTGGGGCCGTGAGCGACACCTCGGCCGGATCTCCCCACGGATGGAACCCAAATAGGCGATAAACCTGGACGAGAGACTTGTGTGGTTAGTCAGGTCGTGGCCGACACCCTCGCTGGGCCTCCGCTTGAAGGTTGCCGAGTACATGTCGTGTAAACGGCGGTAAGTGGTGAGAGCGTGTGTGAAGAAGTACACCCCTGCAGGGTTAAATATTATCTATTCGAATAGCCGTGTCCGTGGAAATGGACTTCTGGGTTGCCTATTACAGTTCATAGACAAGTGAAAGTGGATACTCTAAAACGCACAAGATAAGCGTGAGTGCTATGGATGGCCTTCTCGTAGGGAGACGGGAGCGGATCCATAGTGGTGTATTGATTGGTGAATATGTGGACTCGTGTGCGCCACCTCAAAAGAGTTACTTGCAGTCGTAGTTTAGGATAGCCACCGAGTCAAAGCTGGCTTGCTGTAGTCAAACTCCACCACCCCCTTTGTTGATACTGATGCATATGTAGCTAGTTCTGATGTAAGTCTTGTTGAGTACCTTTGTACTCACATTTGCTTAATTATGTTTTTGCAGAGAGACTTCAGTCTCGCTAGTGGTTCCGCGTGGACTTCGACGTTTAGCTTGTTACCTCAGCTATGATCTTGTACCCTTGTAGGATCTGGTAGATAGTCAGGCTTCTCAGCCTTTTTCATTTGTAGTTGTCTGTACTCAGACATGTTATGCTTCCGTTGCCTGTATGCTCTGTATGTTGGGTCATGTGACCTCTGATTGTAATAAATGCTATGATGGCTCTTCTGGGCCTTTATCTATATGAGTTGTTGAGTTACGTTGTGATGCCTTGTTGTACAGCACATACTTGCATGTTATGCGTACGTGTAATGTGTATTGCTATGTGTGGGATCCGACACCTAGTTGTTTACCTTTGGTAGCCTACCTTACAGGGAAATGTCTCCTAGTGCTTCCACTGAGCCTTGGTAGCTTGCTACTGCTCCGGAACACTTAGGCTGGCCGGCATGTGTCCTTCTTCGTTCCTGTGTCTGTCCCTTAGAGGAAATGTCACGCGTTGTTCCTTTAAGTCCTTGTAGCTTGCTACGACTTGGGTTCATACGTTGATGACCGACACGTTCGTTGCTGGGTCATGTATGCCTGTCTCTGTAATTTAGTGCCACTTTTGGTTTATAACTAGTCATGTCGGCCCGGGTTCTCTGTCATATGGATGCTAGCGACACTATCATATACGTGTGCCAAAATGCGCAAACGGTCCCGGGCCAGGTAAGGTGGCACCCGTGGGGATACCGTGCGTGAGGCCGCAAAGTGATATGATGTGTTACAGGCTAGACCTGTGTGACTTAGGATCGGGGTCCTGACAATATTTCTATGATATTTATACACTTCCATACAATTTTGATCATATTTGGACTAACCTATTAACTCAGTGCACCCCAGTGCCAGTTTCTGTTTTCTGTTGTTTTTGTATTTCAGGTTTTCACGTTACAAGAACTGCCCGAAAAATTCCAGAAAAATTATATAAAAAATCTGCGTTCCAGAAGCTTCCTGGCAGCCAAAGTTCAGCCGGGGGGGCCACCAGGGCTCCAGGCGCCCTGGTGGCGCGGCCCCCCACCCCCCTGGCCGCGCCGGGGGGGCGCCTGGGCCCCCCGAGCCTCGGCTGATGCCCCCCTTTGGCATATATTTAAGACGTCTCCCGAAACCCTCGAGACGGGAACCCTTTTTCGCGATCTCATCTCTGTTCCGCCACCGCCGCGCTTCCAAGATCGGGAGCACCAGGAGAACTCTTCCCGACACCCTGCCGGAGGGGAGGATCACCACCGGGAGCCTCTCCACCACCATGGACGCCTCCCGGATGAGTTGTGAGTAGTCTCCCTTGGACCATGGGTCCATGACCAGTAGCTATGTGATGTTCTCCTCCCCTTCTTGTGCTTCACTAATTAGACCTCGTGAGCTGCCCTACATGATCGAGGCACATATGTAATCCTTATGCTGTTGCTATGTTGAGTTTGCTGGGATCCGATGGATTGTGAGATTATGTTCAGATTGTGTTTGAGTAATATATTTGATCTACCTCTTTTATATTTATGTTCGTAAGTAATTCTTGCATGTTCCCCGTTGTTATTTATTGCTTTGGCCAAGTAATAGGTAGTGACTCCAAGAGGGAACGTTATGCTTGATTGTGGGTTCATGCCCCTCGATGACTAGCTTGAGTGACAGAAACATGAGTCTAGGGGATGTGTTGTTGCCACAAGGGGGAAAACAACGGTGCTTATGCCCGCGGGTGCATGGATTGTTTACTTTACGCAAAGTTCTTTTAATGCAGTTGTCTGTTGCTTTGAGTTTACACTATGGGTGGGACTCGCAACTTAATACCAGCGAGATGTTCTGGATAGATATCTCAAGGTGGATGATTAGTAGTAGATATTGATGGAGTTCGGTCTACTTACCTTGGCGTACCGCCCATGCTTTGAACCTCTACCTTTCTTGCAATACAATTACCATTGGTTTGCGCACATAATTCTGTCAATAGCCCAGCTGTAATTCGTTTACCTCACATAGCTGTTTTATCGTCTTTTGGGAGAGAGACATCACTAGTGAACATCATGAGACCTCGGTCCATATTACCATCACTGATCACATCCGCTATTTACTTTCTATTTTTACTTACTATTGCAACAATACCTATTACTATTATCACTTGCATTTGATCCTTTGTAAACTACAAGGCCAGAGGGATTGACAACCTCTCTGTACTCGTTGGGAGCAAAGTTATTTGTATCTGTGTGTAGGTCCACATTGATTGCTAATATCTGGCGCCGTTAGCAGTTGACACCTTCTTGTTGAAACTGGGAGTCTCAGGGAAATCGATCCTTGGTATCTTTGCCAAGGGAAAACTTCCGCTACACTGCATCTCAAACCTTCCACTTGGGGTAACCAACGAGGGGCAAGAAGCCATCAATGGCGACATTACCTTCTTGGTAATCGTTGCGAGATTTATACCGATCACCAGAGTCTCAAGTATATCTTCACCCAGCCAGATTTGAACCTTAGACAAAGACGTTGGTTGGAGTTGATCTCAGATTACGACTTAGGGATTACTTATACCCCAGGCAAGGCCAATGTCATGGCTGATGCTTTAAGTCGTAAGTCTTATTGCAACAATCTCATGTTGCAGCAGGGCCAACCACTTCTCCATGAGGAATTATGTAAGCTTAACCTTCACATTGCTCCTCACGGATTCCTTTCAACCTTGGTGGCGAAACCTACTCTTATGGATCATATCATAGAAGCCCAGAAGCATGATACGGGAATTACCCAGATCAAGAGAAATATTGCCAAGGGTATTGGTGGATGTTTCTCTATGGATGATCGGGGTGTTGTGTTCTTTGAGAATCGCTTGGTGGTTCCCAAGAAGCAACATCTGTGACAACAGATCCTTAAGGAGGCTCATGAATCTCCTCTCATGATTCATCCCGGTAGTACTAAGATGTATCAGGACCTACACCAGAGGTTCTGGTGGACTAGGATGAAGAGAGAAATTGCTGAGTTCATTGCAAATTGTGACGTTTGTCGTCGCGTTAAGGAAGAACACCAAAGACCTGCTGGAACTCTTCAGCCTTTAGCTATTCCTGAGTGGAAATGGGATAAAGTCGGTATGGAATTCATCACCGGCTTTCCCAGGACCAAGAGAGGGAATAACACTATCTTCGTAGTCATTGATCGTCTGTCCAAAGTGGCTCACTTCTTACCTGTTCGAGAGAGTATCACTGCAAGTCTGCTTGCTGACTTGTATATTTCTCGAATAGTGTCACTCCATGGTGTTCCACTAGAGATCAATTCAGACCGTGGTAGTCTTTTCACTTCTCATTTCTGGGAGAGTTTCCAGACTGCCATGGGCACCCATCTTTCTTTCAGTACCGCTTTCCACCCTCAATCAAGTGGTCAGGTGGAACGGGTCAACCAAATTCTTGAAGACATGCTTAGAGCTTGCGTTATCTCATTTGGTATGGATTGGGAGAAATGTCTTCCTTTCGCCGAGTTTGCCTATAACAATAGCTATCAATCCAGTCTCAAGAAAGCTCCTTTTGAGATACTCTATGGACGAAGATGTCGAACACCTTTGAACTGGTCAGAAACCGGTGAAAGACAATTCTTTGGACCGGATATGATCCAGGAAGCAGAAGAGCAAGTTCGCATCATTCGTGAGAATTTGAAAACAGCTCAATCTCGTCAAAAGAGCCAGTATGATCGTCATCATAAGGAAGTGGCTTATGAAGTTGGCGACAAAGCTTATCTTCGGGTTACTCCTTTGAAGGGTACCCATCGTTTCGGTATCAAGGGCAAGTTGGCTCCTCGTTACATTGGCCCTTTTCGCATTCTCGCTAAACGAGGAGAGGTTGCCTACCAGTTGGAACTACCTCCACATCTTTCTCGAGTACATGATGTGTTCCACGTCTCTCAACTCAGGCGTTGCTTCTTGGATCCCATCCGCGAAGTGGACCATGAAACGCTTGATCTCCAAGATAACCTCACATATCGAGAGTATCCCATTCGCATTCTGGATCAAGCAGAGCGTGTCACCCGACGACATAACATCAAGTTTCTCAAGATTCAGTGGTCTCATCATTCCGAGAGAGAAGCTACATGGGAGCGAGAAGATCGTCTTCGACTGGAGTACCCCACTTTCTTTCCGCCGACTCCTGAATCTCGGGACGAGATTCTTTCGAGTGGGAGCGAGTTGTCACAACCCTAGTTCTGGTATGCACTAGGCTAGTCTTGATGTTTGCATCATATTTAATTTTTCAAATGAAATTGAATTGAGGACTTGTGAAACCCTCAGAAAACCCTTTTGAAAAATGACCCAAATAAAAATTGCTCCAAAAGGGGCCAAGAAAATGTTCATGTTGCTCTCTGAAAATATTGGTTAGAGATAAAAATCAAACCAATATTATTAGGAGCTCATAAATAATTATTTTGGGCCTTTGGGATTAATACAATAAATATTTGCATTGGATATATATATTTATTATATATTTTATATGTGTCCAATAATTCTGGATTTGGTGTGGGGCTTTGGATTACTCCTTCTAGTCCCTGCAAATTGACATAATAAATTAAATGTTTTTCTTTTAAATCTAAACAAATGCCAAAATAGAAAAAGAAAAAAAGGAAAAAGGAAAAGGCTTACCTGGCCTTACCTGCAGCCCAACCTGGCAAAGTTGGCCCGGCCCACTGGCCAAGCCAGTCACCACCAACCTCGCGCTAGTAGGCGAGGCGCGTGGCCGGCGCGAGCGGACGGCGAGGGCGCCACGCCTCCTGCCTGCCTGTCCTCCCCCTCGCCGCCTCGAAGCTCCGGACGAAGCCACGCACATCCCCTTACCTCTCTCGCTCTCTCTAGTCGCCCCTCCCCTCCTTTGTCTCTCTCTCGCGCTCGGTCCCGACCGCCGTCGTCGCCGTCGATCGCAACCACCGTAGCCACCGCCTCCCCCTCGCCTCTCCGACGAGCCCCCGAGCTCCGCCTCGCTGCCGTGCATCTCCAAGCCGAAGGAATCGACCCCGGACGCCCTGAGGCCTCGTCCTCGAGCTCGTCTTCACCGCCGGCCGCCGCGGATCCCCTCCGCCGCCCTGCTCGCTCCGGCCCTCCTCCAAGCTCTCCGCCTGCACCGCTGCGACCGCCATGAGTTTCTCCCTCGAACCCCGCCCTTCGTTTCGCCGTTCTCACGCTGTAGCCACGCCACCCATCGGACCCGAGCGGTTGCGCCACCATGGTTCCTCTCCACCGTGACCAGAGGCACCATGGCTCACAACTTGGCGCGTCTCCGCGTTTGCCACACTGCCTGAAGCCCGTAGCACCCCTCCGTTGGCCTCCCCGTGCCCTGTAGCCCCATATCCAACGAGGGCCGAACTCCGGCGCCGCCGCGAGCTCGTTTCCGGCGAGCTCCGGCCGCCCTAGCTGCTCCGCTTGCTGGAATGGATGCGGGTGAGCTCCAGCTCCCCGTAGATGGTCTCTGATGCGCAAAAGACCCCCGGAACGGCAATCCCGACGACCTCCGCCGCGTTTGCTGCCGCCGGCGGCTAAACGCCGGCGTGTTAGCTGGGGGTTTGACCAGGATTTGACCCCCTGGGTCAATGACAGGTGGGCCCCCACCCCTCCAGTTAGTTGACCAGATTAGAGTTAATTAATTAGTTTAGTTAATTAGTGTAGTCACTGACTTGTGGGCCCTGCCCTGCTGACTTTCTGTTAGGATTAGTTTAGTGTTAATTAACTTAGTTAATTAACTGAGTCACTGACCAGTGTACCCCACTGTCAGGTTTGACTCTGGTCAGCTAGGTTGACCTGCTAACGTCATGCTTGGGTCATGCTGACGCAGTATTCCAGTTCTGGTATTTAAATAAATCTTAAATGATTTATTTATTTCAGAAATTGGTTTAAACTTCTAAAAATCACAAAAATTCAACCGTAGCTCAGAATGAAATAATTTATATATGAAAAATTATTAGAAAAATTCAATCTATCCATCTGTACCATTTTCATGCATGACAGATGAAGTTATACCTACTGTTTATATGAAAACACATAAATGGCATTTAAAATGCTTATTTTAGAGTTGCATTTGAACCCTTGGTTCAAATGGAATTCAACCAAATAAGATGCTAGTTGCATTAGCTCAAATAACATCATATATTCATGCCATATTCATGCATCATATTGTTGCATATGCTTGTGTTTGATTGCTGGCACCGTCCTTCTTGATAGGTTCTGCTCCGGAGACCGCTCCAGAGTACCTGTCAGAGGAGCAGTGCTCTACACGTTGTTATACCAGGCAAGCAAAACCCCTTTGTTCATTCCGATACAATCCTACTCTCTCGCTCCTGCTCCCTGTTATTGCATTAGGACAACAACGATTCAACTGCTACTTTATGCTGCGGTAGTTGAACCCATTCCTCTGCATGACCTGTCATTGCCACAGTAAATAGTTGAAACCCACTAGTATGTGTAGGAGTTGATTGAAGCCATGTTTTGATCTTACCATGCCTTGCTTGCTATTGCTTAGAGTATGTCAGGTCTGATTCATTGGGAATGAATTGGAGTGCAGTAATATGTTCTGATGCTGAGCGTTAAGTGTGTGAACATGATTTGGTAAAGGTAGCGGTGAGAGGCCATGTAGGAGTACATGGTGGGTTGTCTCACTAGAACCGTCCTTAAGCACTGAGTTCTGTGTATGTTGTCCAATGACTAGCTACTACCACACATTGGGTTCCGGTAACTCGACCCCTCTCGGCTTATTAATCAACTTGATCTCTGTCCAGGAGTTGCAACTAGTTTCTGGTGTTTGTCGGTAGTGTTATTTCTCTACCAAGTGGCACCCGGCAGGGTGGGCTTGGGACAGACTAGGCACACGTGGCCCGGTGTACCGAGTGGCACCCGGATGGTGGGCTCGGGAACCCTGTACACATCGTTTGGGGCCGTGATGGAAACCTCGGCTGGACTCCCTTGCGGATGGAACCCGAATAGGCGATAAACCTGGACTAGAGTCTTGTGTGGTTAGTCAGGTCGTGGCCGACACCCTCGCCAGGCTTCCGCTTGAAGGTTGCCGAGATACACGTTGTGTACATGGCGGTAAGTGGCGAGAGCGTGTGTAAAGAAGTACACCCCTGCAGGGTTTATCATGATCTATTCGAATAGCCGAGTCCACGGTTATGGACTTATTGGATGCTTATGTGGTACATAGACAACTTGAAGTGGATACCCTAAAATACTCAAGACAAGTGTGAGTGCTATGGATGGCCCTCTCGTAGGGAGACGGGGATGAATCCATAGTGGTGTATTTGTTGGTGATTAGTGGACTCGTGTGCGCCACCTCAAAGTTAGCAGCAATCGTAGTACAGGATAGCCACTGAGTCAAAGCTGGCTTGCTGCAACTAAACCCCACTATGCCTTCTTGATACAATTGCATGTATGATAGGATCTGATGTAAGTCTTGCTGAGTACCTTTGTACTCATGTTTGCTTAATTTATGTTTTGCAGATGAGACTTCTGTCTCTCTAGTAGTTCCGCTTGGACTTCGACAAGTAGCTTGTTACCTCAGTTACGATCTTGGACGAGTGTTGTAGATAGTCAGGCTCTTCAGCCTTTTTCATTTGTAGATGTCTGTACTCAGACATGTATGCTTCCGCTTGTTGCTTGTATGCTCTGAATGTTGGGTCATGAGACCCATGTTTGTAATATCTAGCTCCTCGGAGCCTAATGAATAAATACTTTGTTTCTTAAAGTCTTGTTGTGATGCCATGTTGTATTTACACATATCGAGCATACTGTGCGTTTGTTATTGAAATGCTTGGTATGTGTGGGATCCGACACCTAGTTGTTTACCCTTGGTAGCCTATCTTACAGGGAAATGTCTCCTAGTGCTTCCACTGAGCCTTGGTAGCTTGCTACTGCTCCGGAACACTTAGGCTGACCGGCATGTGTCCTTCTTCGTTCCTATGTCTGTCCCTTAGGGGAAATGTCACGCGTTGTTCCTTTAAGTCCTTGTAGCTTGCTATGACTTGGGTTCATATGTTGATGACCGACACGTTCGTTGCTGGGTCATGTATGCCTGTCTCTGTAATTTAGTGCCACTTTTTGTTTATAACTGGTCATGTCGGCCCGGGTTCTCTGTCATATGGATGCTAGCGACACTATCATAT
Organism: Secale cereale; assembly: GCA_902687465.1. NCBI lineage: Eukaryota > Viridiplantae > Streptophyta > Magnoliopsida > Poales > Poaceae > Secale > Secale cereale. Next base: position 856,657,170 of record LR738711.1, on the reverse strand, counting down.
ACGTGAACCAAAATGCGCAAACGGTCCCGGGCCAGGTAAGGTGGCACCCGTGGGGATACCGTGCGTGAGACCGCAAAGTGATATGGTGTGTTACATGCTAGACCGGTATGACTTAGGATCGGGGTCCCGACAGATCAAAACTTTGCATAGCGATGAATCCACTATCTTGGATTTCAAGGGATTCAATTATGATAATTGCTCTTTAATAGATTGTATTTCCTTGTTGCAATCTGTGCTAAATTCTCCGCATGCTTATAGTCAAAATAAGGCTTTCACCAAAGACATAGTTGATGCTTTAATGCAATCTTATGAAGAAAAACTTGAATTAGAAGTTTCTATCCCTAGAAAGATTTATGATGAGTGGGAACCTACTATTAAAATTAATATTAAAGATCATGAATGCTTTGCTTTGTGTGATTTGGGTGCAAGTGTTTCCACAATTCCAAAAGCTTTGTGTGATATGTTAGGATTCCATGAACTTGATGATTGTTCTTTAAATTTGCACCTTGCGGATTCTACCATTAAGAAACCTATGGGAAGGATTAATGATGTTCTTATTGTTGCCAATAGGAATTATGTGCCAGTGGATTTCATCGTTCTTGATATGGATTGCAATCCTTCATGTCCTATTATTCTTGGTAGACCTTTCCTTAGAACGATTGGTGCAATTATTGATATGAAGGAAGGAAATATTAGATTCCAATTTCTGTTAAGGAAAGTCATGGAACACTTTCCTAGAAATAAAATAAAATAACCTTATGAATCCATTATGAGATCCACTTATGGATTGCCTACCAAAGATGGCAATACCTAGATCTATTCTTGTATCGTGCCTAGCTAGGGGCGTTAAATGATAGCGCTTGTTGGAGGCAACCCAATTTTATTTTATTTGTTTTTGCTTCTGTTTAGGAATAAATATTGCATCTAGCTTCTGTTTAGATGTGGTTTTGTGTTTTAATTAGTTTTTGTGCCAAGTAGAACCTTTGGGAAGACTTGTGTGAAGTTTATATGATCTTGTTGTAAAAAACAGAAACTTTAGCGCTCATGAGATTAGCAACCTTATTTTACTCGAGAGTGATATTTAGTTGATTCTTTTTGCAGATGATTAATAGACAAATTCCTCACGTTTACCAATTTATTTCAATTTATTTGGAGTTATAGAAGTATTCGAAAGTTACATATTACTATAGACTGTTCTGTTTTTGACAGAACATGTTTTCTATGTGTTGTTTGCTTATTTTGATGAATCTATGAGTAGTATTGGGGAGTATGAATCATAGAGAAGTTGTAATACAGTAAGTTTAACACCAATATAAACAAAGAATGAGTTCATTACAGTACCTTTGAGTAGTGGTTTGTTTTCTTATACTAACGGAGCTCACGAGATTTTTGGCTAAGTTTTGTGTTGTGAAGTTTTCAAGTTTTGAGTATGGCTTTGATGGACTATGGAACAAAGAGTGGCAAGAGCCTAAGCTTGGTGATTCCCAAGGCACCCCAAGGTAAAATTCAAGTACAACCAAAAGCCTAAGCTTGGGGATGCCCTGGGAAGGCATCCCCGCTTTCGTCTTCATATATCAGTAACTATAATTGAGACTATATTTTTATTCACCACATGATATGTGTTTTGCTTGGAGTGTCATGTATGATTTGAGTCTTTGCTTTTTAGTTTGCCACAATCATCCTTGCTGGACACACCTTTTGAGAGATATAAATATGGTTTAGAATTTATTAGAATACTCTATGTGCTTCACTTATATCTTTTGAGCTAGATAGTTTTGCTCTAGTGCTTCACTTATATCTTTTAGAGCACGGTGGTGGTTTTATTTTGTAGAAATTGTTGATCTCTCATGCTTCACTTATATCCTTGTGAGAGTCTTTTAGAACAGCATGGTAATGTGCTTGGGTTATGAATCTAGTCCTAATATGATAGGCATCCAAGATGAGTATAGTAAAAACTTTCATATAAAGTGCATTGAATACTATGAGAAGTTTGATACTTGATGATTGTTTTGCGATATGAGGATGGTGATATTAGAGTCATGCTAGTAGAATAGTTGTGAATTTGAGAAATACTTGTGTTGAGGTTTGCAAGTCCCGTAGCATGCACGTATGGTAACAGTTGTGTGACAAATTTGAAGCATGAGGTATTTCATTGAGTGTCATCCTTTGTGTGGAGGTCGGGGTGCACGATGGTTAACTCCTACCAACCTCCCCCCTAGGAGCATGTGTGTAGTACTTTGTTTTGATGACTTGTAGATTTTTGCAATAAGTATGTGAGTTCTTTATGACTAATGTTGAGTCCATGGATTATACGCACTCTCACCCTTCCACCATTGCTAGCCTCTCTTGTACCGCACAAATTTCGCCGATACCATACACCCACCATATACCTTCCTCAAAATAGCCACCATACCTACCTATCATGGCATTTCCATAGCCATTCCGAGATATATTGCCATGCAACTTTCCACCGTTCGCTATGACACACTTTATCATTGTCATATTGCCATTCATGATCATGTAGTTGACATCGTATTTGTGGCTAGGCCACCATGCATAATTTTTCATACATGTCACTCTTGTTTCATTGCACATCCTGGTACACCGCCGGAGGCATTCATATAGAGTCATACTTTGTTCTAGTATCGAGTTGTAAATCAATATAAGTGTGATGATCATCATTATTAGAGCATTGTCCCAAAGAAAAAAGAAGAAGAAAAAGAAGGAAAGGCCAAAGAAAAAAAGAAAGGCCCAAAAGAAAAAAAGAAAAAATAAAGGAAAAATAAAAGAAAAGGGACAGTGCTACTATGTTTTTCCACACTTGTGCTTCAAAGTAGCACCATGATCTTCATGATAGAGAGTCTCTTGTTTAGTCACTTCCATGTACTAGTGGGAATTTTCATTATAGAACTTGGCTTGTATATTCCAACGATGAGCTTCCTCAAATGCCCTAGGTCTTCGTGAGCAAGCAAGTTGGATGCACACCCACTTAGTTTCTTTTGTTGAGCTTTCATACATTTTTAGCTCTAGTGCATCCGTTGCATGGCAATCCCTACTCACTCACATTGATATCTATTGATGGGCATCTCCATAGCCCATTGATACGCCTAGTTGATGTGAGGCCATCTTCCTCTTTTGTCTTGTCCACAACCACCACTCTATTCCACATAGTGTTATGTCCATGGCTCACGCTCATATATTGCGTGAAAGTGGAAGAGTTTGAAAAAATTAAAGTATGAAACAAGTGCTTGGCTGAAGCTGGGGTTGTGCATGTGTGATGGCCTGGCTTATTAGGGATGATAGACTACTCATATCAATAAGGAATTCCTTTTTTTCCGGGAACCCGTTCGGATAGAACTCCAAAGTTAAGCGTGCTCAGCTTGGAGTAGTTTCAGGATGGGTGACCGACCGGGAAGTTGCTCCCGGGTGCGCACGAGTGAGGACAAAGTGCGCAGAAAAGACTAGTATTGATATGTGAGGCCAGTCTAGATCCCGCCAGGAGTAACGACCACCGGCGGGTGTGTCCGGGGCGTTACAAGTTGGTATCAGAGCCGACCCTCGCGGTTACACGGATGTTTGCGGACAGTTTGCAGTCATGTTGTGCATGACGTTTGTGACCCGTCGTGGCACACGGCATGGCACATGTGCTGTCCTGGAAGCACAGACGGTTGTGCCAAGAGGGAACGTTCCTGTGGCCCGACGAGGACGTCGGTTCCTCTGAGTGAGGGTGTATGTGATGGCCTGGCTTATTAGGGATGATAGACTACTCATATCAATAAGGAATTCCTTCCTTTTCGGGAACCCATTCGGATAGAACTCCAAAGTTAAGCGTGCTCAGCTTGGAGTAGTTTCAGGATGGGTGACCGACCAGGAAGTTGCTCCCGGGTGCGCACGAGTGAGGACAAAGTGCGCAGAAAAGACTAGTATTGATATGTGAGGCCAGTCTAGATCCCGCCAGGAGTAACGACCACCGGCGGGTGTGTCCGGGGCGTTACAGCATGATTGGAATATTTTGTGTGACGAAGATGGAGCATAGCCTAACTATATGATTTTGTAGGGATGAACTTTCTTTGGCCATGTTATTTTGAGAAGACATGATTGCTTTGTTAGTATGCCTGAAATATTATTATTCTGATGTCAATATAGACTTTTATCTTGAATCTTTCGGATCTGAACATTCATGCCACAACAAAGAGAATTACATTGAGAATTATGTTAGTTAGCATTCCACGTCAAAAAAATTGTTTTTGTCATTTACCTACTCGAGGACTGTTGGGGGACGTAGTATTTCAAAAAAAATCCTACGATCAAGCAAGATCTATCTACGAGATGCATAGCAACGAGAGGGGAGAGTGTGTCTATGTACCCTCGTACACCGAAAGCGGAAGCGTCTAGTGACGCAGTTGATGTAGTCAAACTTCTTCGCGATCCAACCGATCAAGCACCGAACGTACGGCACCTCCACGTTAAGCACACGTTCAGCTTGATGACGTCCCACGATCTCTTGATCCAGTTGAGCTTCACGGGAGAGTTTCGTCAGCACGACGGCGTGGTGATGGAGATGATTGAGCTACCGTCGCAGGGCTTCACCTAAGTGCTGCAATGATATGACCGAGGTGTGTTTCTGTGGAGGGGGGCACCGCACACGGTTGGGAGAGATCAACAGATCAACTTGTGTTGCTAGAGGTGCCCCCCTGCCCCCGTATATAAAGGAGCAAGGGGGAGGTCGGCCGGCTCCCTATGGCGCGCTGTAGCGACCAGACCTCAAACAGTCTGATCTCTATGCATCAGTGTCATCCCTGGATCAGTAATGCTGACACGCACAGTACTTGAAGGATTTATAACAGAGTGGCAATCACACACTTATTACATCAAAAGTTCCAAAGATGAACTTATTACAATAAAAATGGCTTAAGGCCATCTAACAACGATAACAGCGAAAGGCTTGGAAGGTAAGCGAGTCCATCAACTCCAATGGCATCACTGAGTATAGAACCACGACCTAAAGGCACCTTACTCGTCGTCTGAAAAGTCTGCAACATGAACGTTGCAGCCAGAAAACGGGTCAGCACATGGAATATGCTGGCAAAGTAACACATAGAGAGTAACAAAAAGTAAAGCTATACTATATGAAATATGGCTGGTGGAAAGCTCTATGGTTATGGTTATTGCATAAAGCCAATTTTTCCCTACTGCAAAGGAATATAATTTTAATTAACTATCATGGTAGTTGAAACATCATTGAGAAGGTTCACCCAACTCAATCCCAATTAAAGTAAACATTAACCCAACAAATTAACTTTTAGAGTGTTGAGATACACATGATAATCCAAGTACTAGATACTCAAGGCGTCCATAACCGGGGACACGGCTAATCATGATTAGTTTGTACACTCTGCAGAGGTTTGTGCACTTTTCCCCACAAGACTCGATCTCCTCCGTTGGGATTCTCGCACTACATAATGTTTGAGAAATGGATAACCGAGACATAGTCTTTCAGAAGCACTAGCACCTTACGATCGGGTAGACAGTACCAACCTACATCCCCTACATCTGCTAGTCTACCACTGTAAGAGTTCGCACAACTTAATCAACTATGCTAGAGCCCATAGTAGCTTGTGGCTGCACACGGAAGTTTCTAGTATGAAATACCTCATGATCCCTTTGAGCCTGGGTGGCGGTCCATAAAGAAAACAGGCAATTGCTGGAATACCTAGGTGCCTCAATCCACCCAGATGTGTGTTTAAGTAGCCACCTTAAGTTGAACCATTAAGTTAACAATCTCACATCTGTCATGGATACACTCACCCAATCCACGTCTACTAGCATAGCATGGCATAACAGCAAACGTAGAAGTAACTCCCAAGGGTTTGAATATAATCCAGGTAATAGGTACTACCTCATCTACTTCCCGGTCCCACAAGTTAATAGATCCTACTCATGCAAGTGTTTGAGGATAATACTAATGCAATGAAAACTGGGTATTGGAAAGTATGATCAAAGTGTTACTTGCCTTGCTGATGATCCGCGAAACCTAGAGATTCAAAGTAGCAAGCGGCGCACTCCGGGTACTCTATTGCAAACAAACAAGCATTCAATAAGTACTCATCTAATGCACGGGTAGAACTCAAATAAGAGATCTAACCAGAAAGTTCAACTTAAAAACTCCGGTTTGCAAAAAGAAACAAACCAAACGAAACAACGAAAGTCAAACGACGAAAAGAACCGACTACGCTACCAATCTGGACCTAAGTCCAAATTTTTCGAAGCAAAAGCTTGGTTGACTAGGTTAAACGGAAAGAGGGTTTTGAGACGAAACTCTAGGTGCTTGAATCGCCTGATTCCGATAAACGAGCGAAAAGATAAACTAGAACGAAGATCGAATCAGAAATCGTGATCAGAAAATAACCGCAAAAATCCGAGAAAAAGAAAAACTGACGGACAGCTTAACGAACGGACGTTCGTTAACTGAAACTAAACGACGAATTCGTTCATTAAAATGAACGAACTGGCGAACGCTCGCTAAACAACTAAACCAAAAAAACGATCTAATCTAAAAAAACGAACTAGGGTTTTAAAAAACGGGTCGGTTTTCTTCCGAAAACCGGCGGGCGGCGCGGCTACCTCGTCGGACTCCGACGGGGGTGGCATCGGCGGCGGGCGACGTGGCGTCGGCGGCGGCAGGCGGCGGCGGCGGCGGCTGCTGGCGCTGCGACGGCGGGGCGGGGCGAGGCGAGGGGTGAGGAGGCGGCGGGGCGGCGGCATTTATAGGAGGGGGGTTGCGGCTTGGAGCAGGGGGCAAGGCAGCGGCGGCGGCGCGGTGTCCGGCTCGAACACGAGTCCGGCGCAGCGAAGGAAGGCGGCGGCGGCGCGACTCGGGCCTGGCTCGGCTGGGCCTTCGGCCGAGTCGGGCACGGGAACTCCTTTTTTTTAAACGCCGAATCTACGAAAAATTCTAGAAAATTAAATTAAATTCTTAAAATGCCAAAACCAATTTTCACCGTCTAAATAAAATATTTAGAACAAGATGAACATTTTTCTTGGCCCTAAATGCATTTTTGAAAACGTGCAATTTTTCCTAAATTCAAATAAAATAGCAAAAACTCCAAAATAAAACTTATTTGATTTTTCTATTAAATCCTTAGTATTTCTTTATTTTTGGGAGAGTCATTTTACTCCCTATCTCATATTTTCATTTTAGAAATACTTGAAGATAAAATAAATAAAATCAATTATCCTATTTTCAAAATTTGAGAAACCTCAAATATGAAAATAACAAAATCCACAACTCTCTCCGAGGGTCCTTGAGTTGCGTGGAATTTCTTGGATCCACCAAAAGCAAGAAATATGACATGCATGGATGAACTAATGTATAACATTCCAAATTAAAATTTGGGATGTTACAAACCTACCCCCCTTAAGATGAATCTCGCCCTCGAGATTCGGGTTGGCTAGAAAATAGGTGAGGGTGGTCCTTCTGCAGGTCTTCCTCTCGTTCCCAGGTTGCTTCATCCTTGGTGTGGTGGCTCCACTGAACTTTGAAAAACTTGATAACCTTGCTGCGGGTGAATCGGCTGGCATACTCAAGGATCTTGACTGGTTTTCTTCATAGGTCAAATCACTATCCAGCTAAATTGCTTCCAATGGCACTATGTCCCTCAGCGGTATCTCAGCCATGTCAGCGTGGCACTTCTTCAACTGGGAAACATGGAATACATCGTGAACTCCTGACAATCCTTCGGGTAATTCCAACCTATAGGCTACTTCTCCCATACGTTCCAAAACTTTGTATGGCCCTACAAAACGGGGCGGTAGCTTTCCCTTAACTCCAAAGCGCTTAACTCCTAGAAGCGGAGATACTCGAAGATAAAGGCGGTCTCCGACTTCGTAAACTATCTCTTTGCGTTTTGAATCCGCGTAGCTCTTCTGCCTGGACTTGGCTACCTTGAGCCTATCGCGAATCAGTTTTACCTTATGTTCCGACTCCTTAATTAAATCTGGTCCAAACAACTGGCGGTCTCCAACTTCATCCCAAGACAACGGGGTCCTGCACCTCCTTCCGTATAATGCTTCGAAAGGGGCCATCTTCAGACTGGATTGATAACTATTGTTGTAAGAGAATTCTGCATAAGGCAAATTGTCGTCCCAACTAGATCCATAATCTAGCGCACAAGCTCTCAGCATATCCTCCAAAATCTGGTTGACTCTCTCGGTCTGTCCATCTGTCTGTGGATGAAAAGCTGTACTGAACTCTAGCCTGGTACCCAAAGTTTCGTCTAACTGATTCCAGAACTTTGAGGTAAACTGGGTTCCTCTATCTGATACGATGCTCCTCGGAACTCCATGCAGGCATACGATCCTGGTCATGTATATCTTTGCCAACTTGGCACTGGTGTAAGTAGTCTTCACTGGGATGAAATGAGCTACTTTTGTCAAACGATCGACTACAACCCAAATCGAGTCATAGCCTGAACGAGTTCTGGGTAATCCCGTAATAAAATCCATGCCTAGCTTATCCCACTTCCATTCGGGTATTGGCAATGGTTGTAACAATCCTGCCGGCTTCTGATGCTCTGCCTTCACTCTCTGACATACATCACAAACTACTACATACTCCGCAATATCCTTCTTCATACCGGTCCACCAGAAAGTATCCTTCAAGTCCAAGTACATCTTGGTATTTCCTGGGTGAATCAAGTATGGTGAATCATGGGCCTCTTGCAGAATCAACTTCCTGATCCATGGGTCGTTAGGCACATATACGCGGTCTTCAAACCATAGGGTGACGTCCTCATCCTCACGAAATCCTTTAACCTTTCCTTTGCTCATCTTCTCCTTTATAGAGGCAACCTCCTCGTCAGTTTTCTGAGCTTCTCTGATAGTATCCATCAAGGTAGACTAAATCTCCAGTGTAGCTACATAGCCTCTCGGAACTATCTCCAAATATAGCTCATGAAGGTCCTCGGCTAACTCTTTCGGTAAACCCTCCGTCATTAGTGTATTGACATGGCTCTTACAGCTTAGCGCATCGGCTACCACATTAGCCTTTCCGGGATGATAATGCAATCTCATGTCATAATCCTTGATGAGTTCCAACCATCTCCTTTGCCTGAGATTTAGCTCCTTCTGAGTGAATATATACTAAAACTCTTGTGATCCGTATATACTTCACAATGGTTTCCAATGAGGAAATGTCTCCAAATCTTCAATGCATGTACTACGGCTGCTAACTCCAAATCATGAGTGGCATAGTTCAACTCATGAGGTTTCAGTTGTCGTGAAGCATACGAAACAACTCTTCCTTCCTGCATAAGAACTGCTCCAAGTCCTCGACGTGAAGCATCACAGTACACCTCATAGTCCTTATGTTGATCTGGCAGAATCAACACAGGTGATGAGACCAAACGTTTCTTTAATTCCTGGAAACTGGCCTCACATTCTTGTGTCCAATTGAACTTGGTATCCTTCTTCAACAGCTCTGTCATAGGCTTTGCAATCCTTGAGAAATTCTCAATGAATCGCCGGTAGTATCCTGCAAGTCCAAGAAAACTCCGGATCTCTCCAACTGTTGTCGGTGCTTCCCAATTTGTCACATTGTCAACCTTGGCGGGATCTACTGCTATTCCTTCTCCGGATATAACGTGTCCGAGGAATCCAACTTCCTTCAACCAAAACTCACAGTTTCTGAACTTGGCGTATAACTGATGTTCTCTGAGCTTCTCAAGTACCAAACGCAAATGCTCCTTATGTTCCTCTTCATCCTTTGAGAAGATCAGTATATCATCGATGAACACCATGACGAACTTATCCAGGAACTCCATAAACACCTTGTTCATCAAGTTCATAAAGTATGCCGGTGCGTTAGTTAGACCAAAAGACATAACGGTATACTCGTACAATCCATACCTGGTGGTAAAGGCCGTCTTAGGTATATCCTGCTCTCGAATCCTTAACTGATGGTATCCTGATCGCATGTCGATCTTGGAAAATACCTTAGCTCCTTGCAATCTATCAAACAGATCATTGATCATCGGTAGTGGGTACTTGTTCTTGATTGTTACTTCATTCAATCCTCGATAATCAACAACCATTCTTAACGATCCGTCCTTCTTCTCCACTAGAAGTACTGGCGATCCCCAAGGCGAAGAACTTGGGCGAATGTAACCTTTATCCAGTAACTCCTTAATATGTTTCTTAATCTCCTCCAAATCCTTTGCGGGCATCCTGTATGGTCTCTTAGATATTGGCCCTGTGCCTGGCAAAAGCTCGATCAAAAACTCAATATCTCTATCTGGTGGCATGCCTGGCAACTCCTCTGGAAATATATCAGGGAAATCTTTCACCACTGGTACTTCCTCCTGCACAACTCCTGATAAGGAATTTACTCTGTTCCTCTTCGGCACATGTCGGGATACATACTTGATCCTTCTTCCTTCTGGCGTAGTAAGCAAAATGGACTTACTGGCGCATTCAATGTTCCCTCCGTACTTAGATAACTAATCCATGCCTAATATCACATCCAAACCTTGAGATTCCAATACTATTAGGTCCGAAGGGAATATGTAGTTACCAATCCTTAATGGCAACTGATCACACCATAATCTGGCCATATACTCTGCTCCAGGCGAGGTTACTAACATGGGTGACCTAAGGGCTTGGGTTGGCAGCTTATACTTATCCACAAATCCCCTTGAAATGTATGAATGCGATGCACCAGTATCAAAAAGAACGAGTGCAGTAAAGGACTTAACTAAAAACTTACCTATTACTCCATCTGGCTGAGCTTCAACCTCCTCCACGCTAACGTGGTTCACTTGTCCCCTATTAAAAGGGTTCGGCTTCTTCCCAGAGCTTACATTGCCATTTCCATTATGGGCTTCTGGACATTCATTGGCGTAATGTCCCGTCTTCTGGCACTTATAGCAAGTGACTTGGCTCAGGTCTCGCTTGGCTGGTGTTGATGGGTTGGTACGGTTCTGTCCGTTGCTTCCTCCATTCACATTACCATTCTTGTGGCCACTATGATTGTGCGAGCTACCTCCTCCATGGGTATGTTGAATTGTCCTACCGGTTTAGGGGTAAAACGTGGCTTCTGTTGAGCTCCAGAATTGTACTTTCCTTGTCCATACTTCCTTTTGCGGTTTTCAATCTGTTGATGCTTCCCTTCAATCATTAGAGCTCGATCAACCAATTCCTGGTAGTTGTTGAAACTTGCTACCATCAACTGTACACTCATCTCATCATTCAGAACTTCCATAAATCTTTCCTGCTTAGCGGCATCTGTGGCCACATCATCTGGGGCATAACGAGATAGAGTACTAAGCTCATCTACGTACTGAGCCACAGTACGATTTCCTTGGCGCAAGTTGCGAAACTCCCGCTTCTTCATGCTCATAGCTCCAGTTGAGACATGGGCAGTACGGAAAGCTTGCTGGAACTGATCCCAGGTAACATTGGCTATGGGGAAGGTGGTTGTGTAGTTCTCCCACCATGCTGCGGCTGGTCCGAACAACTGATGTGCGGCAAATCGCACCTTCTCAGCATCCGTGCAATTAGCGGTGGTCAAATCCCTTCCAATCTTGCGCAGCCAGTCATCAGCGACTATTGGTTCAATGCTGCTAGCAAACACCGGTGGTTGTAACCTTAGGAAACGGGTCAGGTTATCCATGGGTGGTGGTGGTGGAGGGTTATTGTTGTTCTGGTTGTTCTGAGTGTTCTAGACAAGAAGTTGCATCAAAGTGTTGCGTTGCTGAATCAACTGAGTGAGCTCAGGGGGGAACTGGAATTCTGGCTGACGTCTTGGAGGCATCTGATGGGTGTAGAGGGAAGAGATTAGAAAAGAGAAGAGGTCTAAGGGAAAAATCACTACCCAAATGCACATGAGATGAACACAAACATATCACACCAAGATCAAATTCAAAACAAGGGCTTACACGGATCTAACGTTACAAAAGTGCTCTAAGTCTACTATATGGGAAAAACTACTAGTCATAGGGTGGTTTTCTAGAAATTTTGATCGGCAGAAGATTTCATGATGTCTGCTCCAGCTTCATCTTCATAGTCTTCATCATCACTATCATTGGGGTCTGAGTCCGTGTCGTCGAGGATGATGTAGTCTTTAGGACAAATCTCCTTGGGTTCCTCTTCCTCTTCTTCCCCTCCTAGTGCTGGATCTCCCATAAATACTCCTAGCTTCCGTGTCAAATCATCATTCTTCTCCACAAGTATTAACATCTCCTCCTCGTATCCGTCGCGTGTTGACTTGAGTTCCTCCTCTAACTCCAAGTTTCGGGTTAGTGCTTTCTTCAAGTCTATCATCCCTGCACACATCTGGTGCTCCTGGCGACGAATGTGCTGGTTTAACTCTTGAATGAACGCGGCAATGGACATGTCCTTCCGGGTGTTGATCATGTCCCACCGCTCATGTTGGCGTCCACAAATCTGGTAGATAGTGTCCTTCAGCTCCTGCTTGTAGACTTCTCCAATCCTTCCCATAGTGATGTGGGCTGCCATACTCCTGCCTAGGCTCCAGGTGGGCGCATCAAAGGAAAACTTTATGGGTGCGGTGACGGGCACGAACGTCCTTCCTGGAACTTGAACTTGAATTAACCAGCGCTCCTCTTCAGGTAAAGTGGCGTTGTAGGTTCCAGTGAAGCTTGGTAGTCCGATGTTTAGATATCCAGTGACTTCCTTCAGGTAACGTCCGAACGGTGTATCTTCATCAGGTTGCGTGAACTTGTTCCTGGCATCCGCCATCCTAAAAGAGTAGAAAAGATGAGGAGTCAAAAATGAGAAGAGTGAATAGTGCTCTAGGGTTTTAGCTTAGTGGTCGTGTCCTACAGTCAGCATGTGCTCTTATACCATCTTGCAGCGACCAGACCTCAAACAGTCTAATCTCTGTGCATCAGCGTCATCCCTGGATCAGTAATGCTGACACGCACAATACTTGAAGGATTTATAACAAAGTGGCAATCACACACTTATTACATCGAAAGTTCCAAAGATGAACTTATTACAATAAAAATGGCTTAAGGCCATCTAACAACGATAACAGCAGAAGGCTTGGAAGATAAGCGAGTCCATCAACTCCAATGGCATCACTGAGTATAGAACCACGACCTAAAGGCACCTTACTCGTCGTCTGAAAAGTCTGCAACATGAACGTTGCAGCCCGAAATGGGTCAGCACATGGAATATGCTGGCAAAGTAACACATAGAGAGTAACAAAAATTAAAGCTATACTATATGCAATATGGCTGGTGGAAAGCTCTATGGTTATGGTTTTTGCATAAAGCCAATTTTTCCCTACTGCAAAGGAATATATTTTTAATTAACTATCATGGTAGTTGAAACATCATTGAGAAGGTTCACCCAACTCAATCCCAATTAAAGTAAACACTAACCCAACAAATTAAATTTTAGAGTGTTGAGATACACATGATAATCCAAGTACTAGATACTCAAGGCGTCCATAACCGGGGACACGGCTAATCATGATTAGTTTGTACACTCTGCAGAGGTTTGTGCACTTTTCCCCACAAGACTCGATCTCCTCCGTTGGGATTCTCGCACTACATAATGTTTGAGAAACGGATGATCGAGACATAGTCTTTCAGAAGCGCTAGCACCTTACGATCGGGTAGACAGTACCAACCTACATCCCCTACATCTGCTAGTCTACCACTGTAAGAGTTCGCACAACTTAATCAACTATGCTAGAGCCCATAGTAGCTTGTGGCTGCGCACGGAAGTTTCTAGTATGAAATACCTCATGATCCCTTTGAGCCTGGGTGGCGGTCCATAAAGAAAAAAGGCAATCGCTGGAATACACAGGTGCCTCAATCCACCCAGATGTGTGTTTAAGTAGCCACCTTAAGTTGAACCATTAAGTTAACAATCTCACATCTGTCATGGATACACTCACCCAATCCACGTCTACTAGCATAGCATGGCATAACAGCAAACGTAGAAGTAACTCCCAAGGGTTTGAATATAATCCAGGTAATAGGTACTACCTCATCTACTTCCCAGTCCCACAAGTTAATAGATCCTACTCATGCAAGTGTTTGAGGATAATACTAATGCAATGAAAACTGGGTATTGGAAAGTATGATCAAAGTGTTACTTGCCTTGCTGATGATCCGCGAAACCTAGAGATTCAAAGTAGCAAGCGGCGCACTCCGGGTACTCTATCGCAAATAAACAAGCATACAATAAGTACTCATCTAATGCACGGGTAAAACTCAAATAAGAGATCTAACCAGAAAGTTCAACTTAAGAACTCCGGTTTGCAAAAAGAAACAAAACAAACGAAACAACAAAAGTCAAACGACGAAAAGAACCGACTACGCTACCAATCTGGACCTAAGTCCAAATTTTTCAAAGCAAAAGCTTGGTTGACCAGGTTAAACGGAAAGAGGGTTTCGAGACGAAACTCCAGGCGCTTGAATCGCCTGATTCTGATAAACGAGCGAAAAGAAAAACTAGAACGAAGATCGGATCAGAAATCGCGATCAGAAAATAACCGCGAAAATCGGAGAAAAAGAAAAACTGACGGACAGCTTAACAAACGGACGTTCGTTTACTGAAACTAAACGACAAATTCGTTTGTTAAAACGAACGAACGGGCGAACGCTCGCTAAACAACTAAACCGAAAAAAATCGATCTAATCTAAAAAACGAACTAGGGTTTTAAAAAACGGGTCGGTTTTCTTTCGGAAACCGGCGGGCGGCGCGGCTACCTCGTCGGACTCCGGCGGGGGTGGCGGCGGCGGCGGCAGGCGGCGGCGGCGGAGCTGCAAGCGGCGGCGGCGGCTGCTGCTGCAAGCGACGGCAGCGGCGGCTGCACGCGGCTGCGGCGGCGGGGCGAGGCGAGGGGTGAGGAGGCGGCGGGGCGGCGGCATTTATAGGAGGGGGGCTGCGGCTTGGAGGAGGGGGCAAGGCAGCGGCGGCGGCGCGGTGTCCGGCTCGGACATGAGTCCGGCGCGGCAAAGGAAGGCGGCGGCGGCGCGACGCGGGCCTGGCTCGGCTGGGCCTTCGGCCCAGTCGGGCACGGGAACTCCTTTTTATAAAAAAAACGACGAATCTACGATAAATTCTAGAAAATAAAATAAAATTCTAAAAATGCCAAAACCAATTTTCACCGTCTAAATGAAATATTTAGAACAAGATGAACATTTTTCTTGGCCCTAAATGCATTTTTGAAAACGTGCATTTTTCCTAAATTCAAATAAAAAAGCAAAAACTCCAAAATAAAACTTATTTGATTTTTCTATTAAATCCTCAGTATTTCTTTATTTTTGGGAGAGTCATTTTACTCCCTATCTCATATTTTCATTTTAGAAATACTTGAAGATAAAATAAATAAAATCAATGATCCTATTTTCAAAATTTGAGAAACCTCAAATATGAAAATAACGAAATCCCCAACTCTCTCCGAGGGTCCTTGAGTTGCGTGGATTTCTAGGATCCACCAAAAGCAAGAAATATGACATGCATGGATGATCTAATGTATAACATTCCAAATTAAAATTTGGGATGTTACACGCGCCTAGAGAGGTAATCCTACTAGGAATAGGATTGCAATCCTATTCCTAGTAGGAATCCACCAAGAGGGAGAGAAGGGGAAGGAATGAGAGGGAGAGGGAGAAGGAAAGGGGCGCCCCCCCCCTCCTTTCCTTGTCCAATTCGGACCAAGGGGGAGGGGCGCGCGGCCCAGCCCTGGCCGGCCCTCTCTCTTTCCACTAAAGCCCATCGGGGCCCATAGCTTCCCCGGGGGTTCCGGTAACCCCTCCGACACTCCGGTCTATTTCGAAACTTTTCGGAACACTTCTGGTGTCCGAATATAGTCGTCCAATATATCAATCTTTATGTCTCGGACATTCCGAGACTCGTCGTCATGTCCGTGATCTCATCCGGGACTCCGAACTACCTTCGGTACATCAAAACTCATAAACTCATAATACCGATCGTCATGAAACGTTAAGCGTGCGGACCCTACGGGTTCGAGAACTATGTAGACATGACCGAGACTCATCTCCAGTCAATAAACAATAGTGGAACCTGGATGCTCATATTGGCTCCTACATATTCTACGAAGATCTTTATCGGTCAAACCGCATAACAACATACGTCGTTCCCTTTGTCATCGGTATGTTACTTGCCCGACATTCGATCGTCGGTATCTCAATACCTAGTTCAATCTCGTTACCAGCAAGTCTCTTTACTCGTTCCGTAATACATCATCCCGTGACTAACTCATTAGTCATTTTCTTGCAAGGCTTATTATGATGTGTATTACCGAGAGGGCCCAGAGATACCTCTCTGACACCCGGAGTGACAAATCCTATTCTTGATCTATGCCAACACCACGAATACCTTCGGAGACACCTGTAGAGCATCTTTATAATCACCCAGTTATGTTGTGACATTTGATAGCACACAAGGTGTTCCTCCGATATACGTGAGTTGCATAATCTCATAGTCATAGGAACATGTATAAGTCATGAAGAAAGCAATAGCAGTAAAACTAAACGATCATAGTGCTAAGCTAACGGATGGGTCTTGTCCATCACATCATTCTCCTAATGATGTGATCCTATTGATCAAATGACAACTCATGTCTATGGCTAGGAAACATAACCATCTTTGATCAATGAGCTAGTCAAGTAGAGGCATACTAGGGACACACTATTTTGTCTATGTATTCACACATGTACTAAGTTTCCGGTTAATACAATTCTAGCATGAATAAAAGACATTTATCATCATATAAGGAAATACAAATAACATCTTTATTATTGCCTCTAGGGCATATTTCCTTCAGTCTCCCACTTGAACTAGAGTCAATAATCTAGATTACAAAGTAATGATCCTCACACCCATGGAGTCTTGGTGTTGATCATGTTTTGCCCATGGAAGAGGCTTAGTCAACGGGTCTGCAACATTCAGATTTGTATGTATCTTGCAAATTTCTATGTCTCCCTCCTTGACTAGATCGCGGATGGAATCGAAGCGTCTTTTGATGTGCTTTGTTCTCTTGTGAAACCTGGATTCCTTCGCCAAGGCTATTGCTCCAGTGTTGTCACAAAATATTTTCATTGGACCCGATGCACTAGGTATTACACCTAGTTCGGATATGAACTCTTTCATCCAGACTCCTTCATTTGCTGCTTCTGAAGCAGCTATGTATTCCGCTTCACACGTAGATCCCGCCACAACGCTCTGCTTGGAACTGCACCAACTGACAGCTCCATCGTTTAATAAAAATACATATCCGGTTTGTGACTTAGAGTCATCCGGATCAGTGTCAAAGCTTGAATCAACGTAACCGTTTATGACTAGCTCTTTGTCATCTCCATACACGAGAAACATATCCTTTGTCCTTTTCAGGTACTTCAGGATGTTCTTGACCGCTATCCAGTGATCCACTCCTGGATTACTTTGGTACCTCCCTGCTAGACTTATAGCAAGTCACACATCAGGTCTCGTACACAACATTGCATACATGATAGATCCTATGGCTGAGGCATAGGGAATGACTTTCATTTTCTCTCTATCTTCTGCAGTGGTCGGGCATTGAGTCTTACTCAACTTCACACCTTGTAACACAGGCAAGAACCCTTTGTTTGACTGATCCATTTTGAACATCTTCAAAACTTTATCAAGGTATGTGCTTTGTGAAAGTCCAATTAAGCGTCTTAATCTATCTCTATAAATCTTGATGCCTAATATGTAAGCAGCTTCACCGAGGTGTTTCATTGAATTTTTTTATTCAAGTATCCTTTTATGCTATCCAGAAATTATATATCATTTCCAATCAACAATATTTCATCCACATATAATATCAGAAATGCTACAGAGCTCCCACTCACTTTCTTGTACATACAGGCTTCTCCAAAATTCTGTATAAAACCATATGCTTTGATCACCTCATCAAAGCGTATATTCCAACTCCGAGATGCTTGCACCAGTCCATAGATGGATCGCTGGAGCTTGCACACTTTGTTAGCACCTTTCGGATCGACAAAACCCTCTGGTTGCATCATATACAACTCTTCTTTGAGATATCCATTCAGGAATGCAATTTTGACATCCATTTGCCAGATTTCATAATCATAAAATATGGCAATTGCTAGCATGATTCGGACAGACTTAAGCATCGCTATGGGTGAGAAAGTCTCATCGTAGTCAACTCCTTGAACATGTCGAAAACCTTTCGCAACAAGTCGAGCTTTGTAAACAGTAACATTACCGTCAGCGTCGGTCTTCCTCTTGAAGATCCATTTATTTTTGATGGCTTGCCGATCATCGGGCAAGTCAACCAAAGTCCACACTTTGTTCTCATACATGGATCCCATCTCAGATTTCATGGCCTCAGGCCATTTTGCGGAATCTGGGCTTATCATTGCTTCCTCATAGTTCGTAGGTTCATCATGGTCTAGTAACATGACTTCCAAAACTGGGTTGTCGTACCACTCTCATGCGGAACGAACTCTGGTTGATCTACGAAGTTCAGCAGAAACTTGATCTGAAGTTTCATGATCATCATCATTAGCTTCCTCACTAATTGGTGTAGGAATCACTGGAACTAGTTTCTGTGATGTACTACTTTCCAATTCCGGAGAAGGTACAATTACCTCATCAAGTTCCACTTTCCTCCCACTCACTTCTTTTGAGAGAAACTCCTTCTATAGAAAGGATCCATTCTTGGCAACGAATAACTTGCCTTCGGATCTGTGATAGAAGGTGTACCCAACAGTCTCTTTTGGGAATCCTATGAAGACACATTTCTCCGACTTGGGTTCGAGCTTATCAGGTTGAAGCTTCTTCACATAAGCATCGCAGCCCCAAACTTTAAGAAACGACAACTTTTGTTTCTTGCCAAACCACAGTTCATAAGGCGTCGTCTCAACGGATTTAGATGGTGCCCTATTTAACGTGAATGCAGTTGTCTCTAAAGCATAACCCCAAAACAATAGTGGTAAATCGGTAAGAGACATCATAGACCACACCATATCTAATAAAGTACGGTTACGATGTTCGGACACACCATTACGCTGTGGTGTTCCGGGTGGCGTGAGTTGTGAAACTATTCCACATTGTTTTAAATGAAGACCAAACTCGTAACTCAAATATTCACCTCCACGATCAGATCGTAGAAACTTTATTTTCTTGTTACGATGATTTTCTACTTCACTCTGAAATTCTTTGAACTTTTCAAACGTTTCAGACTTGTGCTTCATCAAGTAGATATACCCATATCTGCTCAAATCATCATTGAAGGTCAGAAAATAACGATACCCGCCGCGAGCTTCAACACTCATCAGTCCACATACATCAGTATGTATGATTTCCAACAAATATGTTGCTCACTCCATTGTTCCGGAGAACGGAGTTTTAGTCATCTTGCCCATGAGGCATGGTTCGCAAGCACCAAATGATTCATAATCAAGTGATTCCAAAAGTCCATCACTATGGAGTTTCTTCATGCGCTTTACACCAATATGACCTAAACGGCGGTGCCACAAATAAGTTTCACTATCATTATTAACCTTGCATCTTTTGGCTTCAATATTATGAATATGTGTATCACTACAATCGAGATCCAACAAGAATAGACCACTCCTCAAGGGTGCATGACCATAAAAGATATTACTCATATAAATAGAACAACCATTATTCTTGGATTTAAATGAATAACCGTCTCGCAATAAACAAGATCCAGATATAATGTTCATGCTTAACGCTGGCACTAAATAACAATTATTCAGGTCTAAAACTAATCCCGAAGGTAGATGTAGAGGTAGTGTGCCGACGGCGATCACATCGACTTTGGAACCATATCCCACGCGCATCATCACCTCGTCCTTAACCAATCTTCGTTTAATCCGTAGTCCCTGTTTCGAGTTACAAATATTAGCAACCGAACTGTTATCAAATACCCATGTACTACTACGAGCATTAGTAAGGTACACATCAATAACATGTATATCACATATACCTTTGTTCACCTTGCCATCCTTCTTATCCGCCAAATACTTGGGGCAGTTCCGCTTCCAGTGTCCAGTCCCTTTGCAGTAGAAGCACTCAGTTTCAGGCTTGGCTCCATACTTGGGTTTCTTCGTGGGAGTAGCAACTGTTTTGCTATTCTTCTTGAAGTTCCCCTTCTTTCCCTTGCCCTTTTTCTTGAAACTAGTGGTCTTGTTAACCATCAACACTTGATGCTCCTTTTTGATTTCTACTTCCGCAGCCTTGAGCATAGCGAAGAGCTCGGGAATTGTCTTCTGCATCCCTTGCATATTATAGTTCATCACGAAGCCTTTATAGCTTGGTGGCAGTGATTGAAGAACTCTATCAATAACACTATCTTCATCAACTTTGCAACCAGGTTGAGTCATATGATTGTAGTACCCGAACATTTTGAGCAAGTGTTCACTGATAGAACTATTCTCTTCCATCTTGCTGCTATAGAACTTTATTGGAAATCTCATATTTCTCAATCCGGGCATTTGCTTGAAATATTAACTTCAACTCCTGGAACATCTCATATCGTCCATGACGTTCAAAACGTCGTTGAAGTCCCGGTTCTAAGTCGTAAAGCATGGCACACTGAACTATCGTGTAGTCATCAAACCGCGTCTGCCAGACGTTCAAAGCGTCTACATTAGTGGGAGGGGGCTTGTCACCTTGCGGTGCTTCAAGGACATAATTCTTGTGTGCGGCAATGAGGATAATCCTCAAGTTACGAACCCAGTCTGTGTAATTGCTACCATCATCTTTCAACTTGGCTTTCTCTAGGAATGCATTAAAATTCAAAGGAACGGTTGCACGGGCCATTGATCTACAACAACATATATATGCAAAAACTATCATGACTAAGTTCATGACAAATTAAAGTTCAATTAATCATATTACCTAAAGAACTCCCACTTAGATAGACATCCCTCTGGTCATCTAAATGATCACGTGATCCAAATCAACTAAACCATGTCCGATCATCACGTGAGATGGAGTAGTTTTCAATGGTGAACATCTTATGTTGATCATATCTACTATATGATTCACGTTCGACCTTTCGGTCTCCAGTGTTCCGAGGCCATATCTGCATATGCTAGGCTCGTCAAGTTTAACCCGAGTATTCTGCGTGTGCAAAACTGGCTTACGCCCGTTGTATGTGAACGTAGAGATTATCACACCCGATCATCACGAGGTGTCTCGGCACGACAAACTTTTGCAATGGTGCATACTCAGGGAAAACACTTATACCTTGAAATTTTGTAAGGGATCATCTTATAATGCTATCGTCGTACTAAGCAAAATAAGAAGCATAATAAGATAAACATCACATGCAATCAAAATATGTGACATGATATGGCCATCATCATCTTGTGCTTTTGATCTCAATCTCCAAAGCACCGTCATGATCACCTTCGTCACCGGCGCGACACCTTGATCTCCATCGTAGCATCATTGTCATCTCGCCAACTATTGCTTCCATGACTATCGCTACCGCTTAGTGATAAAGTAAAGCAATTACATGGCGACTGTATTTCATACAATAAAGCGACAACCATATGGCTCCTGCCAGTTGCCGATAACTTTACAAAACATGATCATCTCATACAATAACGTATAACTCATTATGTCTTGACCATATCACATCACAACATGCCCTGCAAAAACAAGTTAGACGTCCTCTACTTTGTTGTTGCAAGTTTTGCGTGGCTGCTACGGGCTTAGCAAGAACCGTTCTTACCTACGCATACAAAAATCACAACGATTTTTCGTCAAGTATGTGATGTTTTAACCTTCAAACGGACCGAGCGTAGCCACACTCGATTCAGCTAAAGTGAGAGAGATAGACACCCGCCAGTCACCTTTAAGCAACGAGTGCTCATAACGGTGAAACCAGTCTCGCGTAAGCGTACGCGTAATGTCGGTCTGGGCCGCTTCATCTCACAATACCGCTGAACCAAAGTATGACATGCTGGTAAGCAGTATGACTATTATCACCCACAACTCATTGTGTTCTACTCGTGCATATCATCTACGCATAGACCTGGCTCATGATGCCACTGTTGGGGAACGTAGTATTTCAAAAAATTCCTACGATCACGCAAGATATATCTACCAGATGCATAGCAACGAGAGGGGAGAGTGTGTCTACGTACCCTCGTAGACCGAAAGCGGAAGCGTCTAGTGACGTGGTTGATGTAGTCAAACTTCTTCGCGATCCAACCGATCAAGCACCGAACGTACGGCACCTCCGCGTTCAGCACACGTTCAGCTTGATGACGTCCCACGAGCCCTTGATCCAGTTGAGCTTCATGGGAGAGTTTCGTCAGCATGACGGCGTGGTGACGGAGATGATGTAGCTACCATCGCAGGGCTTCGCCTAAGTGCTCCAATGATATGACTGAGGTGTGTTTCTGTGGAGGGGGGCACCGCACACGGTTGGGAAAGATCAACAGATCAACTTGTGTGTCTAGAGGTGCCCCCCTGCCCCCGTATATAAAGGACCTAGGGGGGAGGCCGGCCGGCTCCCTATGGCGCGCCTAGAGAGGCAATCCTACTAGGAATAGGATTGCAATCCTATTCCTAGTAGGAATCCACCAAGAGGGAGAGAGGGGGAAGGAAGGAGAGGGAGAGGGAGAAGGAAAGGGGCACCGCCCCCCTCCTTTCCTTGTTCAATTCGGACCAAGGGGGAGGGGCGCGCGGTCCAGCCCTGGTCGGCCCTCTCTCTTTCAACTAAAGCCCATCAGGACCCATAGCTTCCCCGGGGGGTTCCGGTAACCCCTCCGACACTCCGGTTTATTTCGAAACTTTCCGGAACACTTCCGGTGTCCGAATATAGTCGTCCAATACATCAATATTTACATCTCGGACATTCCAAGACTCCTCGTCATGTCCGTGATCTCATCCGGGACTCTGAACTACCTTCGGTACATCAAAACTCATAAACTCATAATACCGATCGTCATCAAACGTTAAGCATGCGGACCCTACGGGTTTGAGAACTATGTAGACATGACCGAGACTCATCTCCGATCAATAACCAATAGCAGAACCTGGATGCTCATATTGACTCCTACAGATTCTACGAAGATCTTTATCGGTCAAACTGCATAACAACATACGTTGTTCCCTTTGTCATCGGTATGTTACTTGCCCGAGATTCGATCGTCGGTATCTCAATACCTAGTTCAATCTCGTTACCGGGAAGTCTCTTTACTCGTTCCATACTACATCATCCCATGACTAACTCATTAGTCATTTTCTTGCAAGGCTTATTACGATGTGTATTACCGAGAGGGCCCAGAGATACCTCTCTGACACTCGGAGTGACAAATCCTATTCTTGATCTATGCCAACACCACGAATACCTTCGGAGACACCTGTAGAGCATCTTTATAATCACCCAATTACGTTGTGACGTTTGATAGCACACAAGGTGTTCCTCCGATATACGGGAGTTGCATAATCTCATAGTCATAGGAACATGTATAAGTCATGAAGAAAGCAATAGCAGTAAAACTAAACGATCATAGTGCTAAGCTAACGGATGGGTCTTGTCCATCACATCATTCTCCTAATGATGTGATCCCATTGATCAAATGACAACTCATGTCTATGGCTAGGAAACATAACCATCTTTGATCAATGAGCTAGTCAAGTAGAGGCATACTAGGGACACACTGTTTTGTCTATGTATTCACACATGTACTAAGTTTCCGGTTAATACAATTCTAGCATGAATAAAAGACATTTATCATGATATAAGGAAATACAAATAACATCTTTATTATTGCCTCTAGCGCATATTTCCTTCAAGGACGAGCGGGAATTAAGCTTGGGGATGCTTGATACGTCTCCAACGTATATATAATTTTTTATTGTTCCATGCTGTTATATATATTCTGTTTTGGATGTTTAATGGGCTTTATTATACACTTTTATATTATTTTTGGGACTAATCTACTAACCCAAGGCCCAGTGCAGATTGTTGTTTTGTTGCCTATTTCAGAGTTTCGCAGAAAAGGAATATCAAACGGAGTTCAAATGGAATGAAACCTTCGGGAGAGTTATTTTTGGAACTGTATCTACCCAGAAGACTTGGAGTAGACGCGAGGGAATGGAGAAGGTGGCCACGAGGGTCCAGGGCGCGCCCCTCCCACTGGGTGCGCCCCCACCCTCGGGGGCCCCCTCTGGCTCCCCTGATGCCCTCCTTCCTCCTATATATATCCATGTACCCTGAAAACATCGAGGCACCAGAGAAAACCCTATTTTCACCGCCGAACCTTCTATTCCCATGAGATCCCATCTTGGGGCCTGTTCCAGAGCTCCACCGGAGGGGGGGATTTACCATGGAGTGCTTCTACATCAACGCCATAGCCTCACCAATGAGTTGTGAGTAGTTTACCATAGACCTTCGGGTCCATAGTTATTAGCTAGATGGCTTCTTCTATCTTTTTGGATCTCAATACAAAGTTCTCCTCGATGTTCGAGGAGATCTATTCGATGTAATCTTTTTGCGGTGTGTTTGTCGAGATCCGATGAATTGTGGGTTTATGATCAAGATTATCTATGAACAACATTTGATTATTTTCTGAAATCTTTTATGTATGATTATAATATCCTTGCAAGTCTCTTCGAATTATTGGTTTGGTTTGGCCTACTAGATCTATAGTTCTTGCAATGGGATAAGTGCTTGGCTTTGGGTTCAATCTTGCGGTGTCCTTTCCCAGTGACAGCAGGGGCAACAAGGCACGTATTGTATTGTTGCCATCGAGGATAAAAGGATGGGGTTTATATCATATTGCTTGAGTTTATCCCTCTACATCATGTCATCTTGCTTAAAGCATTACTCTGTTCTTATGAACTTAATACTCTAGATGCATACTGGATAGCGGTCGATGTGTGGAGTAATAGTAGTAGATGCAGAATCGTTTTGGTCTATTTGTCATGGACGTGATGCCTATATATAATGATCATGCCTAGATATTCTCATAACTATGCGCTTTTCTATCAATTGCTCGACAGTAATTTGTTTACCCACCGTAGAATTCTGCTATCATGAGAGAAGCCACTAGTGAAACCTATGGCCCCCGGGTCTATCTTTATCATATTACTTTACTTCAATTTCTTTGTTGTTGCTTATTTGTTTTATTTACTTTTTGTTCTTATATCAAAAATACCAAAAATATTATACTATCCTATCTATTAGATCTCACTTTCGTAAGTGACCGTGAAGGGATTGACAACCCCTTATCGCATTGGCTCCAAAATTCTTATTTGTTTGTGCAGGTGCGAGGGACTCGCGCGTGGTCTCCTACTGGATTGATACCTTGGTTCTCAAAAACTGAGGGAAATACTTATGCTACTGTGCTGCATCACCCTTTCCTCTTCGAGGGAATACAACGCAAGCTCGAGAAGTAGCAGCCCGCATTTTGGAATCGGTCCTCTCGCTGTGGAGCGGGACTATTCATCCCCTCGATCACCTTCCTCCACTCCTGTTGAAAGAAACCAAATTTAGTTCGGTCAATACATCATAACAAAGGAAAACGGGCGAATATAGTGGTCACGAGAGAGACTTACCCAGTCAGGAGGATTGTACATGGAAAAACCCTCCCGGCACTTCAAACGAAGGAAGTCTTGCTTCTCTCCCTTATAAAGACCCTGCAGGATGACGGCTAGAGCGGGAGGGTCGTCCAGACCCAGGCATAAGCAGCGTGAGGCATCATTCAGGCCATTGTAATGCCACATTGGAAATCTTCTTGCTTGGAGCGGCTGCACGCATCGCTTTATTGAAATAGCCATCACTTCGATTATAGACAGCCCCGAACTGGCGAGCAATCTGATCTTGCCGGCCAGTCTGCTAACCTCCGCTCTCTCTTCTTCCGAGGGACTACGGGGAGACCAGTTGAAAAACTTCTTTGGCGGAGCGCTGGAATATTTAGGAGGCCTTGTCGAACTGGATCCGGTAGGGCAATGTCCTCAATATAAAACCACTCCAAAGGCCACTCTTCAGATGCCTTCTTTGGAGTCGGTGCCCCCAACTTCAAATATGGATCCCTTTTCCGAGCGAGGGACAAGGCAGAAGAACTTTCGCCACAGCTCAAAGTGAGGCTCGCAGCCCAAGAATAGTTCGCATAAAGCGACAAAACCCGCAATATGCAGGATAGACCCCGGCGTAAGATGCTGCAATTGAAGACCATAGAACTCCAGGAGTCCCCTAAGGAAGGGGTGGACGGGGAAACCTATGCCTCTTAAAAGGAAAGGGACAAAACATACCCGCTCTCTATCGGAGGGGTTGGGAAAGCTCTCTTCCAGGGCTTGATTGTCAATAGAAGTTAGTCCGGCCCGGACGGGGACTAGATCCTCGGGGGGGAGATATCCCCTGCGCTTGAAGTGTCCTCAGGTGCGCATGGGATACGGAAAAACTTTTCCAATCTCCTGCACGAGGGCCATGAGGGCGCGAGGAAGAGCTTGGGGTGCTGGCTGATACGTCTCCAACGTATCTATAATTTTTGATTGTTCCATGCTATTATTTATGAAGTCTTGGATGTTTAATGGGATTTATCATTCACATTTATATCATTTTTGGGACTAACCTACTTACCCAAAGGCCCAGTCCAGATTGCTTTCTTTTGCCTATTTCAGGGTTTTGCAGAAAAGGAATATCAAAAGGAGTCCAAACGGAATGAAACCTTCGCGAGAGATATTTTTGGAGAAAATCACGCACAGGAAACTTCAGGACCAATTCAGGGGACAGAAGGGCTGCCCTCGAGGGTGGGGGGCGCGCCCCCCTTCCCAGGGCGCGCCCCCCTACCTCGAGGTGGCCCGTGTGGCCCCTGGTGCCCTCCTTCTTCCTATATATACCTACGTACCCCAGAAAGTCCATACGCAGAGAGAAAAGCCTAATTCCACCGATGTAGCTTCTGTTCCTGTGGAGATCCCATCTTGGAGCCTGTTCCAGGAGGGGGATCCATCACGGAGGCCTTCATCATCATCATCATCGCCCTCACCATGAGTTGTGAGTAGTTTACCTCAGACCTACGGGTCCATAGCAAGTATCTAGATGGCTTCTTCTCTCTCTCTGGATCTCAATACAAAGTTCTCCTCGGTCTTCGAGGAGATCTATTCGATGTAATCTCTTTTTGCGGTGTGTTTGTCGAGATTCGATGAATTGTGAGTTTATGATCAAGGTTATCTATGAAAGATATTTGGTTCTTCTCTGAACTTTTTATGTGTGCTCATAATATCCTTGCAAGTCTCTTCGAATTATTGGTTTGGTTTGGCCTACTAGATCTATAGTTCTTGCAATGGGAGAAGTTCTTGGCTTTGGGTTCAATCTTGTGGTGTCCTTTCCAAGTGACAGTAGGGGCAGCAAGGCACGTATTGTATTGTTGCCATCGAGGATAAAAAGATGGGGTTTTCATCATATTGCTTGATTTTATCCCTCTACATCATGTCATCTTGCTTAAGGCGTTACTCTGTTCGTATGAACTCAATACACTAGATGCATGCTGGAAAGTGGTCGATGTGTGGAGTAATAGTAGTAGATGCAGAATCGTTTAGGTCTACTTGTCTCGGACGTGATGCCTATATACAATGATCATGCCTAGGTAGTCTCATAATTATTCGTTTTTCTATCAATTGCTCGACAGTAATTTGTTTACCCGCCGTAGAATATCGCTATCATGAGAGAAGCCACTAGAGAAAACTATGGCCCCCGGGTCTATTCTCAACATATGAATCTACATCTACTTTACTTTTCTCGCTTTTATTTGTTGTTGTAATAACCCAAAAACACCAAAAATATAACTATCATCTCTATCAGATTTCACTCTCGTAAGTGACCGTAAAGGGATTGACAACCCCTTATCGCGTTGGCTGCGAAGTTCTTATTTGTTTGTGCAGGTGCGAGGGACTCACGCGTGGTCTCCTACTGGATTGATACCTTGGTTCTCAAAAACTGAGGGAAATACTTACGCTACTGTGCGGCATCTCCCTTTCCTCTTCGAGGGAATACAACGCAAGCTCAAGAGGTAGCAAGAAGAATATCTGGCGCCATTGCCAGGGAGACTTACGCAAAAGTCATATACCAAGTACCTATCATAAACCCTTATCCTTCGCATTACATTTATTTTCCTCTCCCCCACTTCACCCTTGTCGTTTTATTCGCCCTTCTTCCGCCGTGTGTTTATCGTTCGCTTGCTTCTTGTTTGCTTGTGTGTGTTGGATTGCTTGTTTGTCACTATGGCTCAGAACAATACCAAATTGTGTGACTTCTCCAATACCAATAACAATGATTTTATTAGCACTCCGATTGCTCCTATTACCGATGCTGAATCTTGTGAGATCAATGCTGCTTTGTTGAATCTTGTCATGAAAGATCAATTCTCCGGCCTTCCTAGTGAAGATGCCGCTACCCATCTAAACAACTTTGTTGATTTGTGTGATATGCAAAAGAAAAGGGATACGGATAACGATATTGTTAAATTGAAGTTATTTCTGTTTTCACTTAGAGATCGCGCTAAAACTTGGTTCTCCTCTTTGCCTAGAAATAGTATTGATTCATGGAATAAGTGCGAAGATGCTTTTATCTCTAAGTATTTCCCTCCTGCTAAGATCATCTCTCTTAGAAACAATATTATGAATTTTAAGCAACTAGATCATGAGCATGTTGCACAAGCTTGGGAGAGAATGAAATTATTGATACATAATTGCCCTACTCATGGTTTGAATCTATGGATGATTATTCAGAATTTTTATGCTGGCTTGAATTTTGCTTCTAGAAATCTTTTAGATTCGGCAGCCGGAGGCACTTTCATGGAAACCACCTTAGGAGAAGCTACCAAACTCCTAGATAATATTATGGTTAATTATTATCAATGGCATACCGAAAGATCTACTAGTAAAAAAGTGCATGCTATCGAAGAAATTAGTGTTTTGAGTGGAAAGATGGATGAACTTATGAAATTGTTTGCTGCTAAGAGTGCTTCTTCCGATCCTAATGATATGCCTTTGTCCACTTTGATTGAGAACAACAATGAATCTATGGATGTGAATTTTGTTGGTAGGAATAATTTTGGTAACAATGCTTATAGAGGTAATTTCAATCCTAGGCCTTTTCCTAGTAATTCCTCTAATAATTATGGTAATTCCTACAACAACTCTTATGGAAAGATGCCTTCTGAATTTGAAACTAGTGTTAAAGAGTTTATGATCTCGCAAAAGAATTTCAATGCTATACTTGAAGAGAAATTGCTTAAGGTTGATGAATTGGCTAGAAGTGTGGATAGAATTACTCTTGATGTTGATTCTTTGAAACTTAGATCTATTCCACCCAAGCATGATATCAATGAGTCTCTCAAAGCCATGAGAATTTCCATTGATGAATGCAAGGAAAGAACCGCTAGAATGTGCGCTAAAAGAGAGAATTATATTAAATCGTGTTCTTCTAGTTATCATGAAAATAAAAATGAAGATCTGAAAGTTATTGATGTGTCTCCTATTAGACCCTTGTTTTCTAGTATCAATCTTGATGAGAATAGAATTGGAGATGATTCTGCTTTAAGATGTCCCAATAATTCGGAGGTTTTAGATCTTGATGCTAAAATTATTAAAAGTGGGAACGAAGAGATTAAAACTTTGCATAGTGATGAACCCACTACTTTGGATTTCAAGGGATTCAATTATGATAATTGCTCTTTGATTGATTGTATTTCCTTGTTGCAATCCGTGCTAAATTCTCTGCATGCTTATAGTCAAAATAAAGCTTTCACTAAACACATAGTTGATGCTTTGATGCAATCTTATGAAGATTAACTTGAGTTGGAAGTTTTTATACCTAGAAAGCTTTATGTTGAATGGGAACCTACTATACAAATAAAAATAAAAGATCATGAATGCTATGCTTTGTGTGATTTGGGTGCTAGTGTCTCCACTATCCCAAAAACTTTGTGTGATTTGCTAGGGTTCCATGAGCTTGATGATTGTTCTTTAAATTTGCATATTGGGGATTCCACTATTAAGAAATCTGTGGGAAGAATTGATGATGTTTTTATTGTTGCCAATAGGAATTATGTGTCCGTAGATTTCATTGTTCTTGATATATATTGCAATCCTTCATGTCCTATTATACTTGGTAGACCTTTTCTTAGAACGATTGGTGCAATTATTGATATGAAGGAAGGAAATATTAGATTCCAATTTCCATTAAGGAAAGGCATGGAACACTTTACTAGAAATAAAATCAAATTACCATATGAATCTATCATGAGAGCCACTTATGGATTGCCTTCCAAGGATGGCCATACCTAGATCTATCTTGTATCGTGCCTAGCTAGGGGCGTAAAACGATAGCGCTTGTTGAGAGGCAACCCAATTTTATGTTTTTTGTTTTTGTTGCTGTTAGGGAATAAATATTGCATCTAGCCTCTGATTAGATGTGGTTTCATGTTTTGTTTAGTGTTTGTGCCAAGTAGAACCTTTGGTAAGACTTGTGTGAAGTTTATATGATCTTGCTGTGAAAAATAGAATCGTTAGCGCTCGCTAAAGTAGTCGTGGGATTTTACTGGAGCGTGTTTTTTAGTTTATTTCTTTTGCTTCTGATTGGTAGACAAATTTCGCAAATTTAACAATTTAGTTTGAATTTTTTGGAGTTCCAGAAGTAGGCGAACCCTGCAGATTACTACAGACTATTCTGTCTTTGACAGATTCTGTTTTTCGTGTGTTGTTTGCTTATTCCGATGCATCTATGAGTAATATTGGAAGATATGAACCATAGAGAAGTTGGAGTACAGTAGGTTTAACACCAATATAAACAAAGAATGAATTCATTGCTGCACCTTTGAGTAGTGGTTTGCTTTCTCATACTAACGGAGCTCACGAGAATTTTTGTCTAAGTTTTGTGTTGTGAAGTTTTCAAGTTTTGAGTATTGCTTTGATGGACTATGGAACAAGGAGTAGCAAAGGCCTAAGCTTGGGGATGCCCATGGAACCCCAAGTAAATTCAAGATAATCAAAAGCCTAAGCTTGGGGATGCCCCGGAAGGCATCCCCTCTTTCGTCTTCATCCATCGGTAACTATACTTGGAGCTATATTTTTATTCGCAACATGCTATGTGTTTTGCTTGGAGCGTCTTGTATAATTTGAGTCTTTGCTTGTTAGTTTGCTACAATCATCCTTGATGGACACACCTATTTGAGAGAGTTAAATATGCCCTAGAAATTATTAGAACACTCTATGTGCTTCACTTATATCTTTTGAGTTGAATAGTTTTTGCTCTAGTGCTTCACTCATATCTTTTAGAGCATGGTGGTGGTAATATTTTGTATAAATTGTTGAACTCTCATGCTTCACTTAGATCTATTTGAGAGTCTATTAGAACAGCATGGTAATGTGTTTAGGCTAAAGAAACTAGTCTTCACATGATAAACATCCAATGTCAATGTAGTAAAAAAAATCGCATCAAGTGCATTGAATAGAATGAGATGTTGGATACTTGATAATTGTTTTGAGACATGAGGATAGTGATATTAGAGTCATGCTAGTGGAGTTATTATGAAATTGAGAAATAATTGTGTTAAGGTTAGTGATTCCCGTATCATGCACGTATGGTGAACCGCTATGTGACGAAGTTAGAGCATGAGGTATTTGTAAAGTGTCAACCTTTGTGTGGAGGTCGGGGGCGCGCGATGGTTAACTCCTACCAACCTCCCCCCTAGGAGCATGCGTTCATTGCTTCGTTTTGATGACTCATAGATTTTTGCAATAAGTATATGGGTTCTTATGACTAATGTTGGGTCCATGGATTATACACACTCTCACCCCTCCACCATTGCTAGCCTCTCTTGTACCGCGCAACTTTCGCCGGTACCATAAACCCACTATATATCCTTCCTCAAAACAGCCACCATATTGTTCCTCAAAACAGCCACCATACCTACCTATCATGGCATTTCCATAGCCATTCCGAGATATATTGCCATGCAACTTTCCACTGTTCCGCTTATATGACACACACCATATTGTCATAGTGCCATGCATGATCATGTGTTGACATCGTAGTTGTGGCAAAGCCACCATGCATAATTTTTCATATATGTCGCTCTTGATTCATTGCTCATGTCGGTACACCGCCGGAGGCATTCAAGTAGAGTCATACTTGTTGTAGTATCGAGTTGTAATTTCTAGTTGTAACAAAAAGTGTGATGATCATCATTATTAGAGCATTGTCCCATGTGAGGAAAGGCCAATTAAAAAAAGGCCCAAAAAAATAGAGAGGGGCTAATATAAAAAGGGAGTCCAAAAAATGAGAGAAAAGAGAGAAGGGGCAATTGCTACTATCTTTTTCCACACTTGTGCTTCAAAGTAGCACAATGTTCTTCATTTTAGAGAGTCTCATGCTTAGTAACTTTCATATACTACTGGGAATTTTCATTATAGAACTTGGCTTGTATATTCCAACGATGGGCTTCCTCAAATTCCCTAGGTCTTCGTGAGCAAGCAAGTTGGATGCATACCCACTAGTTTCTTTTGTTGAGCTTTCATTCATATTTAGCTCTAGTGCATCCGTTGCATGGCAATCCCTACTCACTCACATTGATATCTATTGATGGGCATCTCCATAGCCCGTTGATACGCCTAGTCGATGTGAGACTATCTTCCTCCTTTTTGTCTTCTCCACAACCACCTCTATTCCACCCATAGTGCTATATCCATGGCTCACGCTCATGTATTGCGTGAAAGTTGAAAGGTTTGAAAAGATAGAGTATGAAAACAAATGCTTGGCTAAAATCGGGGTTGTGCATGATATGAATATTTTGTGTGATGAAGAGGGAGCAGAGCCAGACTATATGATTTTGTAGGGATAACTTTCTTTAGCCATAGTATTTTGAGAAGACATGATTGCTTTGTTAGTATTGCTTGAAGTAATGTTATTTATTATGTCAATACAGACTTTTATCTTGAATCTTTCAGATCTGAACATTCATGCCAAAATTAAGATAATTACATTGAAAATCTATATTGGTTAGCATTCCACACAAAAAATTCTTTCTTTATCATTTACCTACTCGAGGATGAGCAGGAATTAAGCTAGCGGATGCTTGATACGTCTCCAACGTATCTATAATTTATGATTGTTCCATGCTATTATTTATGAAGTCTTGGATGTTTAATGGGGTTTATCATTCACTTTTACATCATTTTTGGGACTAACCTACTAACCCAAAGGCCCAGTCCAGATTGTTGTTTTTTGCCTATTTCTAGGTTTTGCAGAAAAGGAATATCAAACGGAGTCCAAACGGAATGAAACCTTCGCGGGAGATATTTTTGGAGAAAATCACGCACGGGAAACTTCAAGACCAAGTCAGGGGACAGAAGGGCTGCCCTCGAGGGTGGGGGCGCGCCCCCTTCCCAGGACGCGCCCCCCTGCCTCGAGGTTGGCCCGTGTGGCCCCCGGTGCCCTCCTTCTTCCTATATATACCTACGTACCCCAGAAACTCCATACGCAGAGAGAAAACCCTAATTGCACCGTCGTAGCTTCTATTCCCGTGGAGATCCCATCTTGGAGCCTGTTCCGGGAGGGGGATCCATCGGGAAGGCCTTCATCATCATCATAATCGCCCTCACCATGAGTTGTGAGTAGTTTACCTCAGACCTTCGGGTCCATAGCTAGTATCTAGATGGCTTCTTCTCTCTCTCTGGATCTCAATACAAAGTTCTCCTCGGTCTTCGAGGAGATCTATTCGATGTAATCTCTTTTTGCGGTGTGTTTGTCGAGATCCGATGAATTGTGAGTTTATGATCAAGGTTATCTATGAAAGATATTTGGT
The DNA here is from genome assembly GCA_902687465.1 of Secale cereale. Taxonomy (NCBI): domain Eukaryota; kingdom Viridiplantae; phylum Streptophyta; class Magnoliopsida; order Poales; family Poaceae; genus Secale; species Secale cereale. The sequence goes on along the minus strand of LR738711.1, from coordinate 856,623,325 downwards.
TCTTCTCTGAACTTTTTATGTGTGCTCATAATATCCTTGCAAGTCTCTTCGAATTATTGGTTTGGTTTGGCCTACTAGATCTATAGTTCTTGCAATGGGAGAAGTGCTTGGCTTTGGGTTCAATCTTGTGGTGTCCTTTCCCAGTGACAGTAGGGGCAGCAAGGCACGTATTGTATTGTTGCCATAGAGGATAAAAAGATGGGGTTTTCATCATATTGCTTGATTTTATCCCTCTACATCATGTCATCTTGCTTAAGGCGTTACTCTGTTCGTTTGAACTCAATACACTAGATGCATGCTGGATAGCGGTCGATGTGTGGAGTAATAGTAGTAGATGCAGAATTGTTTCGGTCTACTTGTCTCGGACGTGATGCCTATATACAATTATCATGCCTAGATAGTCTCATAATTATTCGCGTTTCTATCAATTGCTCGATAGTAATTTGTTTACCCCCCGTAGAATATCGCTATCATGAGAGAAGCCACTAGAGAAAACTATGGCCCCCGGGTCTATTCTCAACATATCAATCTACATCTACTTTACTTTTCTTGCTTTTATTTGCTATTTTATTAAACCCAAGAACATCAAAATATAACTATCATCTCTATCAGATCTCACTCTCGTAAGTGACCGTAAAGGGATTGACAACCCCTTATCGTGTTGGCTGCGAAGTTCTTATTTGTTTGTGCAGGTGCGAGGGACTCATGTGTGGTCTCCTACTGGATTGATACCTTGGTTCTCAAAAACTAAGGGAAATACTTACGCTACTATGCTGCATCTCCCTTTCCTCTTCGAGGGAATACAACGCAAGCTCAAGAGGTAGCAAGACTGGCCATGTTTGGAGATTTTTTGTAGGCACTACGGTTTCTTCCACGTGGAATGGAATGGAGAGGCAACTAAGATCTATTCTCTTATATAGGCACCCTCCCTACACAGCCAAGGGGGTAATTGCAAAACTACCCAGATGGTTCGCATTCGTTGGACACGTGGAAGCCAAGGCGACGGCAGCAAGGAATCAACAGAATACAATATTAAGAGAAGTCGAACTATCATCTAGGAGGACTCACCTTGCAAGACCGAAGACATGAAGCCGGACACGATATCGTCCTTGAAGGCAAGTCCGGGGGCTACTGAGGGAGTCCTGTATTTAGGGGTCCTTAGGCGTCCGGGTCGGTGAAGCTGGGCCGTATTGATGGGCCACAAAAGAAGAAGCAGAATACTCTCCCCCGTATTCGGTCAGGACTCCTATGTACGTAGAAAGGCAAGCGTAGAGTCCGAATGTATCTATTACTTCCTCCCCATGTCACCCTTGTAGCCCTAGGCCCTCTCTGGCGTGTATATAAGCCAGGAGGTTTAGTCTGTAGAGGGGATCATCGACATCACAATATCCTCGTAGGCTAGATTTTAGGGTTTAGCCATTACGATCTCGAGGTAGATCAACTCTTGTACTTGTATTCATTCATACTAATATAGCAGGAAGTAGGGTATTACCTCGATTGAGAGGGCCTGAACATGGGTAAACATCGTGTCCCCAGCCTCCTGTTACCATCGATCCTCTAAGCGCATAGCTTGGCCCCCCTACCCGAGATCTGCCGATTTTGACACCGACAGAGATCATGATGATGGAGATCATGGTGTCATGCCGGTGACGATGATGATCATGGCGCCCTGAAGATGGAGATCAAAGGAGCAAAATGATATTGGCCATATCATGTCACTATTTGATTGCATGTGATGTTTATCATGTTTTACATCTTATTTGCTTAGAACGACGGTAGCTTAAATAAGATCATCTCTCACTAAAAATTTCAAGAATTGTGTTCCCCCTAACTCTGCACCGTTGCTAAGGTTTGTTGTTCGAAAGCACCACGTGATGATCGGGTGTGATAGGCTCTAATGTTCGCATACAACGGGTGTAAGACATATTTACACACGCAATACACTTAGGTTGACTTGACGAGCCTAGCATGTACAGACATGGCCTCGGAACACGGGTGAAATATCATGGATGTCGCCTAGAGGGGGGTGAATAGGCGCTTTAAAATAATTACGGTTTAGGCTTGAACAAATGTGGAATAAACCTAGCGGTTAATTTGTCAAGCACAAAACCTACAACAACTAGGCTCACCTATGTGCACCAACAACTTATGCTAAGCAAGATAAACAACTAGGTGATAGCAAGATATATGACAAGAAACAATATGGCTATCACAAAGTAAAGTGCATAAGTAAAGGGCTCGGGTAAGAGATAATCGGGGCACGCGGAGACGACGATGTATCCCGAAGTTCACACCCTTGCGGATGCTAATCTCTGTTTGGAGTGGTGTGGAGGCACAATGCTCCCTAAGAAGCCACTAGGGCCACCGTAATCTTCTCACGCCCTCGAACAATGCAAGATGTCGTGATTCCACTAAGGGACCCTTGAGGGCAGTCACCGAACCCGTACAAATGGCAACCCTTGGGGGCGGTCATCGAACCCGTACACTTTGGCAACCCTTGGGGCGGTCACCGGAACCCGTCGAATTGCTTGGGGCGATCTCCACAACCCAATTGGAGACCCCGACGCTTGCCCGGAGCTTTACACCACAATGATTGAGCTCCGAGCACCACAAGGTTGGGGCTATCTCCCCAACGACACCACGAAGCTTCACCACAATGGAATATGGCTTCGAGGTGACCACAACCGTCTAGGGCGCCCAAGCACCCAAGAGGAACAAGCTCAAGGGTACCAAGCACCCAAGAGTAATAAGCTTCTCAACTTGTAACTTCCATGTATCACCGTGGAGAACTCAAACCGATGCACCAAATGCATTGGCAAGGGCACACAGAGTGCCCAAGTCCTTCTCTCTCAAATCCCACCAAAGCAACTAATGCTAGGGAGGGAAAAGAGAGGAAGAACAAGAAGGAGAACACCAAGAACTCCAAGATCTAGATCCAAGGGGTTCCCCTCACCTAGACGAGAAAATGATTGGTGGAAATGTGGATCTAGATCTCCTCTCTCTTTTCCCCCCAAAACTAGCAAGAATCCATGGAGGGATTGAGAGATAGCAAGCTCAAAGAAGGTCAACAATGGGGGAAGAACACGAGCTCAAGAGATAAGGTTCATTGGGGAAGAAGACCCCCTTTTATAGGGCATCCCGAATCGAACCGTTATGTGCTCAGCCCGCACACGAGCGGTACTACCGCTCCACGAGCGGTACTACTGCTCGGGCGGTAGAAGCAGGAAAAAGGAGCAACAACACGAACCTTGGGGCAGTAGTGCCGCTTATAAGAGGTACTACCGCTCACCCAGCGGTACTACCGCTGGGGAAGCAGAACACGGGACCAGAGAAGGCAGGACAGAGCAGAGTACGGCGACAGTAAGGTTGCAGCGGTACTACCGCCCGACCGGGGCGGTACTACCGCTTATAGGCAGAACTGTCGTGCCTTACTGCGTGCAACTACTGCTAAACCCGACATGAAAAGTGCAAGACCCAAAATCGAGGCGGTAGTAGAGCGGTACTGGAGCGGTACTACCGCTTGATGCTACAAGCGGTACTACCGCTGCCAACGCGGTACTACCGCCGGGAGAAAGACATAACTGCCATAACTTCTTCATATGAGCTCCGAATTGAGCAAACTCAAGCTTGTTGGATAGAGGAAGACGAGTAGCATCAAAACAGTGACTGGTTATAGTAAGAAGAGGCAGGGAGGTATGCCTAGGACATAGAGAAGTGAGCCCTCCATCAGAGAAGAACCGGCATAACCTCCAATATCGAAAACATCATAGAGGATGCATGACTGAATTCGTTTTCGATGAACTCGAGCTTGCCATCAAGATGACCATAAGCTCCAAAACTCACAAAGAGAAACACCAAACAAGAACCAAGAAAGATGATGCAAGTATGCAATGGTTTGAGATCTCTACGAACGATACGATCAAGTTACTTATCAAGAGCCCCCCTTGATAGTACGGCCATCAATCCTATAACCCATTCTCCCATAACTACCATGAGGCTGGTAAAATAGAAAACCTATCAAGGGCAAACCTTTGCCTTGCACATACTCCACTTGAGCTGGATGATGACGATCTTGACTCCCTCATCTGGACCACCTTTCTTGATTGCGTTGGCTCGGTGAAGACTATTAGATTGCTCCTCCATACACCACTATGGGTGAGCCACTTTTCGGCACATCTTCACAAGTTCATTGCCACCACAATTGGACGGCAAGCTTCAAGCGTATGATCTCTTTGTGATGATCCTACTTGAACTTGCACACCGCAACCTAACCCCACAAAGAACTCTCACGAAGACCATGGGTTAGTACACAAAGCGTAATTGACAATGCTTACCATACCAAGGGATCGCTTGATCCCTCTCGGTACCTCTTCTATGCTTTGTGTGTTGATCAACTTGATTCACTCTTTGACTTAGTCTTGATCAACCTTGAATCTTTCCAACTCTCTTCCTTTTGATGATGTCTTGAAGGTAAACATGAATGATCACACACTCTTCTTCTTCAAGACATGCTTGCAATAAGCTCAATACTCACAAGACCGATCTTTGGATAATTCCTTAATAGCACCTTGGTCATCACAAACTCTCCTTGAAACCAACAAATGGACTCCAAGAAAAGCCTATGGACAAGCCCTTCAAATATAACTCAAGGCAACCATCAGTCCATAGAGATTGTCATCAATTACCAAAACCAAACATGGGGGCACCGCATGTTCTTTCAACGGGAGACCGAAAGGTCGAACATGAGTCGTATAGAGGATACGATCAACATGGAGATGTTCACCGTTGATGACTAGTCTGTCTCACGTGATGATCGGACACGGCCTAGTCGATTCGGGGCATGTATCACTTAGATGACTAGAGGGATGTCTATCTGAGTGGGAGTTCATTAAATAATTTGATTAGATGAACTTAATTGTCATGAACATAATCTAAATATCTTTACAATATGTCTTGTAGATCAAATGGCCCACGCTAATGTTGCCCTCAACTTCAACGCGTTCCTAGAGAAAACCAAGCTAAAATACGATGGTAGCAACTATACAGATTGGGTCCGTAACTTGAGGATCATCCTCATAGCTACAAAGAAAGCATATGTCCAGAAGCACTGCTAGGTGACGCACCCATTTCCCCAGCAACTCAAGACGTTATGAACGCCTGGCAGTCGTGTAGTGATGATTACTCCCTGGTTCAGTGCGGCATGTTTTACAACTTAGAATCGGGGCTCCAAAAGCGTTTTGAGCAACACGGAGCATACGAGATGTTCCAAGAGCTGAAAATGATTTTCCAATCTCATGCCCGGGTCGAGAGATATGAAGTCTCCGACAAGTTCTACAGTTGTAAGATGGAGGAAAATAGTTTTGTCAGCGAGCATATACTCAAAATGTCTGGGTTGCACAACCGCTTGTCTGAGGTGGGAGTTAATCTTCCAGATGACTCGGTCATTGACAGAATCCTCCAGTCGCTCCCACCTAGCTACAAGAGCTTTGTGATGAACTACAATATGCAAGGGATGGAGAAGTCAATTCCCAAATTATATTCAATGCTGAAATCAGCAGAGGTGGAGTTCAAAAAGAAACATCAAGTGTTGATGGTGAATAAGACCACTAAGTTCAAGAAAGGCAAGGATGAGAAGAACTTCAAGAAGGACGGTGCTACTTCTAGAGCTTGCATTGTATTCCCTCAAAGAGGAAAGGGAGATGCAGCACAGTAGCATAAGTATTTCCCTCAGTTTTGAGAACCAAGGTATCAATGCAGTAGGAGACCACGCGCGAGTCCCTCGCAACTGCACAAACAAATAAGAACTTCGCAGCCAACGCGATAAGGGGTTGTCAATCCCTTTACGGTCACTTACGAAAGTGAGATCTGATAGAGATGATAGTTTATATTTTTGGTATTTTTTATTATAAGAACAGAAAGTAAAAGCGGAAAAAGTAAAGTGGATGTAGATTGATATGTTGAGAATAGACTCGGGGGCCATAATGTTCTCTAGTGGCTTCTCTCATGATGGCGATATTCTACGGCGGGTAAACAAATTACTGTCGAACAATTGATAGAAAAGCGAATAATTATGAGACTATCTAGGCTTGATCATTATATATAGGCATCACGTCCAAGACAAGTAGACCGACTCTTGCCTGCATCTACTACTATTACTCCACACATCGACCGCTATCTAGCATGCATCTAGTGTATTAAGTTCATAAGAACAGAGTAACGCCTTAAGCAAGATGACATGATATAGAGGGATAAACTCAAGCAATATGATATAAACCCCATCTTTTTATCCTCGATGGCAACAATACAATACGTGCCTTGCTGCCCCTACTGTCACTGGGAAAGGACACCGCACGATTGAACCCAAAGCCAAGCACTTCTCCATTGCAAGAACTATAGATCTAGTAGGCCAAACCAAACCAATAATTCGAAGAGACTTGCAAGGATATTATGAGCACACATAAAGAGTTAAGAGAATAACCAAATATTTCTCATAGATAATCTTGATCGTAAACCCACAATTCATCGAATCTCGACAAACACACCGCAAAAAGAGATTACATCGAATAGATCTCCTCGAAGACCGAGGAGAACTTTGTATTGAGATCCAAAGAGAGAAAAGAAGCCATCTAGATACTAGCTATGGACCCAAAGGTATGTGGTAAACTACTCACAACTCATGGTGAGGCGATGATGATCATGCAGAAGCACTCTGTGGTAGATCCCCCCTCTGGCGGAGCTCCGGAACAGGCCCCAAGATGGGATCTCACGGGAACAGAAGGTTATGGCGGTGGAACTAGGGTTTTCTCTGTTGCTCTGATGGTTTCGGGGTATGTAGGCTTATATAGGAGGAAGGAGGGCACCGGGGGCCTCACGAGGGGTCCACGAGGCAGGGGGTCGCGCCCTGGGCAGGGGGGGGCGCCCCCCACCCTCGTGGGCACCACGTGGCCCGTACTCCGTGTTTCTCAAGTCTCCCGTGCGTGATTTTCTCCAAAAATATCTCTCCCGAAGGTTTCATTCCGTTTGGACTCCGTTTGATATTCCTTTTCTGCAAAACCATGAAACAGGCAAAAAACAGCAATCTGGACTGGGCCTTTGGGTTAGTAGGTTAGTCCCAAAAATAATATAAAAGTGTATGACAAAGCCCATTAAACATCCAAAACATCATAAATAATAGCATGGAACAATAAAATTATAGATACGTTGGAGACGTATCAAGCATCCCCAAGCTTAATTCATGCTCGTCCTTGAGTAGGTAAATGATAAAAACAGAATCTTTGATGTGGAATGCTAACCAACATAGTTTTTCAATGTAATTCTCTTAATTGTGGCATGAATGTTCAGATCTGAAAGATTCAAGACAAAAGTCTATGTTGACATAAGAAATAATAATACTTCAAGCATACTAACAAAGCAATCATGTCTTCTCAAAATACTATGGCTAAAGAAAGTTATCCCTACAAAATCATATAGTCTGGCTATGCTCCCTCTTCATCACACAAAATATTCATATCATGCACAACCCCGATTTCAGCCAAGCACTTGTTTTCATACTCTATTTTTTCAAACCTTTCAACTTTCGCGCAATACATGAGCGTGGGCCATGGACATAGCACTATGGGTGGAATAGAGTGGTGGTTGTGGAGAAGACAAAAAGGAGGGAGATAGTCTCACATCGACTAGGTGTATCAACGGGCTATGGAGATGCCCATCAATAGATATCAATGTGAGTGAGTAGGGATTGCCATGCAACAGATGCACTAGAGCTAAATATGTATGAAAGCTCAACAAAAGAAACTAGTGGGTGTGCATCCAACTTGCTTTCTCATGAAAACCTAGGGAATTTGAGGAAGCCCATCGTTGGAATATACAAGCCAAGTTCTATAATGAAAATTCCCACTAGTATATGGAAGTGACTAAACATGAGACTCTCTATCATGAAGAACATGGTGCTACTTTGAAGCACAAGTGTGGAAAAAGATAGTAGCAATTGTCCCCTTTCTCTCTTTTTGGAGGGGCTTTATTTATTTAGCCTTTCCTCGCATGGGACAATGCTCTAATAATGATGACCATCACACTTTCATTGAATTACAACTCGATATTACAACTTGATACTAGAACAAGTATGACTCTATATGAATGCCTCCGACGGTGTATCGGGATGTGCAATGAATCAAGAGTGACATGTATGAAAAATTATGCATGGTGGCTTTGCCACAAATACGATGTCAACTACATGATCATGCATGGCAATATGGCAATATGATGCGTGTCATATGAACGGAACGGTGGAAAGTTGCATGGCAATATATCTCAGAATGGCTATGGAAATGCCATGATAGGTAGGTATGGTGGCAGTTTTGAGGAATAATTTGGTGGCTGTTTTGAAGAAGGATATATAGTGGGTGTATGGTACCGGCAAAAGTTGTGCGGTACAAGAGAGGCTAGCAGTGGTGGAAGGGTGAGAGTGCGTATAATCCATGGACTCAACATTAGTCATAAGAACTCATATACTTATTGCAAAAATCTACGAGTCATCAAAACAAAGCAATCAACGCATGCTCCTAGGGGGGAGGTTGGTAGGAGTTAACCATCGTGCGCCCCTGACCTCCACACAAAGGTTGACACTTTACAAATACCTCATGCTCTAACTTCGTCACATAGCGGTTCACCATACGTGCATGCTACGGGAATCACTAACCTTAACACAAGTATTTCTCAATTTCATAATAACTCACTAGCATGACTCTAATATCACTATCCTCATATCTCAAAACATTTATCAAGCATCCAACTTCTCATCATATTCAATGCACTTAGGGTGAAAGTTTTTACTACATTGATATTGGATGTCTATCATGTGAAGACTAGTTTTATAGCCTAAACACATTACCATGTTGTTTTAATAGACTCTCAAATGGATATAAGTGAAGCATGAGAGTTCAACAATTTCTTCAAAATATTATCACCACCGTGCTCTAAAAGATATAAGTGAAGCACTAGAGCAAAAACTATTCAACTCAAAAGATATAAGTGAAGCACATAGAGTGTTCTATAAATTCCTAGGCCATATTTAAATCTCTCAAATAGGTGTGTCCAGCAAGGATAATTGTGGCAAACTAACAAGCAAAGACTCAAATTATACAAGACGCTCCAAGCAAAACACATATCATGTGGTGAATAAAAATATAGCTCCAAGTATAGTTACCGATAGATGAAGACGAAAGAGGGGATGCCTTCCCAGGGCATCCCCAACCTTAGGCTTTTGATTGTCCTTGAATTTTACTTGGGGTGCCATGGGCATACCCAAGCTTAGGCCCTTGATACTCTTTGTTCCATAGTCCATCAAAACAATACTCAAAACTTGAAAACTTCACAACACAAAACTTAGACAAAAATCTCGTGAGCTCCGTTAGTATAAGAAATCAAACCACTACTCAAAGGTATTGCAATGAATTCATTCTTTGTTTATATTGCTGTTAAACCTACTGTATTCCAACTTCTCTATGGTTCATACCTCCCAATATTACTCATAGATGCATTGAAATAAGCAAACAACACACGAAAAACAGAATGTGTCAAAAACAGAACAGTCTGTAGTAATCTGCAGGTTTCGCACACTTCTGTAACTCCAAAAATTTCAAACTAAATTGTTAAATGTGATCAATTTGTCTATTAATCATCTTCAAAAAGAATCAACTAAATAGCACGCTCCAGTAAAATCTGATGACTATTCTAGCGAGCGCTAACGATTCTGTTTTTCACAGCAAGATCACATAAACTTCACACAAGTCTTCCCAAAGGTTCTACTTGGCACAAACACTAAACAAAACACAAAACAACATCTAAACAGAAGCTAGATGCAATATTTATTCCCTAATAGCATAAAAAACAAAAAATATAAAATTGGGTTGCCTCCCAACAAGCGCTATCGTTTTACGCCCCTAGCTAGGCACGATACATGATAGATCTAGGTATTGCCATCTTTGATATTCACCCTTTTAATGGTGTCAAGCTCGAATCCGGGAGGTTCTTTACGCTTCCCTTCATATTCGGAAATCTTTCGTTCTAAAGCATCCAACCACTTATTACAAAGAGTAATCAACATATCCATGCGGTGGATATTTCCACTAACATTCTTAAGAGGTTCAAGAGACTTTTGTAATATCTTCGTTACTTCGCATATTTTCTCAAAAACTTGAGTCTCGTCCTGGGTAGAAGGTTGCCCGAATAAATCTATCAGAACATTGTAAGAATTAAGGATATGATTTCCCAAGAAATTTCCTCCGGTAACGATATCAAGAACAAGCCTATTCCAAGCGGTTATGCCAATATAAAAATTGCGAAGAAGCACGGAAGTGGAAAGCTTCCTAATAGATCTATTTTGGGCATTACAAATTCTATACCAGGAATCTTTTAAGTTTTCTTCCTCCCTTTGTTTAAAGTTGAGGACCTCACTCTCGGGAGTGTTGATAATGATAGGTGTGCAAGCAAGCTACACACAAGCAGACAAGAAGCAAGCGAACGATAAACACACGGCAGAAGAAGGGCAAATAAAACGGCAAGGGTGAAGTGGGGGAGAGGAAAACAAGAGGCAAAAAATTTAATGCGAAGGATAAGGGTTTGTGATAGGTACTTGGTATATAACTTTTGCGTAAGCCTCCCCGGCAACGGAGCCAGGAATTCTTCTTGCTACTTCTCGAGCTTGCGTTGTATTCCCTCGAAGAGGAAAGGGAGATGCAGCACAGTAGCGTAAATATTTCCCTCAGTTTTTGAGAACCAAGGTATCAATCCAGTAGGAGACCACGCGCGAGTCCCTCGCACCTACACAAACAAATAAGAACTTTGCAGCCAACGCGATAAGGGGTTGTCAATCCCTTTACGGTCACTTACGAAAGTGAGATCTGATAGAGATGATAGTTTATATTTTTGGTATTTTTTATTGTAAGAACAGAAAGTAAAAGCAGAAAAAGTAAAGTAGATGTAGATTGATATGTTGAGAATAGACCCGGGGGCCATAGTGTTCTCTAGTGGCTTCTCTCATGATAGCGATATTCTACGGCGGGTAAACAAATTACTGTCGAGCAATTGATAGAAAAGCGAATAACTATGAGACTATCTAGGCATGATCATTATATATAGGCATCACGTCCAAGACAAGTAGACCGACTCCTGCCTACATCTACTACTATTATTCCACACATCGACCCCTATCCAGCATGCATCTAGTGTATTGAGTTCATAAGAACAGAGTAACGCCTTAACCAAGATGACATGATGTAGAGGGATAAACTCAAGCAATATGGTATAAAACCCATCTTTTTATCCTCGATGGCAACAATACAATATGTGCCTTGCTGCCCCTACTGTCACTGGGAAAGGACACCGCAAGATTAAACCCAAAGCCAAGCACTTCTCCATTGCAAGAACTATAGATCTAGTAGGCCAAACCAAACCAATAATTCGAAGAGACTTGCAAGGATATTATGAGCACACATAAAGAGTTAAGAGAAGAACCAAATATTTCTCATAGATAATCTTGATCATAAACCCACAATTCATCGGATCTCGACAAACACACCGCAAAAAGAGATTACATCGAATAGATCTCCTCGAAGACCGAGGAGAACTTTGTATTGAGATCCAAAGAGAGAGAAGAAGACATCTAGATACTAGCTATGGACCCAAAGGTCTGTGGTAAACTACTCACAACTCATGGTGAGGCGATGATGATGATGTAGAAGCACTCTGTGGTAGATCCCCCCTCCGGCGGAGCTCTGGAACAGGCCCCAAGATGGGATCTCACGGGAACAGAAGGTTACGGCGGTGGAACTAGGGTTTCTCTGTTGCTCTGATGGTTTCGGGGTACGTAGGCTTATATAGGAGGAAGGAGGGCACCGGGGGCCTCACGAGGGGTCCACGAGGCAGGGGGCGCGCCCCCCACCCTCGTGGGAACCACGTGGCCCCTACTCCGTGTTTCTCAAGTCTCCCGTGCGTGATTTTCTCCAAAAATATCTCTCCCGAAGGTTTCATTCCGTTTGGACTCCGTTTGATATTCCTTTTCTCCAAAACCCTGAAACAGGCAAAAAAACAGCAATCTGGACTGGGCCTTTGGGTTAGTAGGTTAGACCCAAAAATAATATAAAAGTTTATGACAAAGCCCATTAAACATCCAAAACATCATAAATAATAGCATGGAACAATCAAAAATTATAGATACGTTGGAGACGTATCATACGGCAAGGGAATATCCACGCCCAGTAAACCAGTTGCCGGGAAGAAGCCAAAGAATGGACCAAAGCCTGAGACTGGGTCCTTTTATTGCAAGGGAACATGTCACTAGAAGCGGAACTGCCCCAAGTACTTAGCGGATAAGAAGGCCGGCAACATCAAAGGTATATATGATATACATGTCATTGATGTGTACCTTACCAGCACTCGTAGTAGCTCCTGGTATTTGATACCAGCGCAGTTTCTCACATTTGTAACTCTAAGCAGGAGCTGCAGAATAAGCGAAGACTGGCGAAGTACGAGGTGATGATGCGCGTCGAGAATGGTTCAAAGGTCGATGTGATCGCCGTCGGCATGCTACCTCTACATCTACCTTAGTGCCAGCTTTGAGCATGAACATTGTATCTGGATCTCGTTTAATGCGAGATGGCTACTCATTTAAATCTGAGAATAATGGTTCTTCTATTTATATGAGAGATATGTTTTATGGTCATGCCCCGCTGGTCATTGGTTTATTTTTATTGAATCTCGAACGCGATATTACACATATTCATAGTGTGAATGCCAAAAGATGTACGGTTGATAATGATAGTGCCACATACTTGTGGCACTGTCACCTTGGTCATATTGGTGTCAAGCGCATGAAGAAACTCCATGCAGATGGACTTTTGGAGTCTCTTGATTATGAATCATTTGACACGTGCGAACCATGCCTCTTGGGCAACATGACCAAGACTCCGTTCTCCGAAACAATGGAGCGAGCGACCAACTTGTTGGAAATCATACATACTGATGTGTGCGGTCCAATGAGCGTTGAAGCTCGCGGTGGCTATCGTTATGTTCTCACCCTCATTGATGACTTAAGTAGATATGGGTATGTCTACTTAATGAAACACAAGTCCGAGACCTTTGAAAAGTTCAAGGAATTTCAGAATGAGGCAGAGAATCAACGTGACAGGAAAATAAAGTTCTTACGATCAGATCGTGGAGGATAATATTTGAGTCATGAGTTTGGCACGCACCTAAGGAAATGTGGAATTGTTTCACAACTAATGCCGCCTGGAACACCTCACCGTAATGGTGCGTCCGAACATCGTAATCGCACTCTATTGGATATGGTGCGATCTATGGTGTCTCCTACCAATCTACCGCTATCATTTTGGGGTTATGCTTTAGTGACTGCCGCATTCACTTTAAATAGGGCACCATCTAAATCCGTTGAGACGACACCGTATGAATTATGGTTTGGGAAGAAACCTAAGTTGTCGTTTCTAAAAGTTTGGGGACGTGATGCTTATGTCAAGAAACTTCAACCTGAAAAGCTCGAACCCAAATCGGAAAAATGTGTCTTCATAGGATACCCTAAGGAAACTATTGGGAATACCTTCTACCACAGATCCGAAGGCAAGATCTTTGTTGCCAAGAATGCATCCTTTCTGCAGAAAGAGTTTCTCTCAAAAGAAGTAAGTGGGAGGAAAGTAGAACTTGATGAGGTGATTGTAACCCCTCTTGAACCGGAGAGTAGCGCAGCGCGTGAGGATGTTTTTGTGTTGCGTGCACTGACTAGAGAGGAAGTTAATGATGATGATCATGAAACTTCGGATCAAGTTGCTACTGAATTTCTTATGTCCACGAGGACACATTCAGCACGAGAGTGGTACGGCAACCCTGCCTTGGAAATCATGTTGTTACACAAGGATGAACCTTCGAACTATGAAGAAGCGATGGCGGGCCCGGATTCCAATAGATGGCTTGAAGCCATGAAATCCGAGATAGGATCCATGTATGATAACAAAGTATGGACTTTGGTAGACTTGTGTGACGCCCGAAGACCGATGCTCCAGAAGATTCCAGATGTTCCGGGTTTTTCCCGTGTGTTTCATTTGTGCTTGCTTTATTTATTTTGCATTGCATCATGTCATGATGCCATTAAGTCTTTTAATTTTAAAAACTCAACTAAATAAATCATATGGATCTTCGATCCATTTAAATCAAGGGATATTCACATGGTGATTTCTCTTTATAACCTATACAAAGTCTCCTAATAGTATTAAGGAGCTATAACAAAATATTTCATTTACTTGGAAACGCCCATAACACATTTGCATCGTTCTTCAATATTCTTATATCCAACTCAACTTATTTTTCTTCCTTTGAGGCCTTTAGTAAAATTGAGTTGCAATTTTATTTTATCCATGGATGTTCCGATTCTTCCCATAAATTATGCTATTAGACTGCCAGTTCAAATCTGATCTCTTTTGGTCTCTATTTAAATTGCTTCCAAATTCAAACAGTTTGAATTTTATTCAAACTTATTCGAATTGTAACTTCTAAAACCTTTCCAACCATTTTTATTAAACCCTCTATATTTTTCTCTCTCGAGGAAAATATGTCACTTGTTGGAATTCCACCTCTATCCTCTCCTTTTGCCTTTCCCTATTTTTGAAAATGCGAAGACCTTTTTTTCAGCAGGCCTCCTTGCTTTTCACCTCTCCCCTGGGCCATATCCCTCCTGGCTGAGGCCCAACCTCACCCATTCCCGCAGGCCCAGCCTGTGCCTGTTAAACCTACCCCGCAGCTCGACCCCGACCCCTCCTCCTCGATCCTCTCCACAGCCGCCGCCACTCTCAGGCATCGCACGCATCGAGCCATCGAGCCAGGGCCCGATCCCCTCGCTCGTTCCTCCCATCTCCCGTCCTCCGCATCGCTCTCCGCCTCCTTCCCCGTCGCGCCTGGCTCGCCGCGCCTCCCCTCCAGCGCCACCCGCCACTGGCGCCTGGCTCGCCGCGCCGACCCTCCAGCGCTGCCCGCCACCGGCTCCAGGTCCCCGCGCCGTCCTTCCATCGCCGCCGCCCGACCCAACCAGCGCGTCGGCCCCGGCTCCGAGCGTCGTCCCGCCATCGCCGCCCCGCGCGAGCTCGCCCGAGGGGAGGAGCCTCTCGAGCAGCCTCCAGTGCCGCGCCTCCGGCCTCCCCTGCCTCGGCCTCGCCATGGAGCCGCGCACCGCCGCAGTTGAAGGCCACCAGGTGGCCACGCCGCCTCGGACTCGCCAAGGCCGCGGCGAGCGCACTGTTGCCGCGCCATCTCCATCCTCAACGCCTTCCTCTTCGCCTCCCCAAGCAGAGCCCTCGCGGGCCGGAGCTCCTGGTGCCCCATGACAACGCCGCTGTGCCTCTCATCCTCGTCGTGCGCCTCGCTCCCCATCGACGACGCAGCCGCCACCGGCCGATCTGGCCCCGTTGCTGGCACCTGCGCCTCGACCTCACGAAGACCGGGGGAGCCTCGGCGCCGCCCGAGCTCCAGTTCCCTCTGCGTCCGTGGCCTCCTTCACACAAGGTTGCTGCTGCCTTGCCACGTGTTGTTTTTCTTTCTTTTTTTCCGTTGCCTCGTGCTGTTGTATCGGCAAGAACCTGTGTAGATGGCAAGACCCGTAACTGGACCGTCAAGCATCATCTCTAACCCATACCAACAAAGCACCAAGTACCTCTACAACGACCCGAACATCTACAGAATAGGAGTACATCTACCGACGCCAAGTACCCCTTCGAGTCGCCAAGTACGACTACCCCGTGTACCCCTACCGTCGCAAGAATCGGGACCGGCAAGTCCGAAGACCCAAGTACCACGACCGAACGACTACAAATGTTGCCCCAAGTTCCTCTTCGGAAATGTACGACTACCCTCGAAGACCCGTGGATGCGCCAAGTACCCCTTCGGTGCGGAACACGGCAAGTACCACGACACGACAACGTGAGCGGCTACAAAAATGTACCACGACCTGCGAGTACCACTACTTCCTCTACGACCTCGAACCGCCCCGAAACGAATGCTACAAAGGTATACCGCGAGACGACCCCGTGGATGAATGCTTGTGAATGTGTGATGTATGAGTTTAAGTACTTGTGTGCACCGTGCCCGATTCGTCGCTTGTCATGCCCCTCGTTTGCCTCGTCGCCAACCCATGGGAACCCGGTGATGGGAGCACCCCACCTTTCTTCTTGTTTGACACGCTCTTCGTCATCTTTTGCACCGGACTCTCAACGAGTTACCGGAACCGATATGTTGCGTGGCATCATTTTCGGATTGTCGCCGTGGCACCCTTTCCTTCCACCACGGTGACAAATGCTTCACATCTCTTATGTTAACTTTTTACTAAAATTGCATAAAACTTGAAAATGTCATCCGCATCATGATAACAACATTTAAATGATTAAATTGTTGTTGCTTCTATAATTGCTAAAACATGCACATGGGGTTTTTCCGGAATTGTTGTTGTTATTTTCGGCCTCATTTAAAATGTCTGGATAGTGTAGTTTGTTTAAGCTTCACCTCTTGCCATGTTTAATAAAAAAATTAACCTTGTCTTGTAAATAAATGGGAGTCAACTAAATAAATAAAATGTGGTTTTTTGTCAATGTGCAACTCGTTGCGAGCTCCACTTAACTTGTAGTATTGTTTGTGCACTTTGCCATGCCATGCATATTTAAACCGGACATGCATCATACTTGTTTGTGCATCATGCCATGGTTATGATATATGTGTTTACCGTGTTGTTTGCTTCTTTCCGGTATGCTTTTCTCGTTAGCTTCGGTTTCGTTCCAAAGTTGTGAGGTTTTGTTCGACTACTTCATGGACTTGTTCTTCTTCCTTGCGGGATCCCAGGCAAGATGACCATTCCCCGATCTCACTACTATCTTTGCCTATGCTAGATGTTGCGCTCTTTAGATATTGCCTCGATGCCTATGTCTGTTTCTCAGCCCCCTATTGTTGCCATGAAACCTCTAAACTTTGACACCTTCCCAGCAAACTGTTGTTTGGCTATGTTACCCGCTTGCTCAGCCCCTCTTATAGCATTGCTAGTTGCAGGTGAAGATGAAGATTGCTCCATGTTGGAACTTGTTGTTGGAATATCACAATATCTCTTAAATATATTATTACACCTATATACTTGGCAATGGGTGGAAGGCTTGGCCTTTTGCTGAGTGTTTTGTTCCACTCATGCCACCTTAGGACCCGATAAACCGGTGTTATGTTCCCGGATTTTGCGTTCCTAACATGGTTGGGGTTTATGGGCCCCCTCGATAACCCGCTTAGCGCTAAAACTTTTCCAGCAAGGCCCAACTTTGGTTCTACATTTGCCTAACAACTAAAACTTGCATAGGGAGTAATTAACCCTTTTCTTAATCAACAACCCGGGCTAGTGCTCCACATGAGTGTTGGTCCAAACTGGGGAGTCTGCGGGGCCACCTTGAGGAAACTCAAGGGCTAGTAAAAACCAGTAGAATCGCCCATCCGGTCGTGGCCTGAGACGAGATACGCACGGCTACTATCAGGGTGTCGGCACGCCGGGAGGTCTTGCTGGATTAGTTTTACCTATGTCGGTATATCTTGAGCATGGGATTCCGAGGATACTCGGGTCTTCCCACCTTGGAGTTGTGACTCCGCAGATCGTGAGCTTGTGATGGGCTAAGTTGGGACACCCCTGCAGGGTTTTGATCTTTCAAAAGCCGTGCCCGCGGTTATGTGGCAGATGGGAATTTGTTAATATCCGTTGTAGATAACTTGACACCATATCCTTAAGAATACACTACCTATGTGAGTTCCGTGATTGTCTCTTCTCGAAGGGGTTCCGAGAAGAAGAACACGGTGGGGTTACATCTGACGTGAGTAGCTAGGATCACTTATTGATCACCTTGTCGATCGATGGCTCTTACTCTCTTCTCGCTCTGAACACGTAAGCTAGTTGCTTAGCGCTTGCTGCAGCCACTTTATTAGCCTTTCCTCACCTAAAGGCTTTGTTAGTTTTGATACCCGGGAACGGGATTGCTGAGTCCTCCGTGGCTCATAGATTCTACACAACACCAGATGCAGGTACTGCCGAGAATAATGCAAGAGATGGATCAGAACTTCAATGGGAATTCGATGAAGAGCTTGGTCGTATGTGTGTGACGTTTTCGACGATCAGTAGTGGTTCCTACTAGGGGCGATCGGGACCTTGTGTTGCTTTATTTATGGTACCTTTCATTTGGATCTTTGTCCGTAGTCGGACTGTGATGCTATTTGGATGATGAATGTTTATGTAATACATTGTGTGACGTGGCGAGTGTAAGCCAACTACTCTTTTGCAATTTCATCCCTCTTTTACATGAGTCGTGCAAAGATACCATACTTGAGATCATTCTAGTATGATATTATACCTTTAAGTCATGCCTCGACACGTGGGAGGTATAATCTCATACTGGGCATTACAAGTTGGTATTTAGAGCCTTCTCCGACCTACGAGCCCCCACTTATTGACCGAATCGTTGACAGTTGAGTCTAGGCACACACTTGAAAATGTTTTGAGTCCTATGTATATACCGGAGAGTAGGATTTCTTTTTACTCCTCATCCCTTTATCACTCTGGTAAGGACTCCTGACGATTACTTATCTCTTCTAATCTCAAAAATTCACTAAAAAAAATTAGGATCACGCGAGTATTGTTTGGATTGTTTTGATGTCTTTGTGACGAGAACATTGTTCTCGATGCCTCCTATCATTTAGGGGTTGTGGCAGTGTCCCGAGGAGTTGAGCTCCGAGGTGTTGTCGTCACAAATATATCGCAGCAGTTCTGGAATACTTAAGACGGCCGACATCAAAAACTTTACTATGCGGTTAGTGGCAAGATAACCCCGACATCACCCAGTACTGGGGAGGTAGTTCGGGAGTATTGCCATAGCTTGTATAGCAGATGCATTTCGAAGGTCCGAGGTAAACGGTTTCCGGGAATAACTGGTTATGTGTTGAAGGATGGATACAGCTGGATGTAGGATTAGAGTTGAGTGCGTGATGCTTCCCCTGTATCCCCAACACCTGATTGCATAACTGGAAACTTTCGGAAATTAATAGGTGGTTTCTTCTAGTAGCTCGTAGGCATTCTTCCAACGAATGCATGATATGGAGTTCGGGGTTCTACATTGAGTGAAGAGGTTTTATGGGCGTTGTTCCGATCGGGAGTTGCATCTTAAAGGGTCCTTGGCTATGCTGATCCGGGGATTGCAAAACCCTTTTGTAACACGTTCCATGAGCTTTCAGCACGAACATGTGGGACGAAACTTCTATCTTGTATTTGTTCTATCTGCTCCTTGTTGTTTTTATTTACCTTTTGTTCTCCCAAGTGGCTTCTCGACAAGTTGATGTACCATGAAGCTACAGAATTCATTCATTCAATTCTCTATTCAGATGATATTGTGAAGATTATGTTGCAACATATCTATCCTTTGTTTTTGTTTTGATTCTGGTATTCAAGTTGCTTCGATGTCAAGTGTTGATTCCATACCTTTCCTAATCGGTGTTCTCATATTACTATGGGAGTTCTAGTCCTTCTTAATCATCGATATTGTCATGTAAATCCTTTTCAACCGGCGTGCTTTGCTTCAAGTTAATCCGATATTTTCATCATCTGCAAGATCAACTCTCAGTCTTTTCTCAATGGTGTATGTTTTTCATTCATCCCAAGTTGTCCTTGTTTTCCCCACCCTCCCACCCTTCTTCTTCTCGGAGCCAGAAATTCTCAAATGAAATATCCACTTTATTCACGTGATGTTTCTTCATTCTTTTCCATCAATGTTCTTATCCGGTGATTTATCGTGAAGAAAGAGTTTCAAGTTCATCATTCTTAATTCTAATATTCTTCTCCAGTGGACTAAATCCAAGCTTCCGTATTGATCATATATGTGCCTCTTGTTTCACATGTTTTCCAATGTGGGAATTCTTATCCAAAGTCTCTCTTGATTATTCAACTCTCTCTAATTCTTATCCGGAGAGCTGAAGGTATCTCAGAAGTTTCACGTTTCCATTCTTAATCCATTCAAGCTATTTTGAGATTGTTATCTCATTCAAGCAATTTAATTCAACCGGTGCAATATCTCTTAAGCAATCTTTTTCAACGGTGATTTCTTTTGAGTGGGCCCTAACCCACAGGTCTTTTCCCAGGATCTTACCTGACTCTTCTATTTTCCGGAGTTATTCTAAAATTCTTTTCAAGTTTGACGTAAGAATGGATTTCTCATCGGTCAAATGTATCCTCTAAGATCGCTTTCAAATTTTTTTCACCTGTGGTTCAACCTTTTAATTCCCATTACGGAGTGCCTAAACAATTCTTCATGTTATTCTCATCGTTCTTCTCAACATGTGAAGACCGGAGAAGAGTTTCTCTTAAATCTTGTCCGTTCTCACGAACATTCGTGGTTCTAGCTTCATACCATCCTCATAATTGTTTTCGATTGTGAGGAATTCTTTTTATACCATCCGAAGCAGTTCATGAATTCTTCACATTGTGATCCTCCGAAGGCCATCATCTCAGAAGATTTCTTCATTCTCAGTTTTCAACTTCGTCCTCCCACTATTCTTAATTGATGCCTCTTCGTTCGTCTCCATATTTTTACGGTGGTTCATTCAAGATTACTCTTTCGTTGTTATCATATCAATTAATTTGTTCTTTTCATAATCCTATTGGTGATTCGTTGAATACTTTACCCAAGTTTGTGCGAGATCTCTCTTTAATTCTTTGCAACGAGAATAAGTAGTATGCCAATCCATTGGTTGTCATCAATTTAAATTGGTGAAGGATACTCACAACATAATTCTTATTCTTATTTCATCCAAGTGTTTAATTCCTTTGTCTGAAGTTCGTTCATGATATCAATTATTGGTTGTTCATCTTTTTCTTTTCGGAGTTCCAAACTCTCTCAATTATCTTGTCACAAAGCTCTATCTGAATCATCCCAGGCCTTGAATCTTATTATTTTCATCTTTCACTTCTCGTCCTTTTGTATCGGAGTTCTTCATGGTGGATCATCAAGATTTAATTCATCCTCGAAGTCTTCATCAAGATTCTTGTTCAATGAGCTCATGTATTCTTCTTATGCATTCCGAAGTGCAATTCTTTCTACCTTATCGTTTGAGATGGTGATATGTTATTTTTGACAATTTCCCTTCATGTTTCATGATTCACAAGTTGTCAGGAATGAGATATTTAAAACCATCATTTGCCTTTCTTCAGGAGATCTTTCCAACCCCTCTTTTTCTTCGTTGGAGTATCTTGGTATAGATTTCACCTAAAGCATTTTTCCTAAGGAGTGTTGCTATTTATGGTGCTTACAAATGACCCAAGTTCTTCATTCGTCCTCCCGGTGAGATAAGTTTTTCATATCTTCATTTCTTTGAACCAAGGCAAACAATTGTTTTCCGTTAGTGGCCGGTTGTCACCTCATAATTTTGATATGTTTTCCATAAGCCCACATCAAGCTTATTCTTTCGTTGTTGAATTTCCAACAACTCTGTTCAATCCATCTTTGTAAGGATTCTCTTTCAAATTCAATTTTGGGAGAAGTTGTCATTTTCTTCTCCGTTCTTTCTTTCCAATGATCTAGCATCTATTCTTTCATTCCGGAGGCATTGTGATATTGCTCTCTTTGACCATCATCTCGTTTTTATCAAGATCATATTCTTCCCTTGCTTGTCTATTTAACCGGAGTGTTGTGTCCTCCATTCAAGTTATGTCATCTTATCTAGTTTTTCCTCTGTTTTCAACCGGAGTGCTGTCTAAATCCTTCTTACCCCTTGTGCCATTCTTTCAATTGTTTCAGAGGCAATATGCTATTAATTTCATCAAGATCATCCAATCTTCTCAAGCTCATGTTAATTCCTTCCATTTTCAGTCGGAGTGCTATCCAAATTATTTCATTCTTTTTCCTTGGCTATACCGTTGCAGTTTCATATTCTTTTGGTTCGTAAGCACTTGTTTCATGTCTTTCAACCTACTAGGTTCTCTTAATGCTCCTTGTTCCTCTTTTCTAAAGGAGTGTTTTCATCTTCATTCATCTCTGTTGTATTCTTTTTTTTTTCAATTTGTTCAACCCTCCAAGGTTCGTGGTTTCACCAGTTGTCGAAGAAGCAACTTTGTTTTACCTCTTCCTTTTACGTTTTATCCGGTGCCATCTCCAGGATCTCGGGTCGAGATCCTCTGTTAGTGTGGGAGAGTTGTGACGCCCGAAGACCGACGCTCCAGAAGATTCCAGATCTTCTGGGTTTTTCCTGTGTGTTTCATTTGTGCTTGCTTTATTTATTTTGCATTGCATCATGTCATCATGCCATCAAGTCTTTTAATTTTAAAAACTCAACTAAATAAATCGTATGGATCTTCGATCCATTTAAATCGAGGGATATTCACATGGTGATTTCTCTTTATAACCTATACAAAGTCTCCTAATAGTATTAAGGAGCTATAACAAAATATTCCATTTACTTGGAAACACCCATAACACATTTGCATCGTTCTTCAATATTCTTATATCCAACTCAACTTCTTTTTCTTCCTTTGAGGCCTTTAGTAAAATTGAGTTGCAATTTTATTTTATCCATGGATGTTCCGATTCTTCCCATAAATCATGCTATTAGACTGCCAGTTCAAATCTGATCTCTTTTGGTCTCTATTTAAATTGCTTCCAAATTCAAACAGTTTCAATTTTATTCAAACTTATTCGAATTGTATCTTCTAAAACCTTTCCAACCATTTTTATTAAACCCTCTATATTTTTCTGTCTCGAGGAAAATATGTCACTTGTTGGAATTCCACCTCTATCCTCTCCTTTTGCCTTTCCCTATTTTTGAAAATGTGAAGACCTTTTTTTCAGGAGGCCTCCTTGCTTTTCACCTCTCCCCTGGGCCATATCCCTCCTGGCTGAGGCCCAACCTCACCCATTCCCGCAGGCCCAGCCTATACCTGTTAAACCTACCCCGCAGCTCGACCCCGACCCCTCCTCCTCGATCCTCTCCACAGCCGCCGCCACTCTCAGGCATCGCACGCATCGAGCCATCGAGCCAGGGCCCGATCCCCTCGCTCGTTCCTCCCATCTCCCGTCCTCCGCATCGCTCTCCGCCTCCTTCCCCGTCGCGTCTGGCTCGCCGCGCTGCCCCTCCAGCGCCGCCCGCCACTGGCGCCTGGCTCGCCGCGCCGACCCTCCAGCGCCGCCCGCCACCGAGCGTCGTCCCTCCATCGCCGCCGGGCCCGCCTCCGAGCGTCGTCCCTCCATCGCCGCCCCGCGCGAGCTCGCTCGAGGGGAGGAGCCCCTCGAGCAGCCTCCAGCGCCGCGCCTCCAGCCTCCCCTGCCTCGGCCTCTCCATGGAGCCGCGCACCGCCGCAGTTGAAGGCCACCAGGTGGCTGCGCCGCCTCGGACTCGCCAAGGCCGCGGCGAGCACCACTGTTGCCGCGCCATCTCCATCCTCAACGCCTTCCTCTTCGCCTCCCCAAGCAGAGCCCTCGCGGGCCGGAGCTCCTGGTGCCCCACGACAACACCGCCGCGCCTCTCATCCTCGCCGTGCGCCTCGCTCCCCGCCGACGACGTAGCCGCCGACGCCCGATCTGGCCCCGTTGCTGGCACCTGCGCCTCGACCTCGCGAAGACCGGGGGGAGCCTCGGCCCCACCCGAGCTCCAGTTCCCTCTGCGTCCGTGGCCTCCTTCACGCAAGGTTGCTGCTGCCTTGCTGCGTGTTTTTTTCCTTCTTTTTTTTCGTTGCCTTGTGCTGTTGTATCGGCAAGAACCTGTGTAGACGGCAAGACCCGTAACCGGACCGTCAAGCATCGTCTCTGACCCGTACCAATGAAGCACCAAGTACCTCTACAACGACCCGAACATCTACAGAATACGAGTACATCTACCGACGCCAAGTACCCCTTCGAGTCGCCAAGTACGACTACCCCGTGTACCCCTACCGTCGCAAGAATCGGGACCGGCAAGTCTGAAGACCCAAGTACCACGACCGAACGACTACAAATGTTGCCCCAAGTTCCTCTTCGGAAATGTACCACTATCCTCGAAGACCCGTGGATGCGCCAAGTACCCCTTCGGTCCGGAACGCGGCAAGTACCACGACACACAACGTGAGCGGCTACAAACGTGTACCACGACCCGCGAGTACCACTACTTCCTCTACGGCCTCGAACCGCCCTGAAACGAACGCTGCAAAGGTATACCGCGAGACGACCCCGTGGATGAATGCTTGTGAATGTGTGATGTATGAGTTGAAGTACTTGTGTGCACCCTGCCCCATTCGTCGCTTGTCATGCCCCTCATTTGCCTCGTCGCCAACCCGTGGGAACCCGGTGACGGGAGCACCCCACCTTTCTTCTTGTTTGACACGCTCTCCGTCATCTTTTGCACCGAACTCTCAACGAGTTACCGGAACCGATATGTTGTGTGGCATCATTTTTGGATTGTCGCCGTGGCACCCTTTCCTTCCACCACTGTGACAAATGCTTCACATCTCTTATGTTAACTTTTTACCAAAATTGCATAAAAGTTGAAAATGTCATCCGCATCATGATAACAACATTTAAATGATTAAATTGTTGTTGCTTCTATAATTGCTAAAACATGCACATGGGGTTTTTCCGGAATTGTTGTTGTTATTTCTGGCCTCATTTAAAATGCCTAGATAGTGTAGTTTGTTTAAGCTTCACCTCTTGCCATGTTTAATAAAAACATTTAACCTTGTCTTGTAAATAAACGGGAGTCAGCTAAATAAATAAAATGTGGTGTTTTGTCAATGTGCAACTCGTTGCATATTGAGCTCCACTTAACTTTTAGTATTGTTTGTGCACTTTGCCATGCCATGCATATTTAAACCGGACATGCATCATACTTGTTTGTGCATCATGCCATGGTTATGATATATGTGTTTACCGTGTTGTTTGCTTCTTTCCGGTATGCTTTTCTCGTTAGCTTCGGTTTCGTTCCGGAGTTGTGAGGTTTTGTTCGACTACTTCATGGACTTGCTCTTCTTCCTTGCGGAATCCCAGGCAAGATGACCATTCCCCGATCTCACTACTATGTTTGCCTATGCTAGATGTTGCGCTCTTTAGATATTGCCTCGATGCATATGTCTGTTTGTCAGCCCCCTATTGTTGCCATGAAACCTCTAACCTTTGACACCTTCCCAGCAAACCGTTATTTGGCTATGTTACCCGCTTGCTCAGCCCCTCTTATAGCGTTGCTAGTTGCAGGTGAAGATGAAGATTGCTCCATGTTGGAACTTGTTGTTAGAATATCACAATATCTCTTAAATATATTAACACACCTATATACTTGGCAATGGGTGGAAGGCTTGGCCTTTTGCTCGGTGTTTTGTTCCACTCATGCCACCTTAGGACCCGATAAACCGGTGTTATGTTCCCGGATTTTGCGTTCCTAACACGGTTGGGGTTTATGGGCCCCCTCGATAACCCGCTTAGTGCTAAAACTTTTCCAGCAAGGCCCAACTTTGGTTCTACATTTGCCTAACAACTAAAACTTGCATAGGGAGTAATTAACCCTTTTCTTAATCAACAACCCGGGCCAGTGCTCCACATGAGTGTTGGTCCAAACTGGGGAGTCTGTGGGGCCACCTTGAGGAAACTCAAGGGCTAGTAAAAACCAGTAGAATCGCCCATCCGGTCGTGGCCTGAGACGAGATACGCACGGCTACTATCAGGGTGTCGGCACGCCGGGAGGTCTTGCTGGATTAGTTTTACCTATGTCGATATATCTTGAGCATGGGATTCCGAGGATACTCGGGTCTTCCCACCTTGGAGTTGCGACTCCGCAGATCGTGAGGTTGTGATGGGCTAAGTTGGGACACCCCTGCAGGGTTTTGATCTTACGAAAGCCGTGCCCGCGGTTATGTGGCAGATGGGAATTTGTTAATATCCGTTGTAGATAACTTGACACCATATCCTTAAGAATACACTACCTATGTGAGTTCCGTGATTGTCTCTTCTCGAAGGGGTTCCGAGAAGAAGAACACGGTGGGGTTACGTCTGACGTGAGTAGCTAGGATCACTTATTGATCACCTTGTCGATCGATGGCTCTTACTCTCTTCTCGCTCTGAACACGTAAGCTAGTTGCTTAGCGCTTGCTGCAGCCACTTTTGTAACATCCCAAAAATTTAATTTGGAATGTTATACATTAGATCATCATGCATATCATATTTTCTTGCTTTTGGTGGATCCAAGTAAATCCTACGCAACTAAAGGACCCTCGGAGAGAGTTGGGGATTTCAATATTTTCATATTTGAGGTTTCTCAAATTTTGAAAGTAGGATCATTTGATTTTATTTATTTTATCTTCAAATATTTCTTTTATGAAAATATGAAATAGGGAGCAAAATGACTCTCCCAAAAAAATAAAGAAATACTGAGGATTTAATAATAAAAATCAAATAAGATTTCTTTGGAGTTTTATTTGAATTAGGAAAAATTGCATGTTTTCAAAAATGCATTTTAGTGCCAAGAAAATGTTCATCTTGTTCTAAATATTCGATTTAGACGGTGAAAATTTGTTTTGGCAATTTTAAATTTTTATTTTATTTTCTAGGATTTTTCGTAGCTTCGGCGTTAATTAGAAAAAAAGGGGGGAATAGGACTCGAGCCCGACTGGGCCGAAGCCCAGCCGAGCCAGGCCCATGCCGCCGCGCCGCCGTGCCCGAGTCGGGCAGCGCCGCCGCCGCCGGTTTGCTTGCCCCCTCCTCCAAGCACCAATCCCCTCCCCACTATATATATCGCCGCCCCCTGCCCCTTGTCGCACCCCGCCGCCGCAGCAGCCTCGCCACCGCACGTCGCCGCCGCCGCCCTCCCGCCGGACGACGACGAGGTAGCCGCGCCGCCGCCGGTTCTCGGTAGTAAACCGCCGGGTTTTTTTAGAACCCTAGTTCGTTTTTTTTTTCTTTTTCCGGTTTAGTTAATTAGTGAGCGTTCACTTGTTCGTTCGTTTTAACGAACGAGTTCATCGTTTAGTCTCAGCTGATGAACGCTCGTTCGTTAAGTTGTTTTTAGTTTTCTTTTTCGTAGTTATTTTCTGATCGTGATTTCTGATCCGATCTTCATTTTAGTTTATCTTTTTGCTCGTTCATCGGAATCAGGCGATTCAAGCGACTGGAGTTTCATCTCGAAATTCTCTTTTCGTTTAACCTAGTCACCCAAGCGTTTGCCTCTGTTAAATTTGGACTTAGGTCCAGATTGGTACGGTAGTTGTTTCTCTTTCGCCGTTTGACTTTCGTTGTTTCGTTTGGTTTGTTTCTTTTGCAAACCGGAGTTCTTAAGTTGAACTTTCTGGTT
Organism: Secale cereale; assembly: GCA_902687465.1. Classification (NCBI taxonomy): domain Eukaryota; kingdom Viridiplantae; phylum Streptophyta; class Magnoliopsida; order Poales; family Poaceae; genus Secale; species Secale cereale. Next base: position 856,595,962 of record LR738711.1, on the reverse strand, counting down.
AGATCTCTTATTTGAGTTTTACCCGTGCATTAGTTAAGTACTTATTGTGTGTTTGTTTGTTTGCGATAGAGTACCCGGAGTGCGCCGCTTGCTACTTCGAATCTCTAGGTTTTGCGGATCATCAACAAGGCAAGTAACACTTTGATCATACTTCCAATACCTAGTTTTCATTGCATTAGTCAAGCCCTCACACATTGCATGAGTAGGAGCTTTAACATGTGGGACTGGGAAGCAGATTGGGGTAGTACCTATTACCTGCATTATTTTCAAACCCTTGGGAGTTACTTCTACGTTTGCTAATAGGTTATGCTATGCTCGTAGACGTGGATTGGGTGAGTGTATCAATGACAGATGTGAGATTGTTAATTAATGGTTCAACTTAAGGTGGCAACTAAAATACACATCTGGGTGGATTGAGGCACCTGGGTATTCCAGCGATTGCATGTTTTCTTTATGGACCGCCACCCAGGCTCAAAGGGATCATGAGATTATTCATACTAGAAACTTCCGTGTGCAGCCACAAGCTATTATGGGCTCTAGCATAGTTGACTAAGTTGTGCAAACTCTTACAGTGGTGGACTAGCAGATGTAGGGGATGTAGGTTGGTACGGTCCACCCGTTCGTAAGGTGCTAGTGCTTCTGAAAGACTATGTCTCGGTCATCCGTTTCTCAAACAACATGTAGTGCGAGAATCCCTACGGAGGAGATCGAGTCTTGTGGGGAAAAGTGCACAAACCTCTGCAGAGTGTACAAACTGATCATGATTAGCCGTGTCCTGGTTATGAACGTCTTGAGTATCTAGTACTTGGATTATCATGTGAATATCATCATGTTACTTTAATTAATATTGTTGGGTTTTAATGATGATGATTAATTGGGATTGAGGGGATGTCTATCTTCTCAATGATGTTTCAACTACCATGATGGTTAATTAAAATCTATTCCTTTGCAGTAGGGAAAAATTGGCTTTACGCAAAAAAAACTGTAACCATAGAGCTTTCCACCAGCCATATTGCATAAAGTATAGCTTTACTTTTGTTACTCTTTATGTGTTACTTTGCCAGCATATTCCATGTGCTGACCCATTTTCGGGCTGCAATGTTCATGTTGCAGACTTTTCAGACGACGATTAAGGTGCCTATTAGGTCGTGGTTCTATACTCAGTGATGCCGTTGGAGTTGATGGACTCACTTCTCTTCCAAGCCTTCCGTTGTTATCGTGTTAGATGGCCTTAAGCCATTTTTATTGTAATAAGTTCATCGTTGGAACCATCGATGTAATAAGTGTGTGATTGCTACTCTGTTATAAATCCTTCAAGTACTGTGCGTGTCAGCATTACTGATCCAGGGATGACACTGATGCACAGAGATCAGACTGATTGAGGTCTGGTCGCTACAAGATGGTATCAGAGCACACGCTGACTGTAGGACATGACCACTAAGCTAAAACCCTAGAGCACTATTCACTCTTCTCTTTTCTGACTCCTCATCTTTTCTATTCTTTTAGGATGGCGGATGCAAAGAACAAGTTCACGCAACCTGATGAAGATACACCATTTGGACGACACCTGAAGGAAGTCACCAGATATCTAAACATCGGACTACCCAGTTTCGCCGGAACCTACAACGCCACTTTACCTGAAGAGGAGCGTTGGTTGATTCAAACTCAAGTTCCAGGAAGGACGTTCATGCCCGTCACCGCACCCATAGAATTTGCCTTTAATGCGCCTACATGGAGCCTAGGCAGGAGCATGGCAGCCCACATCACTATGGGAAGGATTGGAGAAATCTACAAGCAGGAGATAAAGGACACCATCTACCAGATTTGTGGACGTCGAGATGAGCGATGGGACATGATCAACACCCGGAAGGACAGGTCCATTGCCTCATTCATTCAAGAGTTAAACCAGCACATTCGTCGCCAGGAGCACCAGATGTGTGCAGGAATGAAAGACTTGAAGAAAGCACTAACCAAAAACTTGGAGTTAGAGGAGGAACTCAAGTCTACACGCGACGGATACGAGGAGGAGATGTTAATACTTGTGGAGAAGAATGATGATTTGACGCGAAAGCTAGGAGTATTCATGGGAGATCCAGCACCAGGAGGGGAAGGAGAGGAAGAAGAACCCAAGGAGATATGCCCTGAAGACTACATCATCCTTGACGACACGGACTCAGACCCCGATGATAGCGATGATGAGGACTATGAAGACGAAGCTGGAGCTGACATCATGGAATCCTCTGCCAATCAAAATTTCTAGAAGACCTTCCTATGACTAGTAATTTTTCCCATATTAGTAGACTTAGAGCACTTTTGTAACGTTAGATCTGTATAAGCCCTTGTTTTGAATTGATATTGGTGTGATATGTTTGTGTTTGTCTCATGTGCATTTGGGTAGTGATTTTCCCTTAGACCTCTTTTCTATTCTAATCTCTTCCCTCTACACCCATCAGATGCCTCCAAGACGTGAGCTCGGATTTGAGTTTCCCACTGAACTCACTCAGTTGATCCAGTAGCAGAACACCTTGATACAACTTCTTGTCCAGAACACTCAGAACAACCAGAACAACAACGACCCTCCACCACCACCACCCGTGGATAACCTGGCCCGTTTCTTAAGGCTACAACCACCGGTGTTTGCTAGTAGCATTGAACCAATAGTCGCTGATGACTGGCTGCGCAAGATTGGAAGGGATTTGACCACTGCTAACTGCTCAGATGCTGAGAAGGTGCGTTTTGCCGCACATCAGTTGTCTGGACCAGCCGCAGCGTGGTGGGAGAATTACACAGCCACTTTTCCCATAGCCAATGTTACTTGGGATCAGTTTCAGCAAGCTTTTCGTACCGGCCATGTCTCAACTGGAGCTATGAGCATGAAGAAGCGGGGGTTTCGCAACTTGTGCCAAGGCAATCGTACTATGGCTCAGTACATAGATGAGTTTAGTACTCTATCCCGTTATGCCCCAGATGATGTGGCCACAGATGCCGCTAAGCAAGAAAGATTTATGGAAGGGCTGAATGATGAGATGAGCGTATAGTTGATGGTAGCTAGCTTCAACAACTATCAGGAGTTGGTTGATCGAGCTCTAATGATTGAAGGGAAGCACCAACAGATTGAAAGTCGCAAGAGGAAGTATGGACAAGGAAAGTACAATTCTGGAGCCCAACAGAAGCCACGTTTTACCCCTAAAACAGTAGGACAATTTCAACATACCCATGGAGGAGGTAGCTCGCACAATCATAGTGGCCCCAAGAATGGTAATGGGAATGGAGGAAGCAACGGACAGAACCGCACCAACACAACAACTCCGGCCAAGCGAGACCTAAGTCAAGTCACTTGCTTTAAGTGCCAAAAGACGGGACATTACGCCAATGAATGTCCAGAAGCCCGGAATGGAAATGGCAATGCAAGCTCTGGAAAGAAGCCGAACCCTTTCAATAGGGGGCAAGTGAACCACATTAGCATGGAGGAGGTTGAATCTCAGCCAGATGCAGTAATAGGTAAGTTTTTAGTTAAGTCCTTTACTGCACTCGTTCTTTTTGATACTGGTGCAATGCATTCATACATTTCAAGGGGATTTGTGGATAAGTATAAGCTGCCAACCCAAGCCCTTAGGTCACCCATGTTAGTAACCTCACCTGGAGCAGAGTATATGGCTAAGTTATGGTGTGATCAGTTGCCATTAAGGATTGGTAACTACACATTCCCTTCGGACCTAATAGTATTGGAATCTCAAGGATTGGATGTCATATTAGGCATGGATTGGTTATCTAAGTACGGAGGGAATATTGAATGCGCCAGTAAGTCTATTTTGCTTACCACGCCAGAAGGAAGAAGGATCAAGTATGTATCCCGGCATGTGCCGAAAAGGAACAGAGTAAATTCCTTATCAGGAGTTGTTCAGGAGGAAGTACCAGTGGTGAAAGATTTCCCTGACGTATTTCCAGAGGAACTGCCAGGCATGCCACCGGATAGAGATATTGAGTTTTTGATTGAGCTTTTGCCAGACACAGGGCCAATTTCTAAGAGACCATACAGGATGCCCGCAAATGATTTGGAGGAGATTAAGAAACAGATTAAGGAATTACTGGATAATGGTTACATTCGCCCAAGTTCTTCGCCTTGGGGTTCGCCAGTACTTCTAGTGGAGAAGAAGGACGAATCGTTAAGAATGGTTGTTGATTATCGAGGATTGAATGAAGTAACAATCAAGAACAAGTACCCAATGCCGATGATCAATGATCTGTTCGATAGATTGCAAGGAGCTAAGATATTTTCCAAGATCGATCTACGATCAGGGTACCATCAATTGAAGATTCAAGAGCAGGATATACCTAAGACGGCCTTTACCACCAGGTATGGGTTGTACGAGTATACCATTATGTCTTTTGGTCTGACTAACGCACCAGCATACTTTATGAACCTGATGAACAAGGTGTTTATGGAGTTTTTGGATAAGTTCGTCGTGGTGTTAATAGATGATATATTGATCTTCTCAAAGGATGAAGAGGAACATGCAGAACATTTGTGTTTGGTATTGGAGAAGCTCAGAGAACATCAGTTGTATGCCAAGTTTAGCAAATGCGAGTTTTGGTTGAAGGAAGTTGGATTCCTCGGACACGTTATATCCAGAGAAGGAATAGCAGTAGATCCCGTCAAAGTTGACACTATGACAAATTGGGAAGCACCGACAACAGTTGGAGAGATCCGGAGTTTTCTTGGACTTGCAGGATACTACCGGAGATTTATTGAGAATTTCTCAAGGATTGCAAAACCAATGACAGAGTTGTTAAAGAAGGATACCAAGTTCAATTGGACAGAAGAGTGTGAGGTCAGTTTCCAGGAATCAAAGAAACGTTTGGTCTCATCACCCGTGTTGATTCTGCCATATCAACATAAGGACTATGAGGTGTACTGTGACGCTTCACGTCGAGGACTTGGAGCAGTTCTTATGCAGGAAGGAAGAGTTGTTTCATATGCTTCACGGCAACTGAAACCTCATGATTGAACTATGCCACTCATGATTTGGAATTAGCAGCCGTAGTGCATGCATTAAAGACGTGGAGACATTTCCTCGTTGGAAACCATTGTGAAGTATATACGGATCACAAGAGTTTGAAGTATATATTCACTCACAAGGAGCTGAATCTCAGGCAAAGGAGATGGCTGGAACTCATTAAGGATTACGACATGAGATTGCATTATCATCCCGGAAAGTCTAACATGGTAGCCGATGCGCTAAGCCGTAAGAGCCATGTCAATACCCTAATGACGAAAAACCTACCAAAGGAGTTAGCCGAGGACTTACAAGAACTATGTTTGGAGATAGTTCCGAGAGGCTATGTAGCAACACTGGAGATTCAGTCTACCCTGATGGATAAAATCAGAGAAGGTCAGAAAAGCGACGAGGAGGTTGCCTCTATAAAGGAGAGGATGAGCAAAGGAAAGGCTAAAGGATTTCGTGAGGATGAGCACGACACCCTATGGTTTGAGGACCGCGTATATGTGCCTAACGACCCAGGGATCAGGAAGTTGATTCTGCAAGAGGCCCATGATTCACCATACTCGATTCACCCAGGAAATACCAAGATGTACGTGGACTTGAAGGATATCTTCTGGTGGACCGGTATGAAGAAGGACATTGCGGAGTATGTAGCCATTTGTGATGTATGTCAGAGAGTGAAGGCAGAACATCAGAAGCCGGCAGGATTGTTACAACCATTGCCAATACCCGAGTGGAAGTGGGATAAGCTAGGCATGGATTTTATTACGGGATTACCCAGAACTCGTTCGGGCTATGACTCGATTTGGGTTGTAGTCGATCGCTTGACGAAGGTAGCCCATTTCATCCCAGTAAAGACTACTTATACCAGTGCAAAGTTGGCAAAGATATACATGACCAGAATCGTATGCCTGCATGGAGTTCCGAGGAGCATTGTATCAGATAGAGGAACCTAGTTTACCTCAAAGTTCTAGAATCAGTTACACGAAACTTTGGGTACCAGGCTAGAGTTTAGCACAGCTTTTCATCCGTAGACAGATGGATAGACTAAGAGAGTCAATCAGATTTTGGAGGATATGCTGAGAGCTTGTGTGCTAAATTATGGATCTAGTTGGGACGACAATTTGCCTTATGCGGAGTTCTCTTACAACAACAGTTATCAATCCAGTTTGAAGATGGCCCCTTTCGAAGCATTATACGGAAGGAGGTGTAGGACCCCGTTGTCTTGGGACGAAGTTGGAGACCGCCAGTTGTTTGGACCAGATTTGATCAAGGAATCGGAACAGAAGGTAAAGTTGATTCGCGATAGGCTCAAGATAGCCCAGTCCAGGCAGAAGAGCTACGCGGATTCAAAACGTAAAGAGATCGTTTACGAAGTCGGAGACCGAGTTTATCTTCGAGTATATCCACTTCGAGGAGTTAAGCGCTTTGGAGTTAAGGGAAAGCTAGCGCCACATTTTGTAGGACCATACAAGATTATGGAACGTATGGGAGAAGTAGCCTACAAGTTGGAACTGCCCGAAGGTTTGTCAGGAGTTCACGATGTATTCCACGTTTCCCAGTTGAAGAAATGCCACGCCGAGATGGCGGAGATACCGTTGAGGGATATTGTGCCATTGGAAGCTATTCAGCTGGACAGTGACTTGACCTATGAAGAGAGACCAGTCAAGATTCTTGAGTATGCCAGCCGAGTCACCCGCGGGAAGGTTATCAAATTTTGCAAAGTTCAGTGGAGTCACCACACCGAGGATGAAGCTACCTAGGAACGAGAGGAAGACCTGCGGAAGGACCACCCTCACCTATTTTCTAGCCAACCCGAATCTCGAGGGCGAGATTCATCTTAAGGGGGGTAGGTTTGTAACATCCCAAATTTTCAATTTGGAATTTTATACATTATATCATCATGCATATCATATTTTCTTGCTTTTGGTGGATCCAAGTAAATCCTACGCAACTCAAAGACCCTCGGAGAGAGTTGGGGATTTCAATATTTTCATATTTGAGGTTTCTCAAATTTTGAAAGTAGGATCATTTGATTTTATTTATTTTATCTTCAAGTATTTCTTTTATGAAAATATGAGATAGGGAGTAAAATGACTCCCAAAAAAATAAAGAAATACTGAGGATTTAATAATAAAAATCAAATAAGATTTCTTTGGAGTTTTATTTGAATTAGGAAAAATTGCATGTTTTCAAAAATGCATTTTAGTGCCAAGAAAATGTTCATCTTGTTCTAAATATTCGATTTAGACGGTGAAAATTTGTTTTGGCAATTTTAGATTTTTATTTTATTTTCTAGGATTTTTCGTAGCTTCGGCGTTAATTAGAAAAAAAGGGGAATAGGACCCGAGCCCGATTGAGCCGAAGCCCAGCCGAGCTAGGCCCATGCCGCCGCGCCGCCTTCCTCCGTGCCGCGCGCCGCCGTGCCCGAGTCGGGCAGCGCCGCCGCCGCCGGTTTGCTTGCCCCCTCCTCCAAGCACCAATCCCCCCCACTATATATACCGCCGCCCCCTGCCCCTTGTCGCACCCCGCCGTCGCGAGCCAGCCACCGCCGCCTCCGCAAGCCACCGCCGCCGCCGCAAGCCCGCCACCGCCGCAAGCTTCGCCGCCGCCGCAAGCCACCGCAAGCCCCGCCGCCGCCGCAGCACGCCACCGCCCGCCGCCGCCGACGCCCTCCCGCCGGACGACGACGAGGTAGCCGCGCCACCGCCGGTTCTCGGTAGTAAACCGCCGGGTTTTTTTTAGAACCCTAGTTCATTTTTTTGTCAGATCGATTTTTTTTTCTTTTTCCGGTTTAGTTAATTAGTGAGCGTTCACCCGTTCATTCGTTTTAACGAACGAGTTCATCGTTTAGTCTCAGCTGACGAACGCCCGTTCGTTAAGCTGTTTTTAGTTTTCTTTTTCATAGTTATTTTCTTATCGCGATTTCTAATCCGATCTTCGTTTTAGTTTATCTTTTTGTTCGTTCATCGGAATCATGCGATTCAAGCGCCTGGAGTTTCGTCTCAAAATTCTCTTTCCGTTTAACCTAGTCACCCAAGCGTTTGCCTCTGTTAAATTTGTACTTAGGTCCAGATTGGTACGGTAGTTGTTTCTCTTTCGTCATTTGACTTTCGTTGTTTCGTTTGGTTTGTTTCTTTTGCAAACCGGAGTTCTTAAGTTGAACTTTCTGGTTAGATCTCTTATTTGAGTTTTACCCGTGCATTAGTTAAGTACTTATTGTGTGTTTGTTTATTTGCGATAGAGTACCCGGAGTGCGCCGCTTGCTACTTTGAATCTCTAGGTTTTGCGGATCATCAGCAAGGCAAGTAACACTTTGATCATACTTCCAATACCCAGTTTTCATTGCATTAGTCAAGCCCTCACACATTGCATGAGTAGGAGCTTTAACATGTGGGACTGGGAAGTAGATTGGGGTAGTACCTATTACCTGCATTATTTTCAAACCCTTGGGAGTTACTTCTACGTTTGCTAATAGGTTATGCTATGCTCGTAGACGTGGATTGGGTGAGTGTATCCATGATAGATGTGAGATTGTTAATTAATGGTTCAACTTAAGGTGGCAACTTAAATACACATCTGGGTAGATTGAGGCACCTGGGTATTCCAGCGATTGCCTGTTTTCTTTATGGACCGCCACCCAGGCTCAAAGGGATCATGAGATTATTCATACTAGAAACTTTCGTGTGCAGCCACAAGCTATTATGGCCTCTAGCATAGTTGACTAAGTTGTGTGAACTCTTATAGTGGTGGACTAGCAGATTTAGGGGATGTAGGTTGGTACGGTCCACCCGTTCGTAAGGTGCTAGTGCTTCTGAAAGACTATGTCTCAGTCATCCGTTTCTCAAACAACATGTAGTGCGAGAATCCCAACGGAGGAGATCGAGTCTTGTGGGCAAAAGTGCACAAACCTCTGCAGAGTGTACAAACTGATCGTGATTAGCCGTGTCCCCGGTTATGGACGTCTTGAGTATCTAGTACTTGGATTATCATGGGAATCTCATCATGTTACTTTAATTAATATTCTTGGGTTTTAATGATGATGATTAATTGGGATTGAGGGGATGTCTATCTTCTCAATGATGTTTTAACTACCATGATAGTTAATTAAAATCTATTCCTTTGCAGTAGGGAAAAATTGGCTTTACGGAAAAAACTGTAACCATAGAGCTTTCCACCAGCCATATTGCATATTGTATAGCTTTACTTTTGTTACTCTCTATGTGTTACTTTGCCAGCATATTCCATGTGCTGACCCGTTTTCGGGCTGCAACGTTCATGTTGCAGACTTTTCAGACGACGAGTAAGGTGCCTATTAGGTCGTGGTTCTATACTCAGTGATGTCGTTGGAGTTTATGGACTCACTTATCTTCCAAGCCTTCCGATGTTATCGTGTTAGATGGCCTTAAGCCATTTTTATTGTAATAAGTTCATCGTTTGAACTATCGATGTAATAAGTGTGTGATTGCTACTCTGTTATAAATCCTTCAAGTACTGTGCGTGTCAGCATTACTGATCCAGGGATGACAATTATGCACAGAGATCAGACTGTTTGAGGTCTGGTCGCTACAACTTTATTAGCCTTTCCTCACCTAAAGGCTTTGTTAGTTTTGATACCCGGGAACGGGATTGCTGAGTCCTCCGTGGCTCACAGATTCTACACAACACCAGATGCAGGTACAGCCGAGAATAATGCAAGAGATGGATCAGAACTTCAATGGGAATTCGATGAAGAGCTTGGCCGTATGTGTGTGACGTTTTCGACGAGCAGTAGTGGTTCCTACTAGGGGCGATCGGGACCTTGTGTTGCTTTATTTATGGTATCTTTCATTTGGATCTTCGTCCGTAGTCGGACTGTGATGTTATTTGGATGATGAATGTTTATGTAATATATTGTGTGACATGGCGAGTGTAAGCCAACTACTCTTTTGCAATTTCATCCCTCTTTTACATGAGTCGTGCAAAGATACCATACTTGAGATCATTTTAGTATGATATTATACCTTTAAGTCGTGCCTCGACACGTGGGAGGTATAATCTCATACTGGGCATTACAACTTGCCCAATGATCGGCAAGCCATAGAGAATAAGTGGATCTTTAAGAAGAAGACTGACGCGGATGGAAATGTGACCATCTATAAGGCTCGGCTTGTCGCTAAGGGTTATCGACAAGTTCAAGGAAATGACTACGATGAGACTTTCTCACCCCTAGCGATGCTGAAGTCCGTCCGAATCATGTTAGCAATTGATGCATTCTATGACTATGAGATCTGGCAAATGGACATCAAAACGGCATTCCTTAACGGTTACCTTAAGGAAGAATTGTATATGATGCAGCCGGAAGGTTTTATCGATCCTAAGAAAGCTGACAAGGTATGCAAGCTCTAGTGCTCCATCTATGGGCTGGTGTAGGCATCTCGGTGTTGGAACATTCGTTTTGATGAAGTGATCAAAGCGTTTGGGTTCATACAGACTTATGGAGAAGCATGTATTTACAAGAAAGTGAGTGGGAGCTCTGTAGCATTACTCATATTATATGTGGATGACATATTGTTCATGGGAAATGATATAGAACTTTTGGAAAGCATAAAGGCCTACTTCAATAAGTGTTTTTCAATGAAGGACCTTGGAGAAGCTGCTTACATATTAGGCATCAAGATCTATAAAGATAGATCGATATGCCTCATTGGTTTATCACAAAGCACATACCTTGACAAGATATTGAAGTTCAATACGGATCAGTCCAAGAAGGGGTTCTTGCCTATATTGCAAGGTGTGAGATTGAGCACAACTCAATGCCCGACCTCGATAGAAGATAGAGAAAAGATGAGTGTCATCCCCTATGCCTCAGCCATAGGTTCTATTATGTATGACATGATGTGTACCATACCTGATGTGAACCTTGCCATAAGTTTGGTAGGGAGGTACCAAAGTGATCCCAGAATGGAACACTGGACAGTGGTCAAGAACATCCTGAAGTACCTGAAAATGACTAAGGATATGTTTCTCGTTTATGGAGGTGACGAAGAGCTCGTCGTAAAGGGTTACATCGATGCTAGCTTCGACACAGATCCAGATGACTCCAAGTCACAAACTGGATACGTGTATATTTTGAATGGTGGGGCAGTCAGCAGTTGCAGTTGCAAGCAAAGCGTCGTGGCGGCATCTACATGTGAAGCGGAGTACATAGTTGCTTCTGAAGCAGCACATGAAGGAGTCTGGATGAAGGAGTTTATCACCGACCTGGGAGTTATTCCAAACGCGTTGGGCCCGATGACTCTCTTCTGTGACAACACTGGAGCTATTGCCATTGCCAAGGAGCCCAGGTTTCACAGAAAGACCAAGCACATCAAGCGTTGTTTCAACTCCATTCATGGTTATATTCAAGATGGAGACATAGATATTTGTAAAGTACATACGGATCTGAATGTCGCAGATCCGTTGACTAAACCTCTTCCACGAGCAAAACCTGATCAGCACCAGAACTCTATGGGTGTTCGATTCATCACAATGTAACTAGATTATTGACTCTAGTGCAAGTGGGAGACTGTTGGAAATATTCCCTAGAGGCAATAATAAAATGGTTATTATTATATTTCCTTGTTCATGGTAATTGTCTATTGTTCATGCTATAGTTGTATTATCTAGAAATCGTAATACATGTGTGAATACATAGACCACAACATGTCCCTACTGAGCCTCTAGTTGGCTAGCTCGTTGATCAATAGATGGTCACAGTTTCATGGCCATGGACATTGGATGTCATTGATAGCGGGATCACATCATTAGGAGAATGATGTGAAGGATAAGGCCCAATCCTAAGCATTGCACAAGATCATGTAGTTCGTCTGCTAAAGCTTTTCTAATGTCAAGTATCATTTCATTAGACCATGAGATTGTGCAACTCCTGAATATCGTAGGAGTGCTTTGGGTGTGCCAAACTTCACAACGTAACTGGGTGGCTATAAAGGTACACTACAGGTATCCCCGAAAGTATCTGTTGGGTTGGCATGAATCGATACTGGGATTTGTCACTCCGTGTGACGGAGAGGTATGTCTGGGCCCACTCGATAAGACATCATCATAATGAGCTCAATGTGACTAAGGAGTTGGCCACATGATGATGTGTTACGAAATGAGTAAAGAGACTTGCCGGTAACGAGATTGAACGAGGTATAGGGATACCGACGATCGAATCTCGCACAAGTATCGTACCGGTAGACAGAGGGAATTGTATACGGGATTAATTGAATCCCCGACATCATGGTTCATCTGATGAGATCATCGTGGAACATGTGGGAGCCAACATGGGTGTCCAGATCCCGCTGTTGGTTATTGACCAGAGAGATGTCTAGGTCATGTCTACATGCCTCCCGAACTCGTAGGGTCTACACACTTAAGGATCGATGACGCTAGGGTTATAGGGAAAAATATGTACGTGGTTACCGAATGTTGTTTGGAGTCCCGGATGAGATCCCGGACGTCATGAGGAGTTCCGGAATGGTCCGGATGTGAAGAATGATATATAGGAAGTGATGATTTGTCCACCGGAAGTGTTCTGGGCATCATCGGGACCACCGGAAGGGTTCCGAGGGTCCATCGGGAAGGGCCACCAGCCCCGTAGGCTTGCATGGGCCAAGAGTGGGAAGGGGTCAGCCCCTGAGTGGGCTGGTGCACCTCCCACCAAGGCGCAAGGCGCAACAGGGAGGAGAGGGGGAAACCCTAGGCGCAGATGGGCCTAAGGCCCACCCTAGGGCGTGCCCCCCTCTCCCCCCCTCTTGGCCGCCCCCTCCATCCCATCTAGGGCTGCCGCACCCCCTAGGGTGGGAACCCTAGAGGGGCGCAGCCACCTCCCCTCCTCCTATATATAGTGGGGTTTTGAGGGCTGCCATACACAAGAGTCCCTCTCTCTCAGCGCAACCCTACTTCTCCACCTCCTCGTCTTCCGTAGTACTTGGCGAAGCCCCGCTGGAGAACCACGCTGCTCCACCACCACCACGCCATCGTGCTGCTGCTGGAGTTGTCTTCCCCAACCTCTCCCTCCTCCTTGTTGGATCAAGGCGCGTGAGATGTCACCGGGCTACACGTGTGTTGAACGCGGAGGCGCCGTTGTTCGGCGCTTAGATCGGAATCGACCGCGATCTGAATCACTGCGAGTACGACTCCACCAACCACATTCTTGTAACGCTTCCGCTTAGCGATCTTCAAGGGTATGAAGATGCACTCCCCCCTCTTGTTGTTGGTTTCTCCATAGATTGATCTTGGTGATGCGTAGATTTTTTTATTTATGCTATGATCCCCAACACACCGTCGCCACACCGTCATGCTGACGGAACTCTCCCTTGACCCTCTACTGGATCAAGAGCTCGAGGGACGTCATCGAGCTGAATGTTTGCTGAACACGGAGGTGCCATACGTTTGGTACTTGGATCGGTTGGATCGTGAAGACGTTCGGCTACAGCAACCGCGTTAATACAATGCTTCCGCTTTCGGTCTACGAGGGTACGTAGACACACTCTTCCCGTCTCGTTGCTATGCATCTCCTAAATAGATCTTGCGTGAGCGTAGGATTTTTTTTGAAATTGCATTCTATGTTCCCAATAGTGGCATCATGAGCCAGGTCTATGTGTAGATGATATGCACGAGTAGAACACAAAGAGTTGTGGGCGATAATAGTCGTACTGCTTACCACCAACGTCTTACTTTGATTTGGCGGTATTGTTGGATGAAGCAGCCCGGACCGACATTACATGACCGCGTTCATGAGACTGGTTCTACCGACGTGCTTTGCACACAGGTGGGTGGCGGGTGTCTGTTTCTCCAACTTTAGTTGAATCGTGTTTTACTATGGCCGGTCCTTGTTGAAGGTTAAAACAACACACTTGACGAAAAATCATTGTGGTTTTGATGCTTAGGTAAGAACGGTTCTTGCTAGAAGCCCGTAGCAGCCATGTAAAACTTGCAACAACAAAGTAGAGGACGTCTAACTTGTTTTTGCAGGGGCATGTTGTGATGTGATATGGTAAAGACGTGATGAGTTATGTGTTATTGTATGAGATGATCATGCTTTGTAAAATATCGGCAACCTGCAAGAGCCTTATGGTTGTCTCTTTATTGTATGAATTGTGAATGAAATGTAATTGCTTTACTTTATCACTATGAGTTAGCGATAGTAGTAGAAGAAATAGTTAGCGAGACGACCACGACGCTACGATGAAGATCATGGTGTCAAGCCGGTGACGATGGAGATCATGACAATGCTTTGGAGACGGAGATCAAAAGCACAAGATGATGATGGCCATATCATGTCACATATTTTGATTTCATGTGATGTTTATATTTTTATGCATATTATTTTGCTTAGAATGACGGTAGCATTATAAGATGATCCCTTACAAAATTTCAAGGTACAGGTGTTCTCCCAAAGTATGCACCATTGCGACAGTTCGTCGTGCCGAGACACCACGTGATGATTTGGTGTGATAAGCTCTACGTTCACATACAACGGGTGTAAGACAGTTTTGCACATGCAGAATACTCGGGTTAAACTTGACGAGCCTAGCATGTACAGACATGGCCTCGGAACACTAGAGACCGAAAGGACGAGCGTGAATCATATAGTAGATATGATCAACATAACATGTTCACCATTGACAACTACTCAATCTCACATGATGATTGGACATGGTTTAGTTGATTTGGATCACTTGATCATTTACATGACTTGAGGGATGTCTATCTAAGTGGGAGTTCTTTAGTAATATGATTAATTGAACTTAATGTATCATGAACTTAGTCCTAATAGTTTTTGTATATATATATTGTCGGTGTACTAAGGTAGGGGTACCTTAGTACCCCAACTTGTGCACGGGCAGTAGCAGCTTCCCGCGGCAGGGTTTACCACGTGCTCGCCAAGAACCTTTCTTGTCCCTATGAAGCCATTCAAAAACAAAGTATACAAGTCAGAAGATCAAGACCCCGGCAAGTGGAGCTTGCCGGGAAGGCCGCACCAGGCTCAAGGTTATCACTTTAGCACAAGACCCTGGCAAGAGGAGCTTGCCAGGAAGGCCAAGGAACACATACCTCAAGAGATGCCTCGGCGCATCATGCGCCCCGACAGGGCCCGGGAAGCGGCAAGCTTCCGGGCCCGGCAAGACAGAGGCCCCGGCAAGGTGCTTGCCGGGGGAAGCTCGCTGTGTGCCCGCGCTCCAGCTCGTCTGCCCACGCGTCGCCCTGGGGCCCTTCCGGGGACGCGTGGCAGACGGCTGTGCAGCCTGGGGCGCACGGTGGCAAGCCACGGTGACGAGGCTACCGCCGTGGCGAACGGAGAAGCATGGACAGACGCTTTTGGGGTCGACGGCGACGGGCATTAAATGCCCTTGTCCCCCACTGTCAAAGTTAGGTGAAGACCACTGTTCATCCACTGTTCATGCACTATTCACGCACTGTTGCAACTACCACCAAATTTACGTTTTTACCCTCCTCTACGTTGACACCTGTCGGTGACCCCTTTGAGCTATAAAAGGAGGCCCATGCACAACGTAGAGGGGGTTCGATCCCAGAAACTTGCTCACACTCTCGCTCGGTGTAGCTGTTACTGTAGATCTTCAAGCTCCCGAGCCCCAAAAGCTCAATACAACCAAGGCAGGAGTAGGGTTTTACGCGTCCGCACGGCCCGAACCTGGGTAAAACTGCCCGCGTGTGCTCCACGATCTGCTCTTTGTGCTCCCTCCGCTCCCTCACCGTACCGAAAAGGGGCTCCGGTCCCATAGGTGTTCGTGGGCAATCAGTTTCCCCGACATCTTTGGCGCGCCAGGTAGGGGGCGTCGAGGTTGTGCGAACCTGATCCGGCGCTCACGCGGGCGCATTCTTCATCAACCTCTCCAACTTCATCAGCTACATCAACATGCCTCCCAAGAAGAAGGCTTCGGAGGTCGGAGGCCCATTTGCGTCGATTCCACCGCCACCAGAACCAACGGTTGGTGGGGGAGACGCCGGCGTAAGGGTGGCCGCCGGTGAGGAGACTCACGGCGCCGCCAAGTCCAAGGACAAGACTGACGACCGGGCGAATTCCAAAGCCTCGGTGTCGGTGCACGCCCCACGTCCCTCCCAGGAGGTGCAAGACCAGCAGCGGCGTGGTACGGGAGGTACCATACGCTTGCTGGGGCGTAGCCAAGCCGGAGGATCGCGGGATGCTCAAGGCCAGCGCGCCGGCACGAGCAAGGCGCGGTCGCCGGGACGGGAACATGCTCCTTCTAACGTAGTTAGAAGTCCGAGCGTGTCCCGCTCCTCGCACCGTTCGCCACCATTCCCCTCTTCTCCAGCAGAAGCTCTAGCAAGAGCACAGCTGCTCCTCGATTTCCCTCCAGCGGCAGACAAGGCCGAAGACTGGAGGGCGACGATCCAGAGCCTCATCGCCTTCGCCAACAACGATGCGCCGCAGCAGCCGGCAACTTCACGGCCGCGGCAAGTCGACCAAGCGACAGCCGATGGCAACAAGACCGCCGGGGGTGCAACTACCGTGCACTCCCCGCCGCGGAAGCAGAAATCGCCACCCCACCGGATCAACGTCGACGACGACTCTACGGCGTCGTCGGACCCGCGGGTTCGCCGCGATCAGCGCCAAGTCCTAGACGACAGGCGGCAAGAAGACGCTCGGACTCGCATCGAGCGTCGACGAGAAGCCCGAAGACAGTCAGATCAGCGCGCTGGGACCGCTGTCGACGCGCACGCGCCCGGTGAACCAAGCGACTAGCCGTACGCGGCAGGCTGCCCTGCGTTCACCCGTGAGCTGCGGCAAGTCCAGTGGCCCAGCATGAAGAATTTCAAGCCCGACGTACCCGAGAAGTACGACGACAAGACACACCCCTCGGAGTTCCTCAGCATCTACACCATCGCGGTGCAGGCTGCCGGGGGACGCGACGAGAAGATCCTAGCCAACTACTTCCCGCTCGTGCTTAAGCCAAACGTCAGGTCTTGGCTTATGCACTTGCCGGAGAACTCCATTTCTTCGTGGGCGGATCTGTGCCATCAGTTTGTTGGCGCCTTCACGGGCGGCCACAAACCCCACGGCCAGGAGAGCGATCTCCACATCCTCGCCCAGAAGGAGGGAGAGTCCCTACGCAAGTACATTCAAAGATTCAGCCGCGTCCAGCACAACATTCCCGACGTCCACCCTGCCGCGGTTATCAGCGCGTTTCACCAGAACGTGCGTAACCACCGGATGAGGGAGGAGATGTCCATGACCAAGATCCGGGATGTCAGCGAGCTCTACGCTCTGGCTGACAAGTGCGCGCGCGCCGAAGAGGGGAGGAGACTCCCCGGAGAGGATACTGGCGCAGGAGGAAGCGACAGTGAGGACGCCGCCCCGGCAAGGAAAAGCCGGCGGCGGAACAACAGAAAGAAGAAGAACAAGGAAGTGCTGGTTGTCGAGCAGTCCGGCAAGGAGGCTCCCGCCAAGAAGACACAGGCTGGCGGCTCCGGCAAGGAGCCCGCCCCTGTAGCGGCAGCCGACAAGCAGGACGGCTCCGACAAGCAGTACTGCAAGATCCACCGCACCAAGGGCCACGATCTTCAGAACTGCAAAAGAGTCGACTACCTCGTAGAGCAGCAGAAGGCTGAATACGAGCGTCGCGACAAGGAGAAGGCCCAAGGAGGCGGAGGAGAACCTAGCAAGAAGCGGCCGTTCAATGGCCGGGGAGGACGCCGCGGCAAGGCCAAGCAGCGGCAAGGTGACAGACCTCCCCGGAGCCGCGATAAGGATGAGGATGAAGATGACGATGATGACATGGAAGAAGGAGACAACAGCGAGCAGGAGTTCCAGAAGGCCACAGAGGTTCTGTGTGTCGACGGAGGTGCCTCTCTGCACACTTCCCACCGCCAGCTCAAGCAGTGGGTGCGAGAAGTGAATGCAGCAGAGCCGCCCGTCGAGTCATGCAGGCTGCTGAAGTGGTCCAGCACGCCCATTATCTTTGACCTTGAGGACCACCTTGACCGCACAACTGCGGTCGGGTGCTTGCCGATGTTGGTCTCACCAACTATCCGCAACCTCAAGGTCACCAAGATGTTGGTTGACGGCGGGGCCGGCCTGAACTTGATCTCCTCAGCTGTGATCAAGAAGCTACAGATCCCCGACAGCGAGCTCGAGGAAACCGGGTCATTCCAAGGGATCAACCCGGGAAGGAGCAAGCCGAAGGGGAAGATTACGTTGCCAGTGACCTTTGGCGGGGAGCTCAACTTCAGGACAGAGAAGATCACGTTTGATGTTGCTGATATCCCATTGCCATACAATGGGATACTTGGCCGTCCTTCCCTCGCCAAGTTCATGGCAGCTTCCCACTATGCATACAACGTACTCAAGATGCCGGGGCCGATAAGCGTCATCTCTGTCCCTGGCGACAAGAAGGACACGCTTATCTGCGCCGACAAGATCTACCGGGATGCAGCAGCCGCAGCAGAAAGCAACACACTTGCCGCTGAAGCTCCCGGGGGGAAGAACAAGACCAAGTCCGGCAAGAGCTCTGGGGCCCACTCCGGCAAACGCACCTCTTCGGAGTGTTGCGCTGCCGTCGAGGACGCACCATCGAGCTCCACCGGCAAGTGCAAGAAAGGAATGGCAGCTCCATCGGCAACCAAGAAGGTGTCCGCCAAGGAGGACGGCACTGGTGGTACTTTCACCATCAGTGCTACACTCGACCACAAATAGGAAAGCGCGCTCGTTGCCTTCCTGCGGGCGAATGTCGACGTGTTTGCATGGCAACCGTCTGACATCCCCGGCGTTCCCAGGAAGGTAATTGAGCACAAGCTTGATGTTTGTCCTCATGCGCGGCCCGTCAAGCAGAAGGTCAGAAAGCAAGCCGTGGAGCGCCAAGAATTCATCGCCGAAGAGATAAAGAAGTTAGAAGCAGCAGGCCTGGTTAGAGGCGTAATACATCCCACGTGGTTGGCCAATCCAGTTGTTGTGCGCAAGGCTAACGGAAAATGGAGACTTTGTATAGATTTCACCGATGTGAACAAAGCGTGTCCCAAAGATCCATTTCCCTTGCCGCGTATCGACCAGATTGTTGACTCCATAGCTGGATGTGAGTTGCTCTCATTCCTTGATGCATACTCAGGTTACCACCAGATATTCATGGCCAAGGAAGACGAAGAGAAGACTGCATTCATTACTCCATGCGGCACGTATTGCTTCATACGCATGCCCTTTGGATTGAAGAATGCAGGCTCGACATTTGCAAGGGTGGTGCACACTGCTTTTGAGCCACAGATACACAGAAATTTAGAAGCCTACATGGATGACATAGTGGTCAAGAGTAAGAGCAAGGATACCCTGATCCAAGACTTAGAAGAAACCTTTGAGAATCTGCGCAAGATACAGCTCAAGTTGAACCCCGAGAAGTGCGTCTTCGGAGTCCCCTCCGGCAAGCTTCTCGGGTTCTTCGTGTCCCAGAGGGGGATTGAAGCCAATCCCGACAAGATTAAAGCCATTGAGCAGATTGAAGCCCCGAAGCGCATCAAGGACGTAAGGAGACTTGCTGGTTGTGTGGCTGCCCTCAGTAGGTTCATTTCAAAGTCTGCAGAACGTGCCCTGCCTTTCTTCAAAATCTTGAAAAAGGCGGGTCCTATGAAATGGACTCCGGAAGCGGAGGTTGCGCTGCAAGACTTGAAAGGATACCTATCCTCCACTCCAATACTTGTCGCACCTAGGCCACAAGAGAAGTTGCTGCTGTACCTAGCGGCAACCAATCAAGTGGTTAGTGCTGCGTTAGTAGCGGAGAGGGAGGCAGAGGAAGAGCCCACATCCCCGGCAAGCACTTCCAGCGACAAGCAGGCGGCTTCCCCGACAAGCTCTGGCCCCGACAAGGACAAGTCTGCGCAGGAACAAGGTGAAGTACGAAAGAAGATGGTGCAGCGCCCAGTGTATTTTGTAAGTTCCCTCTTGCAGGGGGCTAGATCAAGATACTCTGGGGTGCAGAAGTTGCTTTTCGGCCTCCTCATGGCCTCAAGGAAGCTGCGCCATTACTTCCAAGCACACGAGATAACGGTGGTCACTCGCTTTCCGTTGAAGAGGATATTGCAGAATCCAGAGGCAACAGGCAGGATCGTCGAGTGGGCACTGGAACTGTCAAGCTTTGGTCTCAAGTTTGAGAGTACTTCAACCATACAGAGCAGAGCTTTGGCAGAATTCATAGCAGAATGGACCCCAACGCCAGATGAAGAAGTCCCAGAGACAAGCGTCCCCGTCCAAGAAGCGAGCAACGAATGGGTAATGTACTTTGATGGTGCTTTCTCGCTACAAGGCGCCGGTGCCGGCGTGGTACTCATAGCGCCCACCGGAGAGCACCTCAAGTATGTTGTCCAGATGCACTTTCCCAAGGAACAAGCGACAAACAATACTGCTGAGTATGAAGGCTTGCTTGCCGGCCTCAGAATTGCGGCCGAGCTTGGGATCAAGAAGTTGATTGTGCGGGGAGATTCACAGTTGGTGGTCCGACAAGTGAACAAGAGTTACCAGAGCCCTTTGATGGAAGCTTATGTTGATGAAGTGAGGAAGCTTGAAGAACACTTTGAAGGTCTGCAAATGGAGCACGTCCCAAGAGCTCAGAATGATATTGCAGATGGCCTCTCAAAGTGTGCTGCAATGAAGTTACCTGTGGAACCAGGGACCTTCGTGCTCAAGTTAACTCAGCCATCCGTTACACCATCAGTTGGGCAAAACAAGAAGAGAAAGTTGGTCTCCGGCGACTACTTGCCGGCGGATCTTCCAGAAGCCGCCGCCAAGGTCCCCAAGATCAACAGCCAAGATGCTGAGGAACAGTCTGCTCCTGCGAACCCAAGGGTCTGTACAGTCGAAGCAGTCGTTCCCGACAAGCCTTGCCCCGGCAGGCTTGCCGGGGGACCATCAGCTCCGGCAGAGCCGCAGGTTCTTGCCGTAGAAGCTGAGGTTCCCGCAGCAGCCCTCATGCCTTTGGTCCTTGCTGTTGAGCCTCAGGCTCCAGCTTGGGCACAGCAAATCGTCCGTTTTCTGCAAACTGGAGAACTTCCCGATGAGCCAGAAGAGATAGAGAAAATAACCAGGCAGTCAAGTATGTACCAGTTCATTGACAATGAACTGTACAGAAGAAGGCTCAATGGTGTCAGGTTGAAGTGCATTTCCAGGGAAGATGGACAGAAGCTGTTGGCAGAGATACATGGAGGCATATGTGGTCACCACATTGGCGCAAGGGCACTTGCCGGGAAGGCGTTCCGGCAAGGTTTCTTTTGGCCAGAAGCCCTCCAGGATGCAACTGCACAAGTAACCAAGTGTGAAGCGTGCCAGTTCCATGCCAAGCAAATTCACCAGCCAGCTCAAGCTCTCCAGACGATCCCTTTGTCCTGGCCCTTCTTGGTCTGGGGGCTCGATATCCTCGGCCCCTTTCCCCACGCAGTCGGGGGCTTTGAGTACTTGTACGTAGCAATCGACAAGTTCACAAAGTGGCCAGAAGTGGAACCAGTGAGAAAGGTGACAGCACAGTCAGCAGTCAGGTTCTTCAGGTCAATTGTTTGCCGTTTCGGAATCCCTAACAGGATTATCACCGACAACGGCACACAGTTTACAAGTCGCACCTTCATGCAGTACGTCCAAGGCCTTGGCGCCAAGGTCTGCTTCGCTTCTGTTGCTCACCCGAGGAGCAATGGTCAAGCGGAGAGGGCCAATGCTGAAGTGATGCACGGACTCAAGACAAGAACCTTCGACAGGCTGCACAAGTGCGGAAGAAACTGGATAGAGGAGTTGCCGGCGGCTCTTTGGTCAATCAGGACGACACCAAATCGAGCCACCGGACAGACACCCTTTGCTCTTGTCTATGGAGCAGAGGCAGTTATCCCCATGGAACTCGTATACGGATCTCCTCGAGTGCTCGCTTATGATGAGCTCGAGCAAGAGCAACTGCGACAAGATGATGCATTGCTCCTTGAGGAGGAACGTCTCCAGGCCGCGGTACGAGCTGCTCGATACCAGCAGGCCTTGCGTCGCTATCATAGCCGCAAGGTCAAGGCCAGGAGTCTCGAGGAAGGCGACCTTGTTCTTCGGCGTGTTCAGTCCACCAAGAATTCCAACAAGTTGACGCCGAAGTGGGAAGGCCCTTATCGGGTGAGACAAGTCACAAGGCCCGGCGCTGTCCGCCTTGAGACCGAAGAAGGCTTACCGGTGAGCAACTCCTGGAACATAGAGCATCTTCGCAAGTTTCACCCATAAGGCGCGGTTGCCGTGATCCGCTCCGGCAACCACCTTTTGTACAAGTCTTGCCCCTGTTGCATGTAAACCTTTGTACAAAGTCGGGCGCAGATCCCGTGCATCAGTAAAGCTTTTGTGCTTCGCACTATTTGTCATTTCCATGCTTTTCTGTGTTATTTGCATGCATTATCTGACACCTTGTGCAACGCACATCCCCGGTAAGCACTAGCAAGCCGTGAGGCCCTATACTTGTTATTCCTCCTCTTTTCCTTTCCCTCTTAAGCAGAAGGAGTATTCCTCGCGCACAAGTTTGCCGGGGGGGAAGGAGATGGAGGCATGAACCAAGTACTGTTCAAGAAAGAGGAGCCTTGCCGGGGAGCAAACAATCTATGAAAGCTAAGTTACCAAAGTTTGAGTAATTCAAATTTTTAAATTTTAGTTATCTTCCTTGAACAACCACACTTTGTATGGAAAACCTGTGCGCGAGGGAACCTACCCGTGGCTAGCCGCGCCCTTACTTTGTTTCGAGCACGCTCAACGGCTTAAGTGAGCTGCGACAAGTGTCGCACCCTTACTTCGTTTTCGAGTTCGCTCAGCAACCTAAGTGTGCTGCGACTAGCTGCGGCAAGGTTACTTGCCGACAAGGTCTTTGCCAGCAGGCTGCTTAGAGTCCCGCACTCAGCGCTCGCGGCAAGGGCCCCTTGCCGGCAAGTTTTCCTAAAAGCGTAGGGCGAAAAGCATACAAAGTGAAGGACCAAAGCAAGGAAGATAGCACAGCATTGATTGCTCAAAATAAGATTGTATGTTACAAAGATAGCTTGCCGCTGTTCTAATCAACTACTGCCTATGACTTAATTGGCAGCGGCAAAGGAAGCAGAAAGAAAGGAATCTAATCTACCCGGTCGCCTTCACGCCTCGTAATCTTGCCCACCTTGGCGATGATGTGGGCAACCTGCGCCTTCAACACCTCCTGATCAGCTTCGGGCGGCAAGGTGCGGAGGACGTTGACGAGGTTGATGCCGGGGTTGCGGTAGACGATTTTCGACAAGACCCGCTCCATGGTGCCCATGCAGAGCCGACGCGCCTCGTCGGCCAGCTGCACGGGGATCCTCTCCCGCAACCGCGCAAGCGCCGGCGCAATTCCCCGGAAGAACAGACTCAACTTGGCGCTGTGGGGGAGACTCTCGTCCGGAGAGTACACGAGATGCTCAGCCCTCAGCACCATCATCTCCATGTCAATGCTGGCAGCGGAGGTGACCAGCTCCTCAGTCCACTGCTCCACTGCCCGGCTGAAGTTGTTCGCTGTGACGGCGGCGCTCTCCACCAAGGCCCTTTCCTTGTGGAGTTCGTCCTTCAGCTTCGTCTCGCGGTCCCGGGCGGCGTCGAGCGAATCAGTCAGGGTGGAGACCTTCAGCTCTAAGTCAGCAATGGAATCCTTGGCAGCATTGAGCTCTGTGCCCTTCTCGGAGAGACGTACCTGCAGCTTAGAGTTGGTGTGGGCATCTTTCTCCCGCTCCACGTTGAGTGCAGTGACCCTGTCCTCGCTCGCCTTAAGGAACAACTCCAGCTGCTTCACCCTGGCCTCCAGGTCCTTCTTGGCGGTCTCCGCGGCAGCTGCGGCGTCCTTCGCCTCCTTCAGAGCCCCGCCAATAGCTTGCTCCCGGGCGGTGAGGTCGTCCTCGTGGGCATCAAGGTCGACCTTCCGCTGGTTGAGTGCTCCTTCTCGCCGGGACAGCTCCTCGGCGGCCAGTCGTTGCTGCTCCTCGGCCTCAGCTTTTTCAAGGAGGAAAGCTTGCTGCGCCCCGGCAAGCTCTTCGCGCTCCTCCGCCAAGTTGCGGAGGGCCGCCTGGTTGGCGGCGCGGAGCTCCGTGGCGCGCTTCTCCAAGTCAGCTCCAGCCTTGGCGGCGAGAGCCTCCCGAAACTCCAACTTCGCTTGCCTGGCCCGATACAAGGCCAGGAGTCGACGAAGGAGTCTCTCCTCTTCGGGCTCGTCGCTGCTGCCGGGCGCTTCAACAACCTTCAACCCGGCGGAGGGGAGGACCTCCCCGTCAAAGGTCTCTCCCTCCGCGGGTGCTCGAGACGAGGACGCCCACGGGACTTGTATGAAAACCCCGTTGGCGGCCTCCAGGTAGACGCCCTGCCCAGCCGTGGAGGCGGAAGGGTCGGCGGTCGGTGCAGCGCTTGACGCTCCTGCAGCCTCCGGGCCAGCAGTGTGGTCGCCGGTCCCTTCCCCAGCCGCGGCGTTTGCGGGTGGGGCGGTCTCTTCAGCGGCAGGCTCGTCGGCTCCAGCCGTGCCCTCAGTGGCAGTGGTGTTGCCGCCGTCGCCGTGCACCTCCACCCCGTTGGCGGCCTCCAGGTAGACGCCCTGCCCAGCCGTGGAGGCGGAAGGGTCGGCGGCCGGTGCAGCGCTTGACGCTCCTGTAGCCTCCGGGCCAGCAGTGTGGTCGCCGGTCCCTTCCCCAGCCGCGGCGTCTGCGGGCGGGGCGGTCTCTTCAGCGGCAGGCTCGTCGGCTCCAGCCGTGCCCTCAGTGGCAGTGGCGTTGCCGCCGTCGCCGTGCACCTCCTCCCCGGCGGTGGCCTCCGTCTCCATCGGCTCCGGGGCGGGGGGATCTAGTAGAAGAAGAAAAGAAAGAGTCAAGCAAATATCCAAAAATACGAATCCAGGAAGAAGAAATTACAAGCTTTACCTTCGCGGATCTCTTCGACGACGGGGTCCCTCGCCGGGGAATTCTCCCTTGGCTGTGGAGTAGTGGCCCCTGCTGGCGGAGGGCCGCCTGCGCCCTCCCTTGGCGGGGTGCTCACCCTTGTCGGGCTGCTCACCCTTGGCGGGGTACTCGCCCTTGGCGGAGTGCCCATCCTTGGCGGAGCGTTCTCCCTTGCCGGGGAGTTCACCCTTGGCGGGGAGGGTGGAGCAAGTGGCTCGTCGGGGGCGACCTCCTGGCGCTCCTGCGGCTGCGGCTCCACTTCTGCACAAGACAACAAGATATCAGTACAAGCAACAACCTCGAGCGCACCCGTCAAGCAGAAAGATAAATACCAAACTTACGCTGGGGGCTGCTCCTCGGAGCAGCGGGCTGATCCGGCAAGCTTGCCGCTGGCGCATCCTCCGTCGCTGTGGCAGGCTCGTCGTCTTCGATGGTGACCACGGGGATCTTGGCCCTCTTCGCCATCCGCTGGGTCAAGGTCCTGGAAACCAAAGCAAGATCAGAACCAGCAAGGAAAATCAAGACAAAATCAAAGGAACTAAAAGAATTGCAAGTACTTACTCCTCTTCCTCTTCGTCGGAGCTGAGGGCGGAGAAGTCAAACTTCGCCTGGTGTGCTCCCACGCGAGGAGCTGGAGGAGAAGGCTCCCTCGGGCGCTTGGCGGTCTCCGGGGCTGCGGGCTGTGAAGACCCAGCCCCCGTCGTCGCCGAGGTCCGAGGGGCAGAAGGAGCACCCGTTCCGCTCCGAGAAGATCCTCCTCCGCTTGGCGCACGAGCACGGGGTGCCTCCTCGACGACCTCGCTCGTCTTGGTGGCACGCGTCACATGGCGCTTCGGCTGCTGTCGAAGTGCCTGTGGCCTCGCCGTCTCAGTGGCCTTGCGGAGGCGCTTCAACTGTTGCTGCGGAGGGCTTTACGGGGGCGGAGAGTTCTCCGAGGACGAGGAGGCGTCATCAAGATTCAGAGATCCATCAGAGTCTTCATCGGAATCTCCAGCCTCGGCCTCCTCCTCCTCCTCGGCAGGCTCGCTGGGCTCAGCACCATGCCCGGCGGCCTCGCTCCCCCCGGCAACCTCGCTCCCTCCGGCAACCTCGCTCGTCCCGGCAAACTTCACGGAAGGCTCCCCGGCATACTCCTCGGGCGCAATCTTCAGCAGCTTGAGGATTTCCACCTCTTCTGCTTGACTCACTGCGTTCGCGGCCGCTGCCTCTTCCACAGTGTATCCAAAATCGCCCGCTGCCGCAGCTGCGGCGGCCTCCTCCATCCTGGAGGCGATGTAGGCTATATCCCTGTCAGTAGTGGCCCGGGTGAGGCCCTTGTTCTCCTCGGCGTTGCGGGGCTTCTCGGCCAAGTTGTCGAAGAAGTTCAGCACGGTCTCCGGTGTAGGCTCCAGCCAAGTGGGGACGACGCCATGGGAGTCGCACGCGGGCATCATCGCGCGCAGGGAATCGCGGGCAGTGCTGTTGCACAGCGGCACCACTCCCCGGGAAGGTTTGAACCACTCCGGGTGGGCAGGATCATGCTTGAAGAGCTCCTTGACCATCCCCTTCAACTCCAAGGCGGTGAAGTTGTAGTTCAATCCAGGGCGCAGCCTCGTGATGTCCGCCGCATTGCCGAATTCCCAGGCGGGCCTTTTCCTCTCTTGTAAAGGGGCGATGCGGCGGCGGAGGAAATCTGCTCCAACTTCTCCAATAGTCAGATTGGCGACCCAGAGACGAATAATCCTAATGAGAGCAATCTGAAGCTTGCTGTCCTCCGGGGCCAATTCACTCCAATCCCTGCCGCGCACTATGGTAGTTGTGCGCGGCGCGGTAAAGGACTCTGGCTTATCTTCCACCACCCAGCACCAATCGGCTCTCCATTCCTCCCACTTGCCGCGGAGCTCTCCCTTCAGGTAAGAGTCCTTCTTGTTTAGCCTGAAGATCCAGGAGATGCCGCCGGAGAGGGGAGCGCCAGACTCTACTCTAGGCATGAAGAAGTGGCGGAAAAGGGCTACATTTGGATGAACTCCAACATAGTTTTCGCACAGATGTACGAAAACGGCCATCGTAAGGATGGCGTTGGGGGTGAAATCTAGGAGGTGGAGGCCATATGTGTTCATTACATCACAAAAGAACTCCGAGAACGGAGGGCACAGGCCACAATGGAAGAATGCAGCGAAGAAAAAGTACCCTCCGGGGAACATGTGTTTGGCGACGGCGGGGAAGACTTGGGTGCGGGGATGAGCTTTGGTCTCCCTCGCCCAGAACAAATAATATTTGTCCCGCAGCTCCCTCGCGCCAAGCCTTGGCGCGAAGACCACGCACTTCTTCCACAGGGCGGCCAGCCTCGCCGCCTGCTCGGACTTCTCCTTCTTGGCCTTGTCACTCTTCGCCTTGTCGCTCTTCGGAGCCATGGCGGGGGCGGCGAGGAAAGAGGCGAGGAGCTCGACGGCGCCGCGGATGCGGAAGACGGCGGAGGAAGGGTGGAGCTTGGCTCTCTGTCGACCTTTGGGAGGTGGAGGGCGACGGGGGTTTCTGGAGAATCAAGGCGCAATGAAGACGATGGAGGGGAACTGCCCCTGCTTCCTCTGCTTTTAAGGGGGAAGTGGGGGACGTTCCGCATTTCCCATTAAAGAACAGGCCATGATCTCTCCCACGATGCCGCAATCAACGCGTGTCGTTAGGGAGGGATGCGGCGGATACGGAAGGAGATACGGCTTGCCGTGGGCCGCGCGTGCCCGTGCACTGTCTTGGGCCTGGCCCAACAGCGCTCGGCACCGTGTGTGGCCCAGGCCCGGGGGCTCCTGTCGGTGTACTAAGGTAGGGGTACCTTAGTACCCCAACTTGTGCACGGGCAGTAGCAGCTTCCCGCGGCAGGGTTTACCACGTGCTCGCCAAGAACCTTTCTGGTCCCTATGAAGCCATTCAAAAACAAAGTATACAAGTCAGAAGATCAAGACCCCGGCAAGTGGAGCTTGCCGGGAAGGCCGCACCAGGCTCAAGGTTATCACTTTAGCACAAGAACCTGGCAAGAGGAGCTTGCCAGGAAGGCCAAGGAACACATACCTCAAGAGATGCCTCGGCGCATCATGCGCCCCGGCAGGGCCCGGGAAGCGGCAAGCTTCCGGGCCCGGTAAGACAGAGGCCCCGGCAAGGTGCTTGCCGGGGGAAGCTCGCTGTGTGCCCGCGCTCCAGCTCGTCTGCCCACGCGTTGCCCTGGGGCCCTTCCGGGGACGCATGGCAGACGGCTGTGCAGCCTGGGGCGCACGGTGGCAAGCCACGGTGATGAGGCTACCGCCGTGGCGAACGGAGAAGCATGGACAGACGCTTTTGGGGTCGACGGCGACGGGCATTAAATGCCCTTGTCCCCCACTGTGAAAGTTAGGTGAAGACCACTGTTCATCCACTGTTCATGCACTATTCACGCACTGTTGCAACTACCACCAAATTTACGTTTTTACCCTCCTCTACGTTGACACCTGTCGGTGACCCCTTTGAGCTATAAAAGGAGGCCCATGCACAACGTAGAGGGGGTTCGATCCCAGAAACTTGCTCACACTCTCGCTCGGTGTAGCTGTTACTGTCGATCTTCAAGCTCCCGAGCCCCAAAAGCTCAATACAACCAAGGCAGGAGTAGGGTTTTACGCGTCTGCGCGGCCCGAACCTGGGTAAAACTGCCCGCGTGTGCTCCATGATCTGCTCTTTGTGCTCCCTCCGCTCCCTCACCGTACCGAAAAGGGGCTCCGGTCCCATAGGTGTTCGTGGGCGATCAGTTTCCCCGACATATATGTTGTAGATCAATGGCCCATGCTACCATTCCCTTGAATTTTAATGCGTTCCTAAAGAAAGCTAAGTTGAAAGATGATGGTAGCAACTACACGGATTGGGTTCGTAACTTGAGGATTGTCCTCATTTCTGCACAGAAAAATCATGTCCTTGAAGCACCGCTAGGTGAAAGGCATGTTGCAGGAGCAACTCCTGATGTTATGAACGTCTGGCAAGCTCGGTCTGATAACTACTCGGTAGTTCAGTGTGCCATGCTTTACGGCTTAGAATTAGGACTTCAAAGACGTTTTGAACGTCATGGAGCATATGAGATGTTCCAAGAGTTGAAGTTAATATTTCAAGCAAATGCTGAGTTGAGAGATATGAAGTCTCCAACAAGTTCTATAGCTGCAAGATGGAGGAGAACAGTTCTGTCAGTGAATACTTACTCAGAATGTCTGGGTACCATAACCACATGACTCGGCTTGGAGTTAAAGTTGATGATGATAGTGTTATTGACAGAGTTCTTCAATCACTGCCACCAAGCTATAAAGGCTTCATGATGAACTATAATATGCAAGGAATGGAGAAGACTATTCCCGAGCTCTTCGCAATGCTCAAAGCTACGGAGGTAGAAATCAAGAAGGAGCATCAAGTGTTGATGGTTAACAAAACCACTAGTTTGAAGAAAAAGGACTAGGGAAAGAATGGGAACTTCAAGAAGAATAGCAAGCCAGTTGCTACTCCTGGGAAGAAACCAAAGTCTGGAGCCAAGCCTGAAACTGAGTGCTTCTGCTGCAAAGGGGCTGGTCACTAGAAGCAGAGCTGCCCCAAGTATTTGGTGGATAAGAAGGATGGCAAAGTGAATAAAGGTATATTTTATATACATGTTATTGATGTGTACCTTACTAATGATCGTAGTAGCGCCTGAGTATTTGATACTGGTTCGGTTGCTCATATTTGTAACTCGAAATAGGGGCTACGGATTAAACGAAGATTGTCTAAGGACGGGGTGACGATGCGCATGGGAAATGGTTCCAAAGTCGATGTGATCGCCGTCGGCACTCTACCTCTACATCTACCTCTGGGATTAGTTTTAGACCTAAATAATTGTTATTTGGTGCCAACGTTGAGCATGAACATTATATCTGGATCTCGTTTGTTGTGAAACGGTTATTGATTTAAATCGGAGAATAATGGTTTGTTCTATTTACATGAGTAATATATTTTCTGGTCATGCACCCTTGATGAGTGGTCTAATTTTGTTGAATCTCGATCGTAGTGATACACATATTCATAATATTGATGCCAAAAGATGCAAAGTTAATAATGATAGTGCAACTTATTTGTGGCACTGCCGTTTAGGTCATATTGATGTAAAACGCATGAAGAAACTCCATACTGATGGGCTTTTGGAATCACTTGATTATCAATCACTTGATACTTGTGAACCATGCCTCATGGGCAAGATGACTAAGACTCCGTTCTCCGGAACAATGGAGCGAGCAACTGACTTATTGGAAATAATACATACTGATGTATGCGGACCGATGAGTGTTGAGGCTCGTGGTGGGTATTGTTATTTTCTGACCTTCACAGATGATTTAAGCAGATATGGGTATATCTACTTAATGAAACATAAGTATGAAACATTTGAAAAGTTCAAAGAATTTTAGAGTGAAGTAGAGAATCATCATAGCAAGAAAATAAAGTTTCTACGATCTGATCGCAGAGGTGAATATTTGAGTTACGAGTTTGGTCTTCATTTGAAACAATGTGGAATAGTTTCACAACTCACGCCACCTGGAACACCACAGCGTAATGGTGTGTCCGAACGTCGTAACCGTACTTTATTAGATATGGTGTGATCTATGATGTCTCTTACCGATTTACCACTATCGTTTTGGGGTTATGCTTTAGAGACGGCTGCATTCACGTTAAATAGGGCACCATCTAAATCCGTTGAGACGACACCTTATGAACTATGGTTTGGCAATAAACCCAAGTTGTCGTTTCTTAAAGTTTGGGGTTGTGATGCTTATGTGAAAAAGCTTCAACCTGATAAGATCGAACCCAAATCGAAGAAATGTGTCTTCATAGGATACCCAAAGGAAACTGTTGGGTACACCTTCTATCACAGATCTGAAGGCAAGATATTTGTTGCTAAGAATGAATCCTTTCTAGAGAAGGAGTTTATCTCGAAAGAAGTGAGTGGGAGGAAAGTAGAACTTGATGAGATATTTGTACCTTCTCCCGAATTGGAAAGTAGTTCATCACAGAAACCAGTTCCAGTGATTCCTACACCAATTAGTGAGGAAGCTAATGATGACAATCATGAAACTTCAGATCAAGTTACTACCAAACTCGTAGGTCAACCAGAGTATGTTTCGCGCCAGAGTGGTACGGTAATCATGTTCTGGAAGTCATGTTACTAGACCATGGCAAACCTACGAACTATGAGGAAGCAATGATGAGCCCAGATTCCGCATAATGGCTTGACGCCATGAAATTGAAGATGGGATCCATGTGTGAGAACAAAGTGTGGACTTTGGTTGACTTGCCCGATGATCGGTAAGCCATTGAAAATAAATGGATTTTTAAGAAGACTGACGATGATGGTAATGTTACTGTCTACAAAGCTCGACTTGTTGCGAAAGGTTTTCGACAAGTTCAAGGAGTTGACTACGACGAGACCTTCTCACCCGTAGCGATGCATAAGTCTGTCCGAATCATGTTAGAAATTGCCGCTTAATATGACTATGAAATATGGCAAATGGATGTCAAAACTGGATTCCTTAATGGATTTATCAAAGAAGAGTTGTATATGATGCAACCAGAAGGTTTTGTCGATCCTAAAGGTGCTAACAAAGTGTGCAAGCTCCAACGATTCATCTATGGACGGGTGCAAGCATCTCGGAGTTGGAATATACGCTTTGATGAGGTGATGAAAGCATATGGTTTTATACAGACTTTCCGAGAAGCCTGTATTTACAAGAAAGTGAGTGGGAGCTCTGTAGCATTTCTGATATTATATGTGGATGACATATTGTTGATGGGAAATGATGTAGAATTTCTGGATAGCATAAAAGGATACTTGAATAAGAATTTTTCAATGAAAGACCTCGATGAAGCTGCTTATATATTAGGCATCAAGATCTATAGAGATAGATCAAGACGCTTAATTGGACTTTCACAAAGCACATACCTTGATAAAGTTTTGAAGAAGTTCAAAATGGATCAGTCAAAGAAAGGGTTCTTGTCTGTGTTACAAGGTGTGAAGTTGAGTCAGACTCAATGCCCGACCACTACAGAATATAAAGAGAAAATGAAAGTCATCCACTATGCTTCGGCCATAGGTTCTATCATGTATGCAATGTTGTGTACCAGACATGATGTGTGCCTTGCTATAAGTCTAGCAGGGAGGTACCAAAGTAATCCAGGAGTGGATCACTGGACATCGGTCACGAACATCCTAAAATACCTGAAAAGGATGAAGGATATGTTTCTTGTTTATGGAGGTGACAAAAAGCTTGTCATAAACGGTTACGTTGATGCAAGCTTTGACACTGATCCAGATGACTCAGAGTCACAAACCGATACGTATTTTGTTGAACGGTGTGTCGGGGAAACTGGTCGCCCACGAACACCTATGGGACCGGAGCCCCTTCTACGGTACGGCAAGGGTGCGAAGGGAGCACGAAGAGCGGATCGAGGGGCACACGCGGGCAGTTTACCCAGGTTCGGGCCGCGCGGACGCGTAAAACCCTACTCCTGCCTTGGCTGTATTGAGTTCTTGGGCTCGGGAGCTTGAAGATCTACAGTATCAGCTACACCGAGCGTGGAGTGATCGAGTTTCTAGAGTCGAACCCCCTCTACGTTGTGCATGGGCCTCCTTTTATAGCTCAAAGGGGTCACCGACAGGTGCCAACGTAGAGGGGGGGTAAAAATGTAAAACTGGTGGTGGTTGTAACAGTGCATGAACAGTGTATGAACAGTGGTCTTCACCTAACTTTGACGGTGGGGGACAAAGGCATTGAATGCCCGTCGTCGTCGCCCCAAAAGCGTCCGTCCATGCGTCTCCGTTCGCCACGGCGATAGCCTCGTCACCGCGGCTTGCCACCGTGTACCCTAGGCTGCACAGCCATCTGCCACGTGCCCCTGGAAGGGCCCCCAGGGCGACGCGTGGCTAGATGAGCTGGAGCGCAGGCACACAGTGTAGGCTTCCCCCGGCAAGCACCTTGTCGGGGTCGCAACCTTGCCGGGCCCGGAAGTTTGCCGCTCTCCGGGTCCTGCCGGGGCGCATGATGCACCGCGATATACCTTCTTGAGGTGCCATTCTTTGGCCTTCCTGGCAAACTCCTCTTGCCAGGGTCTTGTGCTGGAATGATAACTTTGAGCCTGGTGCGGCCTTCCCGGCAAGCTCCTCTTGCCGGGGTCTTGTCTCTTGACTTGAATACTTTGTTCTTGAATGGCTTAAAGGGGTCTAAAGTGGGCTTTGGCGGGCGCGTGGTGAGCCAGACCATGGGACGCTGCTACTGCCCGTGCACAAGTCGGGATACTAAGGTACCCCTTCTTTAGTACACCGACAGGAGCCCCCGGGCCTGGGCCACACACGGTGCCGAGCGCTGTTGGGCCAGGCCCAGAACAGTGCACGGGCACACGCGGCCCACGGCGCGTCGTTTCCCACTCCAGATTCGCCGCATCCCTCCCTAACGGCACGCGTCGATTGCGGCGTCGTGGGAGAGATCGTGGCCTGCTTCTTTAATGGGGAAATGCGGAACGTCCCCCACTTCCCCCCTTAAAAGCAGAGGAAGCAGGGGCAGTTTCCCCCATTGCCTTCATTGTGCCTTGAATCTCCAGAAACCCCCGCCGCTCTCTGCCTCCCCTCAGGTCGACAGAGAGCCGAGCTCCACCCTTCCTCCGCCGTCCCCAGCATCCACGGCGCCGTCGACCTCT
>LR738711.1:856517649-856562167 GCA_902687465.1 Secale cereale | reverse complement strand
CCCCCCGCCGCCCCCGCCATGGCTCCGAAAAGCGACAAGGTGAAGGGCGACAAGGCGAAGAAGGAGAAGTCCGAGCAGGCGGCGAAGCTGGCAGCTATGCGGAGAAGGATGGTGGTCTTCCCGCCGAGGCTCGGCCCGAGGGAGCTGCGGGACAAGTACTACTTGTTCTGGGCGAGGGAGACGAAGGATCACCCGCGCACCAGAGTCCTCCCCGCCGTGGCCGTCGACATGTTCCCGGGAGGTTACCACTTCTTCGCTTCGTTCTTCCATTGCGGTCTCTGCCCTCTGTACTCGGAGTTCTTCTGTGATGTGATGAACACGTATGGCCTCCACCTCTTAGATTTCACCCCAAATGTCGTTCTCACCTTGGCCGTTTTCGCACATCTGTGCGAAAACTATGTTGGGTCCACCCAAATGTAGCTCTTTGCCGCCACTTCTTCACGCCTAGAGTAGAATCTGGATCCCCACTCTCCGGCGGCATCTCCTGGATCTTTAGGCTGAACAAGAAGGAGGCGTACTTGAAAGGAGAGCTTCGCGGCAAGTGGGAGGAGTGGAGGGCTGACTGGTGCTGGGTCATGGAGGATAAGCCCGAGCAGTTTACCTCGCCGCGCCAGACTGCAATAGCGCGCGGCAAGGATTGGAGCGACTTGGCCCCGGAAGACGACAAGCTGCAGATTGCCCTTACTAGGATCCTTCGTCTCCGGATTGCCAATCTTACTGTAGGTGAAGTCGGGGCCGATTTCCTCCGCCGCCGCATTGCCCCTTGCAGGAAAGGAAGAGGCCTGCCTGGGAGTTCGGCAACGCGGCAGATCGCATGAGGCTGCGCCCCGGGCTGAACTATAATTTCACCGTCTTGGAGCTGAAGGGGATGGTCCGGGAGCTGTTCAAACATGACCCCAAACACCCTGAGTGGTTCAAGCCGTCGGAAGGGGTAGTTCCGCTGTGTAACAATACTGCCCTCAGTGCCATCCGCGCGGCAATGCCTGAGTGCGACGCCCACGGGGTCGTCCCCACTTGGCTGGTGCCTTCGGCGGAGACCGTGCAGGATTTCTTTGATAATCTGGTTGAACGGCCACGCAACCCCGAGGAGAGGAAAGGCCTTACCCGGACGACCACCGACCGGGACGTGGCCTACATAGCCAACAGGATGGAGGAGGCCGCCGCAGCTGCAGCTACGGGTGAGTTCAGGTACACTGTGGACGAGGCGGAAGCAGCGGACACGGTGAGTCAGGCTGAGGAGGAGGAAATCCTCAAGTTGTTGAAGCTCGCGCCCGAGGAGTTTGCCGGGGAGCCTACCGGGGAGGCTGCCGGGCAAGGCACCGAGTCCAGCGGGCCCGCCGAGGAGGAGGAGGACGCCGAGTCCGGCGATTCTGACGAACACTCTGGCGGGTCTCTGAATCTTGACGACGACGCTTCCTCATCCTCAGAGAACTCTCTGCCACCACCAAGTCCTCCACCGCTGCAGAAGAAGCGCCTCCGCAAGGCCGCTGAGATGGTGAGGCCACAAGCGCCCCGACAACAGCCGAAGCGTCGTGCGACGCGCGCCACCACGACGAGCAGGGTCGTCGAGGAGGCGTCCCGTGTCCCAGCGGCAAGTGGAGGGGGGTCTTCCCGGAGCGGCTCTGGTGTTCCTTCTGCCCCTCGGTCCTCGGCGATGACCGGTGCTGAGTCTTCACAGCCCACAGCCCCGGAGCCCGCCAAGCGCCCGAGGGAGCCTTCTCCTCCAGCTCCTCGCGCTGGAGCACGCGAGGCGGGGTTTGACTTCTCCGCTCTCAGCTCCGATGAAGAGGAGGAAGAGTAAGTACTTGCAATTTCCTTGATTTTTGTTGCTTCTGTCTTGATTGCTCTTTGCTTGGTTCTGACTTTGTTTGGCTTCCAGGAC
Organism: Secale cereale; assembly: GCA_902687465.1. Lineage (NCBI taxonomy): Eukaryota > Viridiplantae > Streptophyta > Magnoliopsida > Poales > Poaceae > Secale > Secale cereale. The sequence goes on along the minus strand of LR738711.1, from coordinate 856,560,285 downwards.
GTTGGCCCAGAGGATGGCGAAGAGGGCCAAAATCCCTGTGGTTGATCTCGAGGACGACGAGCCTGCCGCGGCGATGGGGGATGTGCCAGCGACAAACTTGCCGGACCAGCCTGCTCTTCCGGGGAGCAGCCCCCAGCGTAAGTCCTGCGTTCACTTTTCCGCTTGATGGGCGCGCTTGAGCTTGTTACCCTTATTGATGTCTTGTTGTCTTGTGCAGAAATGGAGCCGCGGCCGCAGGAGCACCAGGAGGCCGCCCCCGACGAGCCGCTTGCTCCACCCTCCCCGCCAAGGATGAGCTCCCCGGCGAGGGACAGCGCTCCGCCAAGGACGGGTACTCCGCCAAGGGCGAGTACCCCGCCAAGGGCGAGCAGCCCGACAAGGGTGAGCACCCCGCCAAGGGAGGGCGCGAGCGGCCCTCCGCCAGCAGGGGCCACTACTACGCCGCCAAGGGAGGATTCCCCGGCGAGGGACTCCGTTATCGAAGAGACCCGCGTAGGTAAGCCCTTGTACTTTCTTCTTCTTGGATTCGTCTTTTTGGATATTTGCTTGACGATTTTTATTTTCTTTTTCTTCTGTCGTCAGACCCGCCCGCCCCGGAGCCGATGGAGACGGAAACTATCGCCGAGGAGGAGGTGCGTGGCGACGCTGGCGATGCCACCGCCGCAGAGGGAACGGCCGGCGCCGATGAGCCAGCCACCGAGGAGACCGCCCCGACCGTTGACGCGGCAGCTGGGGAAGGGGCCGGCGACCGCACTGCTGGCCCGGAGGCCGCAGGAGCGTCGGACGTTGCACCGGCCGCCGATCCTTCCGCCTCTGCGGCTGGGTCGGGCGTCTATCTGGAGGCCGCCAACGGGGTCTTTATCCAAGTCCCGTGGGCGTCCTCATCAAGGGCACCCACGGAGGGGGAAACGTTCGACGGAGAAGTTCTTGCCTCCGCTGGGTTGAAGGTTGTCGATGCGCCCGGCAGCAGCGATGAGCCCGAAGAGGAGCAACTCCTGCGTCGACTCCTGGGTTTGTACCGGGCCAGGCAGGCGAAGTTGGAGTCCCGAGAGGCTCTGGCTGCCAAGGCTGGTGCTGATCTGGAGAAGCGTGCCGCGGAGCTCCGTGCTGCCAACCAGGCGGCCCTCCGAAACTTGGCGGAGGAGCGCGAAGAGCTTGCCGGAGCACACCAGGCGTTCCTCCTCGAGAAGGCCGAGGTGGAGGAGCAGCAGCGTCTGGCCGCCGAGGAGCTGTCTCGGCGGGAGGGAGAGCTCAACCAGCGGAAGGTCGACCTCGACAGCCACGAGGACGACCTCACCGCTCGTGAGCAGGCCATTGGCGGGGCTCTGCAGGAGGCGAGGGATGCCGCCGCTGCCGCAGAGACCGCCAAGAGGGATCTGGAGGCCAGGATGGCGCAGATGGAGTTGAACTTGAAGGCGAGTGAAGACAGTGTCGCCGCGCTCAATGTGGCGCGGGAAAAAGACGCCCACACCAACTCGGAGCTGCAAATCCACCTCTTCGAGAAGGGCAAAGAGCTCACCGACGCCAGGGACTCCATTGCTGACTTGGAGCTGAAGGTTTCTACCCTCACCGACTCGCTTGTCGCCGCCCGGGACTGCGAGACGAAGCTGAAGGACGATCTCCATACTGAGAGGGCCTTGCCGGAAAGCGCCGCCGTCTCGCAAAACCACTTCCAGCGGACGGTGGAGCAGTGGACCGAGGAGCTCGTCGCCTCTGCCGCCAACATCGACATGGAGATGGTGGCGCTGAGGGCGGAGCACCTCGCGTACTCCCCCGACGAGAGTCTCCCCCACAGCGCCAAGCTGAGCCTGTTCTTCAGGGGAGTGGCGCCGGCTCTCGCGCGGCTACGGGAGAAGATCCTCGCGCAGCTGGCTGACGAGGCGCGCCGGCTTTGCATGGGCACTATGGAGCGGGTGTTGTCGAAGATTGTCTACCGCAACCCCGGGATCAACCTCGTCAACGTCCTCCGGACCCTGCCGCCCGAAGCCGACCAGGAGGCGTTGAAGGCACAAGTCGCCCATATCGTAGCCAAGGTGGGCAAGATCCAGAGGATTGACGGAGACCGAAGAGACTAGGCACCTTGCTTCCCTCGCCGCTGTCAATTAAGTCATAGGTAGTAGTTGTTTAGAATAGCGGCAAGTTATCTTTGTAATATATACTTTTATTTTGGGTAATCAATGCAATGTTGTCTCCCTTGCTTTAGTCCCTTCACTTTGTATTCTTTCCACCCTACGCTTTTAGGGAACTTGCCGGCAAAGGGACCCTTGCCGCGAGCGCTGAGTGCGGGACTCTTAGCAGCCTGCTAGCAAAGCCCTTGTCGGCAAGAAACCTTGCCGCAGCTAGTCGCAGCACACTTAGATTGCTGAGCGAACTCGAAAACAAAGTAAGGACGCGACACTTGTCGCAGCTCACTTAAGCCGTTGAGCGTGCTCGAAACAAAGTAAGGGCGCGGCTAGCCACGGGTAGGTTCCTCCGCGCACAGGTTTTCCATACAAAGTGTGGTTGTTCAAGGAAGACAACAGAAGATTTAAAAATTTAAATTGCTCAAAATGTGGCAACTTATCTTTCATGGATTGTTTGCTTCCCAGCAAGACTTTCCTTTCTTGAACAGCACTTGGTCCATACCCCTATCTCCTTCCCCCCCCCCCCGGCAAACTTGTGTGCGAGGGACCCTTCTTCTGTTTAGGGGAGAAAGAAAAAAGAGGGGGAAACACAAGTATGGAACCTTGCCGCTCGTTGCTGCTTACCCGGGATGCGTGCTGCACAAAATGTCAGATGATACATGCAAGCAAAAAGAAAGGCATGAAATGACAAATGGTGCGAAGCACAAAAGTTTTACTGATGCACGGGGTCTGCGCCCTGCTTTGTACAAAGGTTTACATGCAACAGCGGCAAGACTTGTACAAAAGGTGGTTGCCGGAGCGGATCACGGCAACCGCGCCTTACGGGTGAAACTTGCGAAGATGCTCTATGTACCAGGAGTTGCTCACCGGTAAGCCTTCTTCGGTCTTAAGGCGGACAGCGCCGGGCCTTGTGACTTGTCTCACCCGATAAGGGCCTTCCCACTTCGGCGTCAACTTGTTGGAGCCCTTGGCGGACTGAACGCGTCGAAGCACAAGGTCGCCTTCCTCGAGACTCCTGGCCCTGACCTTGCGGCTATGATAGTGACGCAAGGCTTGCTGGTATCGAGCAGCTCGTACAGCAGCCTGGAGACGTTCCTCCTCAAGGAGCAATGCATCATCTTGTCGCAGTTGCTCTTGCTCGAGCTCGTCGTAAGCGAGCACTCGAGGAGACCCGTATACGAGTTCCGTGGGGAGAACTGCCTCTGCTCCATAGACAAGAGCAAAGGGTGTCTGTCCGGTGGCTCGATTTGGTGTCGTCCTGATTGACCAAAGAGCCGCCGGCAACTCCTCTATCCAGTTTCTTCCACACTTGTGCAGCCTATCGAAGGTTCTTGTCTTGAGCCCGCGCAGCACTTCAGCATTGGCCCTCTCCGCTTGACCGTTACTCCTTGGGTGAGCAACAGAAGCAAAGCAGACCTTGGCGCCAAGGTCTTGGACGTATTGCATGAAGGTGCGACTCGTAAATTGTGTGCCGTTGTCGGTGATGATCCTGTTAGGGATCCCGAAACGGCAAACTATTGATCTGAAGAACCTGACTGCTGACTGTGCCGTCACCTTTCTCACTGGTTCCACTTCTGGCCACTTTGTGAACTTGTCGATTGCGACGTACAAGTACTCAAAGCCCCCGACGGCGCGGGGAAAGGGGCCTAGGATGTCGAGCCCCCAGACCGAGAAGGGCCAGGACAAAGGGATCGTCTGGAGAGCTTGAGCTGGCTGGTGAATTTGCTTGGCATGGAACTGGCACGCTTCACACTTGGTTACTTGTGCAGTTGCGTCTTGGAGGGCTTCTGGCCAGAAGAAACCTTGCCGGAACGCCTTCCCGACAAGTGCTCTTGCGCCAATGTGGTGACCACATATGCCTCCGTGTATCTCTGCCAACAGCTTCTGTCCATCTTCCCGGGGAATGCACTTCAACCTAACACCATTGAGTCTTCTTCTGTACAGTTCATTGCCGACGAACTGGTACATACTTGACTGCCGGGTTATCCTCTCTATCTCTTCTGGCTCATCGGGAAGTTCTCCAGTTTGAAGAAAGCGGACAATTTGCTGTGCCCATGCTGGAGCCTAAGGCTCAACAACAAGGACTAAAGGCATCAGGGCTGCTGCGGGAACCTCAGCTTCTATGGCAAGAACCTGCGTCTCTGCCGGAGCTGAGTGTTCCCCGGCAAGCCTGCCGGGGCAAGGCTTGTCGGGAACACCTGCTTCAACTGTACATACCCTTGGGTCCGCAGGAGCAAACCGTTCCTCAGCATCTTGGTTGTTGATCTTGGGGACTTTGGCGGCGGCTTCAGGAAGATCCGCCGGCAAAGAGTCACCGGAGACCAACTTCCTCTTCTTGCTTTGCCCAACTGATGGTGTGACGGATGATTGAGTTAGCTTGAGCATGAAGGTCCCTGGTTCCACAGGTAACTTCATTGCAGCACACTTTGAGAGGCCATCTGCGATATCATTCTGAGCTCTTGGGACATGCTCCATCTGCATGCCTTCAAAGTGTTCTTCAAGCTTCCTCACTTCATCGACATAAGCTTCCATCAAAGGACTCTGGTAGTTCTTGTTCACTTGTCGGACCACTAGTTGTGAATCTCCCAGCACAATCAGCTTCTTGATCCCAAGTTCGGCCGCAATTCTGAGGCCGGCAAGCAAACCTTCATATTCAGCAGTATTGTTTGTTGATTGTTCCTTGGGAAAGTGCATTTGGACAACATACTTGAGGTGTTCCCCGATGGGTGCGACAAGTAGCACACCAGCACCGGCGCCTTGCAGCGAGAAGGCACCATCGAAGTACATTATCCATTCCTTGCTTGCTTCTTGGACGGGGATGTTTGTCTCTGGGACTTCTTCGTCTGGTGTTGGGGTCCATTCTGCTATGAACTCTGCCAATGCTCGGCTCTGTATAGTTGAAGTACTCTCAAACTTGAGACCAAAGCTTGATAGCTCCAGTGCCCACTCGACGATCCTGCCTGTTGCTTCTGGGTTCTGCAATATCCTCTTCAATGGAAAGCGAGTGACCACCGTTATCTCGTGTGCTTGGAAGTAATGGCGCAGCTTCCTTGAGGCCATGAGGAGGCCGAAAAGCAACTTCTGCACTCCAGAGTATCTTGACCTAGCCCCCTGCAAGAGGGAACTTCCAAAATAAACTGGGCGCTGCACCATCTTCTTTCGCACTTCTCCTTGTTCCTGTGCAGACCTGTCCTTGTCGGGGCCAGAGCTTGTCGGGAAAGCCCCCTGCTTGTCGCTGGAAGTACTTGCCGGAGCTGCGGGCTCTTCCTCTGCCTCCCTCTCCGCTACTAACGCAGCACTAACCACTTGATTGGTTGCTGCTAGGTACAGCAGCAACTTCTCTTGTGGCCTAGGTGCGACAAGTATCGGAGTGGAGGACAGGTATCCTTTCAAGTCTTGCAGCGCTGCCTCCGCTTCTGGAGTCCATTTCATAGGGCCTGCCTTTTTCAAGATTTTGAAGAAAGGCAGGGCGCGTTATGCAGACTTTGAAATGAACCTGCTGAGGGCGGCCACACAACCCGCAAGCCTCCGTACATCCTTGACGCGTTTAGGGGCTTCGATCTGCTCGATAGCCTTGATCTTGTCGGGATTGGCTTCAATCCCCCTCTGAGACACAAAGAACCCGAGAAGCTTGCCGGAGGGGACTCCGAAAACGCACTTCTCGGGGTTCAACTTGAGTTGTATCTTGCGCAGATTCTCAAAGGTTTCTTCTAAGTCTTGGATTAGGGTATCCTTGCTCTTGCTCTTGACCACTATATCATCCATGTATGCTTCTACATTCCTGTGTATCTGTGGCTCAAAAGCTGTGTGGACCACCCTTGCGAATGTTGAGCCCGCATTCTTCAATCCAAAGGGCATGCGTATAAAGCAATATGTGCCACATGGAGTAATGAATGCGGTCTTCTCTTCGTCTTCCTCAGCCATGAATATCTGATGGTAACCTGAGTATGCATCGAGAAATGAAAGCAACTCACATCCAGCCGTGGAGTCCACAATTTGGTCGATGCGTGGCAAGGGAAATGGATCCTTGGGACATGCTTTATTCACATCGGTGAAGTCTATACAAAGTCTCCACTTCCCATTGGCTTTGCGCACGACAACTGGATTGGCCAGCCACGTGGGATGAAGTACACCTCTAACAAGGCCTGCTGCTTCCAACTTCTTGATTTCTTCGGTGATGAACTCTTGGCGCTCCACCGCTTGCTTCCTGACCTTCTGCTTGACGGGCCGCGCATGAGGACAAACAGCAAGCTTGTGCTCAATTACCTTCCTGGGAACGCCGGGGATGTCAGACGGTTGCCACGCAAACACGTCAACATTCGCCCGCAGGAAGGCAATGAGCGCGCTTTCCTATTTGGGGTCGAGTGTAGCACCGATGGTGAAGGTACCACCAGTGCCGTCCTCCTTGGCGGGCACCTTCTTGGTTGCCGGTGGAGCTGTCATTCCCTTCTTGCACTTGTCGGTGGAGCTCGATGGTGCGTCCTCGACGGCAGCGCAGCACTCCGAAGAGGTGCGTTTGCCGGAGTGGGCCCCAGAGCTCTTGCCGGACTTGGTCTTGGTCTTCCCCTCGGGAGCTTCAGCGGCAAGTGTTTTGCTGTCCGCCGCGGCCGCTGCATCCCGGTAGATCTTGTCGGCGCAGATAAGCGCATCCTTCTTGTCGCCGGGGACAGAGATGACGCTTATCGGCCCCGGCATCTTGAGCATGTTGTACGCATAGTGGGAGGCTGCCATGAACTTGGCGAGCGCAGGACGGCCAAGTATCGCATTGTATGGCAATGGGATATCGGCAACGTCGAACGTGATCCTCTCCGTCCTAAAGTTGAGCTCTCCACCAAAGGTCACTGGCAGCGTGATCTTCCCCTTCGGCTTGCTCCTTCCCGGGTTGATTCCTTGGAACGTCCCGGTTTCCTCGAGCTCGCTGTCGGGGATCTGCAGTTTCCTGATCACAGCGGAGGAGATCAAGTTGAGGCCGGCCCCGCCGTCAACCAACATCTTGGTGACCTTGAGGTTGCGGATAGTTGGTGAAACCAACATCGGCAAACACCCGACCACAGTTGTGCGGTCAGGGTGGTCCTCAAGGTCGAAGATGATGGGCGTGCCAGACCATTTCAGCAGCCTGCGTGACTCGACGGGTGGCTCAGCTGCATTCACTTCCCGCACCCATTGCTTGAGTTGGCGGTGGGAAGTGTGTAGAGAGGCACCTCCGTCGACACACAGGACCTCTGTGGCCTTCTGGAACTCCTGCTCGCTGTTGTCTCCTTCATCCATATCCTCGTCATCGTCTTCGTCTTCATCCTTATCGCGGCCCCGGGGAGGTCTGTCTCCTTGCCGCTGCTTGGCCTTGCCGCGGCGTCCTCCCCGGCCATTGAACGGCCGCTTCTTGCTGGGCTCTCCTCCGCCTCCTTGGGCCTTCTCCTTGTCGCGACGCTCGTATTCAGCCTTCTGCTGTTCTACGAGGTACTCTACTCTCTTGCAATTCTGGAGATCGTGGCCCTTAGTGCGGTGGATCTTGCAGTACTGCTTGTCGGAGCCGTCCTGCTTGTCGGCTGCTGCTACAGGGGCGGCCTCCTTGCCAGAGCCACCAGCCTGTGTCTTCTTGGCGGAAGCCTCCTTGCCTGACTGCTCGACAACCAGTACCTCCTTGTTCTTCTTCTTCTTGTTCCGCCGCCGGTTTCTCCTTGCCGGGGCGGCATCCTCGCTGTCGCTTCCTCCTGCACCGGCATCCTCTCCGGGGAGTCTCCTCCCCTCTTCAGCACGTGCACATTTGTCAGCCAGAGCGTAAAGCTTGCTGACGTCCCAGATCTTGGTCATTGCCATCTCCTCCCTCATCCGGCGGTTACGCACGTTCTGGTGGAACGCGCTAATAACCGCGGCAGGGTGGACATCGGGGATATTGTGCTGAACGCGGCTGAACCTTTGGATGTATTTGCGCAGGGACTCTCCCTCCTTCTGGGCAAGGATGTGGAGATCGCTCTCCTGGCCGTGGGGTTTGTGGCCGCCCGTGAAGGCGCCGACAAACTGGTGACACAAATCTGCCCAAGAAGATACGGAGTTCTCCGGCAAGTGCATAAGCCAAGACCTGACATTTGGCTTAAGCACGAGCGGGAAGTAGTTGGCTAGAATCTTCTCGTCACGTCCCCCGGCAGCCTGCACCGCAATGGTGTAGATGTTGAGGAACTCCGAGGGGTGTGTCTTGCCGTCGTACTTCTCGGGTACGTCGGGCTTAAATTTCTTCATGCTGGGCCACTGGACTTGCCGCAGCTCTCGGGTGAACGCAGGGCAACCTGCCGCGTACGGCAAGTCGCCTGGTTCACCGGGCGCGTGCATGTCGGCAGCGGTCCGAGCGCGCTGATCAGACTGTCTTCTGGCTTCTCTTCGGCGCTCGATGCGAGTTCGAGCGTCTTCTTGTCGCCTGTCGTCAAGGACTTGGCGTTGATCGCGGCGAGCCCGCGGATCCGACGACGCCGTGGAGTCGTCGTCGACGTTGATCCGGCAGGTCGGCGATTTCTGCTTCCGCGGCGGGGAGTGCACGGTAGTGGCACCCCGGCGGTCTTGTCACCGTCGGCCTTCGCTTGGTCGACTTGTCGCGGCCGTGATGTTGCCGGCTGCTGCGGCGTGTCGTTGTTGGCGAAGGCGATGAGGCTCTGGATCGTAGCCCTCCAGTCTTCGGCCTTGTCCGCCGCTGGAGGGAAGTCGAGGAGTAGCTGAGCCCTGGCCAAGGCTTCTGCTGGAGACGAGGGAAACGGTGGCGAGCGGTGCGAGGAGCGAGATACGCTCGGACTTCTAACCGCGTTAGAAGGAGCATGTTCTCGCCCCGGCGACCGCGCCTTGCTCGTGCCAGGATGCTGGCCTTGAGCGTCCCGTGACCCGCCGGTTTGGCCACGTCCCAGCAAGCGTATGGTACCTCCGGTACCACGTCGCTGCTGGTCTGGCACCTCCTGAGAGGGACGTGGTGCGTGCACGGACGCCGAGGCCTTGGAGTGGGCTCGGTCGTCCGTCTTGTCCTTGGACTTGGTGGCGCCGTGAGTCTCCCCACCGGCGTCCACCCTTCCGCCGACGTCTCCTCCACCAACCGTCGGTTCTGGTGGTGGTGGGATTGACGCGGACGGGCCTCCGACCTCCGAAGCCTTCTTCTTCGGAGGCATGTTGATGTAGTCGATGAGGTTGATGGAGCTGGTGAAGTTGCTGAAGGTTGCACCCGCGAGAGCGCCGGATCAGGTTCGCACAACCTCGACGCCCCCCTACCTGGCGCGCCAAAGATGTCAGGGAAACTGGTCGCCCACGAACACCTATGGGACCGGAGCCCCTTCTACGGTACGGCAAGGGTGCGAAGGGAGCACGAAGAGCGGATCGAGGGGCACACGCGGGCAGTTTACCCAGGTTCGGGCCGCGCGGACGCGTAAAACCCTACTCCTGCCTTGGTTGTATTGAGTTCTTGGGCTCGGGAGCTTGAAGATCTACAATATCAGCTACACCGAGCGTGGAGTGATCGAGTTTCTAGAGTCGAACTCCCTCTACGTTGTGCATGGGCCTCCTTTTATAGCTCAAAGGGGTCACCGACAGGTGCCAACGTAGAGGGAGGGGTAAAAATGTAAAACTGGTGGTGGTTGTAACAGTGCATGAACAGTGTATGAACAGTGGTCTTCACCTAACTTTGACGGTGGGGGACAAAGGCATTGAATGCCCGTCGCCGTCGCCCCAAAAGCGTCCGTCCATGCATCTCCGTTCGCCACGGCGATAGCCTCGTCACCGCGGCTTGCCACCGTGTACCCTAGGCTGCACAGCCATCTGCCACGTGCCCCTGGAAGGGCCCCCAGGGCGACGCGTGGCTAGATGAGCTGGAGCGCAGGCACACAGTGTAGGCTTCCCCCGGCAAGCACCTTGCCGGGGTCGCAACCTTGCCGGGCCCGGAAGTTTGCCTCTCTCCGGGTCCTGCCGGGGCGCATGATGCACCGCGATATACCTTCTTGAGGTGCCGTTCTTTGGCCTTCCTGGCAAACTCCTCTTGCCAGGGTCTTGTGCTGGAATGATAACTTTGAGCCTGGTGCGGCCTTCCCGGCAAGCTCCTCTTGTCGGGGTCTTGTCTCTTGACTTGAATACTTTGTTCTTGAATGGCTTAAAGGGGTCTAGAGTGGGCTTTGGCGGGCGTGTGGTGAGCCAGACCATGGGACGCTGCTACTGCCCGTGCACAAGTCGGGATACTAAGGTACCCCTTCTTTAGTACACCGACACGGTGGAGCTATCAGTTGGTGCAGTTCCAAGCAGAGCGTCGTGGCGGGATCTACGTGTGAAGCGGAGTACATAGATGTTTCGGAAGCAGCAAATGAAGGAGTTCATATTTTATCTAGGTGTAATACCTAGTGCATCGGGTCCAATGAAAATCTTTTGTGACAACATTGGAGCAATAGACTTGGCGAAGGAATCGAGGTTTCACAAGAGAACCAAGCACATCAAGGGACGCTTCAACTCTATCCGCGATCAAGTCAAGGAGGTAGACATAGAGATTTGCAAAATACATACGGATCTGAATGTTGCAGACCCATTGACTAAGCCTCTTCCACGAGCAAAACATGATCAGCGCCAAGACTCCATGGGTGTTAGAATCATTACTATGTGATCTAGATTATTGACTCTAGTGCAAGTGGGAGATTGAAGGAAATATACCCTAGTGGCAATAATAAAGTTGTTATTTATATTTCCTTATATCATGATAAATGTTTATTATTCATGCTAGAATTGTAGTAACCGGAAACTTAGTACATGTGTGAATACATAGACAAACAGAGTGTCCCTAGTATGCCTCTACTTGACTAGCTCGTTAATCAAAGATGGTTAAGTTTCCTGACCATAGACATGTGTTGTCATTTGATGAACGAGATCACATCATTAGAGAATGTTGTGATGGACAAGCCCCATCCGTTAGCTTAGCATAACGATCGTTTAGTTTTATTGCTATTGCTTTCTTCATGACTTATACATGTTCCCCTGACTATGAGATTATGCAACTCTTGAATACCGAAGGAACACCTTGTGTGCTATCAAACGTCACAATGTAACTAGGTGATTATAAAGATGCTCTACAGGTGTCTCTGAAGCTATTTGTTGAGTTGGCATAGATCGAGATTAGAATTTGTCACTCCATGTTTCGCAGAGGTATCTCTGGGCCCTCTCGGTAATGTACATCACTATAAGCCTTGCAAGCAATGTGACTAATGAGTTAGTTACGGGATGATGCATTACGGAACGAGTAAAGAGACTTGCCGGTAACGAGATTGAACTAGGTATGATGATACCAACGATCGAATATCGGGCAAGTAACATACTGATGACAAAGGGAACAACATATGTTGTTATGCGGTTTGACCGATAAAGATCTTCATAGAATATGTAGGAGCCAATATGAGCATCCAGGTTTCGCTATTGGTTATTGACTCGAGATGTGTCTGGGTCATGTCTACATAGTTCTCGAACCCGTAGGGTCCGCACGCTTAATGTTCGATGACGATTTGTATTATGAGTTATGTGTTTTGGTGACCGAAGTATGTTCGGAGTCCCGGATGAGATTACGGACATGACGAGGAGTCTCGAAATGGTCGAGAGGTAAAGATTCATATATTGGAAGGTTATATTCGGACATCGGAATGGTTCTGAGTGATTCGGGTATTTTTCCGGAGTACCGAGGGGTTACCGGACCCCCACGGGGAAGTGTTGGGCCACATGGGCCTAAGGGAGAGAGAGGGAAGCCCATGGGGGGTGGCCGCACGCCCCCTCCTAGGGAGTACGAATATGACAAGGAGGAGGGGGCGGCGCCCCCTTCCATTTCCCTCTCCCTCTCCTTCCTTTTCCCTCTCGTGGAAGAAAGGAAAAAGGGGAGGGGGCGAATCCTGCTTGGACTAGGAGTTCAAGTAGGACTGTAACATCCCAAATTTTCAATTTGGAATGTTATACATAGATCATACTGCATTGCATATTTTTATTGCATTTGTGCATGGCGATCCTCGAAAATTCTAAGCAACTCAAGGACCTACGGAGAGAGTTGGGAAGTCTACCGTTTTCGTATTTGAGTTTTCTCAAATACCGATACGGGGATCACTATGGTTTTAATTGTTTTTCTCCCCTAAAAATATTTCTTAACAAAATATATGAGCGGAGATAATATGACTTCTCCAAAATAAAAGAAATATTGGAGGAAAAATATTAAGATCACTTTTGGAATTTTATTCGGATTTATTTGCAATTTTATTTGCATAGGAAAAATGCGCGTTTTTCAAAATTGCTTTTAGGTCCGGGAAAAATGTTCACCTTATCCTAAATATTATTAGAGGACAGTGAAAATTTATTTTGGAATTTTTCGTGTCCGTTTAGTATTCTAATTTTGAGTTTTTCTGCGTCAGGATATTAAAAGAAAGTGAGTCGGACCGACTGGGCCGAAGCCCAGCCGGCCCAGCGCCACGCCACCGCCTCCGACTTAGACAGGAGTCCGCCGCGCACCCGGTTCCCGTCGTGGCCGAGCCGGCCACCTCGCCGCCGCCCCCTTCCCCAAGTCGCCGCCCCCTCCCCATCTCGCCTCCACCGCCGCCGCCGCCGAGCCCGCCGCTGCCGCAGCCGCCGCCGCGCCGTCCCGCTGCCTCGCCGCCGCCGTTGCCAAAGCACCGCCGCCCCGCCGAAGTGCCGCCGCCGCCGTCCCTATCCGAGGTAGCCGCCGTTTAAAAAAACGTTCGATTTTCTTTCTGAAACCCTAGATCTGTTTTTAGATCGGTTCGGTTTTTTTCGGTTTAGTTAGTTAGCGGACGTTCGTTTGTACGTTTGTTTTAATGAACGCGGTTCGCCTGTTAGTCACAGATAGCAAACGTTTGTTTGTTAGTCTGTTTGTCAGTTTTCTTTTTCGGGCCTTTTTCCGCGGTTATTTTCGATCGCGATTTCTGCCCTGATCTTGTTTTTAGTTTTTCTTTTCGCTTGAGAGTCGGAATTAGGCGATTCAAAAGTCCAGATCTTCGTCTCGACACCCTCTTTCCGTTTAACCAACTTGAACAAGGTTTTGCTACTGTAAAATTTGACCTTAGACCAATCTAGTAAACGGATCTTGTTTCTTTCGCAGTTTGAGTTTCTTTGCTCTGTTTGATTTGATTCTTTTTGTAAACCGGAGTTTTTAAGTTGAACTTTCTGGTTAGATCTTCTTATTTGGAGTTCTGTCTGTGCATCTTTGCTTGTTTGCTTATGTATGCTATTATATGCTTGCGCTAGAATTCCCGGAATGCGAAGCGTGCTACTACGAGTCTCTAGGTTTTGCGAAGCATCAGCAAGGCAAGTAACACTTTGATCATACCCTTTATTACCCAGCTTTATGCATTAGATCAAACCCTCACACATTGCATGCGTAGGATCTCTTAACTTGTGGGACTGGGAAGTAGATTGAGGTAGAACCTATTACCTGCATTATTTTCAAACCCTTGGGAGTTACTTCTACGTTATGCTTAGGTTGCCATGCTATGCTCGTAGACGTGGTTTGGGTTTGAGTGAAATCCATGACAGATGTGAGTTGTTAATTAATGGTTCAACTTAAGGTGGCTCCTTGAATACACATCTGGGTGGACTGGTTGCAGGGCACCTGGAGAATCCAGTGTTGTCCTAGGAAATCCTGGGGGTACCGTGTGATTATCCTATGGAATGCCACCCAGGCTCAAAGGGGTCATAAAACTATCCATGCTAGAAACTTCTGTGTGCAGCCACAATGCCATTATGGGCTCTGGCATAGTATGAGTAAGTTGTGTGAGCTCTTTTAGTGGTGGACTAGCAGATGTAGGGGAAAGTAGGTGTACCGGTCCACCCGGGGTAAAGAGTGAATGCTTCTGAAAGACTGTGTCTCGGTCATCCGTTTCTCAAACACCATGCAGCGCGAGAAATCCAACGGAGGAGATCGAGTCTTGTGGGGAAAAGTGCACAAACCTCTGCAGAGTGTGCAAACTAATCATGATTAGCCGCGTCCCCGGTTATGGACAATCTTGGGTATCTCATACTTGAATTATTGGTTGATCTCGTCACTCCAAAAATTAATTTGTTGGGTTAATGATGACTACTTTAATTGGGATTGAGTTGGAGGTACCTTCTCAATGATGTTTCAACTACCATGATAGTTAAAAATAGAAGTTATTCCTTTGTTGTAGGGAAAAATTGGCTTTACGCAAAAACTTTAACCTTAGTGCCTCCACCAGCCAAATATGCATATAGTGTTAGCCTTTATTCTGTTACTTCCTCTATCGTGTTATCTTGCCAGCATATTCCATGTGCTGACCCATTTCGGGCTGCAACATGTTATGTTGCAGACTTTTTAGACGAGGAGTAAGACGTGCTAGGTCATTTGTCATGCACTCAGCTATGTCGTTGGAGTTGATGGACTCACTTAACTTCCAAGCCTTCCGCTGTTATTTTGTTTGATGGCCTTATGCCATAGACTTTTGTAATAAGTTCTCCTTTGAGACATTCGATGTAATAAGTGTGTGATTGCCACTCTGTTATAAATCCTTCAAGTATTGTGTGTGTCAGCATTACCGATCCAGGGATGACACAGAACACACAGACTTCGGTCCATTCGGATCATGGTCGCTACAAGATGGTATCAGAGCACACGCTGACTTTAGGACACGACCACTAAGATAAACCCTAGGACAACCTTCTCTATTCATTTCTGACTCCTCTCCAGTTTCTACTCTTTAGGATGGTGGACCCAAGGAACAAGTTCACTCAACCAGATGAAGACACACCTTTTGGACGACACTTGAAGGAAGTCACTAGGTACCTGAACATCGGAATACCAAGCTTCACTGGGACCTACACCGCCACTTTACCAGAAGAGGAGCGATGGAGTATTCAAGTTCAAATTCCCGGAAGGACATTCACACCATCCACTAAGCCTATAGAGTTTTCTTTTGATGCACCAACCTGGAGTCTAGGCAAGAGTATGGCAACCCACATTACCATGGGATGTATTGGAGAAGTCTACAAGCAGGAGCTGAAGGACACTATCTACCAGATTTGTGGACGCCGAGATGAGCAATGGGACATGATCAGTACCTGGAAGGACAGGTCCATTGCAGCGTTCATCCAAGAGTTAAACCAGCACATTCGTCGACAGGAGCACCAGATGTGCGCAGGGATGATAGATTTGAAGAGGGTGCTAACCAGGAACTTGGAGCTAGAAGAGGAACTCAAGTCTACACGTGACAGATACGAGGAGGAGATGACAATACTTGTGGAGAAGAATGATGATTTGACAAGGAAACTATGAGTATTCATGGGAGATCCACACCAAGAGGAGAAGAAGAAGAAGAACCCACGGAGATTCGTTCTGAGGACTACATCATCATCGACGACACGGACTCAGATCCCGATGATAGTGATGAAGACTATGAAGATAAAGCTGGAGCAGATATCATGGAATCTTCCGTCGATCAAAATTTCTAGATGACCACCCTGTGACTAGTAGTTTTCCCCCACAAAGTAGAATTTAGATCACTTTTGTAACGTTAGTCAGAAGCTTTGTAAGCCCTTGCTTGAAATTGATTGGTGTGATATGATTGTGTTTGTCTCGTGTGCATATGGGTAGTGAATTTCCCTTATACCTCAATTCTATTCTAATCTCTTCCCTCTACACCCATCAGATGCCTCCGAGACGTGAGCCCGGATTTCAGTTTCCCCCTGAGCTCACTCAGTTGATCCAGCAGCAGAACACTTTGATGCAACTTCTTGTCCAGAACAATCACAACAATCAGAACAACAACAACAACCCTCTACCACCACCACCCGTGGACAACCTGACATGCTTCTTAAGGTTGCAACCACTGGTGTTTTCTAGCAGCATTGAACCAATAGTTGCTGATGACTGGCTGCGCAAGATTGGAAGGGATTTTACCACCACAAACTGCACTGATGCTGAGAAGGTGCGATTTGGCGCACATCAATTGGCTGGACCAGCAGCAGCATGGTGGGAGAATTACACAGCCACTTTCCCTATAGCCAATGTCACTTGGGATCAGTTTCAGCAAGCTTTTCGCACTGCCCATGTCTCAACTGGAGCCATGAGCATGAAGAAGCGAGAGTTTCGTAACTTGCGCCAAGGAAATCGTACCGTGGCTCAGTACGTAGATGAGTGTAGTACTTTACCTCGTTATGCCCCGGATGATGTGGCCACAGATGCCGTGAAGCAGGAGAGGTTTATAGAAGGGATGAATGATGAGATGAGCATACAGTTGATGGTGGCAACCTTCAACAACTACCAGGAGTTGGTAGATAAGGCTCTTATGATTGAAGGGAAGCAGCAACAGATTGAGAGCCGCAAGAGGAAGTATGGACAAGGAAGGAATAATTCTGGAGCCCAGCAGAAGCCCCGATTCACCCCGAATTCGGGAGGGTACACCCATAACCATGAAGGCCACACCCATAATGGAGGGAGTACTCACAACCACAATGGCCCCAAGAATGAGAACGAGAATGGAGCAAACAATAATCAGAACCGCTCTACTCCATCCACACCCTCCAAGAGGGATTTAAGCCACGTTATCTGTTTCAAGTGTGGGAAGGATGGACACTACGCCACGGACTGCCCTGAAGCTAAGAATGGGAACGGCAATGGAAGCGCCAGGAAGAAGCCCAACCCGTTCAACAAAGGACAAGTGAACCACGTGACCGTGGAGGAGGTTGAAGAGCAACCAGATGCAGTTGTCGGTAAGTTTTTGGTTAAGTCATTTACCGTAATAGTTCTTTTCAATACTGGTGCATCGCATTCATATATTTCAAGGGGATTCGTAAATATACATAAGTTGCCCACCCAAGTCCTTAAGACCCCCATGTTAGTAAGTTCCCCAGGAGCAGAGTATATGGCACATCAAGGATGTTTTCAAACGCCATTGATCATTGGACGACATGTTTTCCCCTCAGACCTGATAGTTTTGGAGTCACAAGGATTGGATGTGATACTAGGCATGGATTGGCTATCGATGTATGGAGGGAACATCGATTGTGCTAGTAAGTCAATTTTGCTTACCACCCCTAAGGGAAAAAGGATCAAGTATGTATCTAGGCATTCGCCTAAAAGGACACAAGTACATTCTCTCACGGGAGTTGTTCAGGAGGAAGTGCCTGTAGTAAAGGATTATCCGGATGTATTTCCAGAAGAGCTACCAGGCATGCCACCGAATAGGGATATTGAGTTTTTGATTGAGCTATTGCCTGGCACCGGACCAATATCGAAGAGACCGTATCGGATGCGAGCAAATGATCTGGAGGAGATCAAGAAGCAGATTAAGGAGTTATTGGAGAAAGGATTTATTCGACGAAGTTCATCACCCTGGGGAGCCCCGGTGCTTTTGGTCGAGAAGAAGGATGGATCTTTAAGGATAGTCGTTGATTATCGGGCACTGAATGAAGTGACGATTAAGAATAAGTACCCGCTGCCGATGATCAATGATTTGTTCGACCAACTTCAAGGAGCTAAAGTATTCTCCAAGATCGATCTACGATCAGGATACCACGAGTTGAAGATCCGAGAGAAGGATATACCTAAGACATCCTTCACCACAAGGTATGGGCTATATGAGTATACGGTTATGTCATTTGGATTGACTAACGTCCCTGCCTATTTAATGAGTATGATGAATAAGGTGTTCATGGAGTTCTTGGATAAGTTTGTCGTGGTATTCATTGATGATATCTTAGTGTACTCAAAGAACGAAGAGGAACACGCGGAGCATTTGCGTTTAGTTTTGGAGAAACTCAGAGAACATTAGTTGTACGCCAAATTTAGCAAATGTGAGTTTTGGTTGAAGGGAGTTGGATTCTTAGGGCATGTTATATCAGGAGAAGGTATAGCAGTGGACCCCGTCAAAGTGCAGGCAGTCACTGAGTGGTTGGCACCCACTTCAGTTGGAGAAATTCACAGTTTTCTTGGACTCGCGAGATATTACCGGAGATTCATAGAGAATTTCTCCAAGATTGCAAAACCGATGACGACATGGTTGAAGAAGGACACAAAGTTTCATTGGACTGAAGAGTGCGGAGAAAGTTTCCAAGAGTTGAAGAAACGGTTGACGACAGCCCCAGTGCTGATCTTGCCAGATATACACAAGGATTTCCAAGTGTATTGCGACGCTTCACGCTTAGGACTTGGAGGAGTACTCATGCAGGATGGAAGAGTTGTTTCTTATGCGTCTCGTCAACTTCGACCGCACGAGTTGAATTATGCTACTCATGATTTGGAGCTAGCAGCAGTTGTGCATGCGCTCAAAACTTGGAGACATTTCCTTATTGGAAATAGTTGTGATGTGTACACGAATCACAAGAGTCTAAAGTACATTTTCACTCAGAAGGAGCTGAACCTCAGACAGAGGAGATGGTTGGAGCTCATAAAGGATTACGATATGAAGCTACACTATCACCCAGGAAAGGCCAATGTCGTTGCAGACGCTTTGAGCCGGAAGAGTTATGCAAATACCCTGGTGAAGGGAGGATTGCCAAAGGAGTTAGCGGAAGATCTCACGGAGCTTCATTTGGAGATAGTTCCTAGAGGTTTTGTTGCAACATTGGAGGTTCATTCAACATTGCTGGGAAAGATACGAGAAGCCCAGAAGGATGACAAAGAGATTGCCGAGATAAAGGAGAAGATGGGTGAAGGAAAAGCCAAGGGATTTCGTGAGGATGAACACGACACCTTGTGGTTTGAGGACCGAATCTATGTGCCCAACAATGCCGAGATCAGGAAGTTGATATTACAGGAAGCACATGATTCGCCATACTCGATACACCCCGGAAACACTAAGATGTATTTGGATTTGAAGGAACGTTTCTGGTGGACGGGAATGAAGAAGGATATTGCCGAGTATGTAGCAGTATGTGATGTATGCCGGAGAGTGAAGGCAGAACATCAGAAGCCAGCAGGATTGCTACAACCTATGCCGATACCCGAATGGAAGTGGGATAAGCTTGGCATGGACTTTATCACCGGATTGCCCAGGACCAAATCAGGATACGACTCAATCTGGGTAGTAGTGGATCGCTTGACCAAAGTAGCCCACTTTATCCTCGTGAAAACCACGTATACCAGTGCAAAGTTGGCCAAGATATACATGACCAGGATCATGTGTCTTCACGGAGTTCCGAGGACCATTGTATCAGATAGAGGAACACGGTTCACCTCAAAGTTTTGGCATCAATTGCACCAGACTTTGGGAACGAGGCTGGAATTCAGTACAACTTTCCATCCACAGACAGATGGACAGACCGAGAGAGTTAATCAGATTCTGGAGGACATGTTGAGAGGTTGTGCGTTAGATTATGGATCTAGTTGGGATGACAATTTGACCTACGTGGAGTTCTCATACAACAATAGTTCTCAGGCCAGTTTGAAGATGGCACCATTCAAAGCATTGTACGGGAGGAGATGTCGAACGCCATTGATGTGGGATGAAGTCGGAGACTGTCAGTTGTTTGGATCAGACCTGATTAAGGAGTCTGAGGAGAAGGTTAAGTTGATTCGAGATAGACTGAAGGTAGCTCAGTCCAGGCAGAAGAATTTGCGTAGACTCGAAGCGTAAGGAAGTAGTCTATGAAATTGGAGACAAAGCGTACTTGAGAGTGTCGCCTCTACGAGGAGTAAAACGTTTCGGAGTCAATGGAAAGTTAGCTCCGAGATTTGTGGGACCGTACCGTGTTTTGGAACGCATGAGAGAGGTTGCCTACAAGTTGGAGTTACCCGAAGGATTGTCAGGAGTTCACGACGTGTTCCATGTTTCTTAGCTTAAGAAGTGTCATGCGGAAATGGCTGATATTCCTTTAAGAGACATAGTGCCCCTCGAAGCAATTCAGTTGGATAGTGATTTGACCTACGATGAGAAACGCGTCAAGATCCTCGAGTGTTCAAGCAGAGTCACCCGCAGTAAGGTTATCAAGTTTTGCAAAGTTCTGTGGAGTCACCACACCGAGGAAGAAGACACCTGGGAACGAGAGGACGATCTGCGCAAGGACCACCCACACCTGTTCTCTAGCTTAGCCGAATCTCAAGGGCGAGATTCATTCTAAGGGGGGTAGGTTTGTAACATCCCAAATTTTCAATTTGGAATGTTATACATAGATCATACTGCATTGCATATTTTCATTGCATTTGTGCGTGGCGATCCTCGAAAATTCTAAGCAACTTAAGGACCTACGGAGAGAGTTGGGAATTCTACCGTTTTTGTATTTGAGTTTTCTCGAATACTAGTATGGAGATCACTGTGGTTTTAATTATTTTTCTCCCCTAAAAATATTTCTTAATAAAATATATGAGCGGAGATAATATGACTTCTCCAAAATAAAAGAAATATTGGAGGAAAAATATTAAGATCACTTTTGAAATTTTATTCGGATTTATTTGCAATTTTACTTGCATAGGAAAAATGCATGTTTTTCAAAATTGCTTTTAGGTCCGGGAAAAATGTTCACCTTATCCTAAATATTATTAGAGGACGGTGAAAATTTATTTTGGAATTTTTCGTCTCTGTTTAGTATTTTAATTTTGAGTTTTCCTATGTCAGGATATTTAAAAAAAAAGTGAGTCGGACCGACTGGGCCGAAGCCCAGCCAGCCCAGCGCCGCGCCACCGCCTTCGACTCCGATAAGAGTCCGTCGCGCGCCCGGTTCCCGTCGTGGCCGAGTCGGCCACCTCTCCGCCGCCCCCTTACCCCCTATATAAGTCACCGCCCCCTCCCCGTCTCGCCTCCACCACCACCGCCGCCGAGCCCGCCGCCGCCGCAGCCGAGCGCCGCCGCCGCGGCCGAGCTCCGCCGCAGCCGCCGTGTAGCAACCCGGCCCGAATGGATCAAGTCTGTGTGCTTAAGTGTCATTCCTGGATCGGTATGCTGACACACACAATACTCGAGGATTTATAACAGAGGTAAATCACATGTATTAAGTAACGTAAATACTATTACCTCAATCGATCATAGCGGAAGCAACAAAGGTTGAGGATTCCCATCAACACCAACGGCAAAGTTGAGTGTAGACAACGCAACCCTAACGTAACACTTACTCGTCGAATAATTCCTGCAACATGAGACGTTGCAGCCATGTAGGTCAGTACATTGAATGTACTAGCAAATTCACATTGTAATGATAATGAACAAGTCCTACAACTACATGCATATTTGTTTGGTGGAGGCTGTAAGGTTAAATTTTTGCGTAAATCCAATTTTTCCCTACCACAAAGGAATAAATTTTATTTAACTACTTTGTTAAATTTAAATCATGAACAATTGGGAATGGTTCCTTCATCTCAATCCCAACCCAAAGTCATTATTAACCCAGCAAGTTAATTAAATAGAGTGTTGAGATCGACAAATAATCCACTTCTAGATACTCAAAGATGTCCATAACCGGGGACACGGCTACATCCGCACTGCATGATTGCCTCCGTTGGATTTCTCGCACTGCATGATGTTTGAGAAACGGATGACCGAGACACAGTCTTTCAGAAGCATTCACTCTTTACCCGGGTGGACCGGTACACCTACATCCGCTACATCTGCTAGTCCACCACTGAAAGAGGTCACACAACTTACTCATACTATGCCAGAGCCCATAATGGCTTGTGGCTGCACATGGAAGTTTCTAGGCATGAAAATATTATATGATCCCTTTGAGCCTAGGTGGCATTCCAATAGGACAATCACACGGAACCCCGAGATTTCCTAGGACAACACTGGCATCACCAGGTGTCCGGGCAATCCACTGGTCCATCCCCGGGGTGCCCCAACCAATCCACCTAGATGTGTATTAAATTACCACCTTAAAGTTTCCCTTAAATCACACTCACATCTTTCATGAAACTCTCACACCAATCCACGTCTACGAGCATGGCTAAGCAATAAGTAACAAAGCGTATACCCCCCCCCTTGGTTGATCTCAGGTCATTGGGTTCCTACCCCATGAACTACAAAGCATCATATTAAACCAGTCCTACTCATGCAAGTGTTTGAGGATATAACTAATACAGTGAAAACTGGGTATTGGAAAGTATGATCAAAGTGTGAACTTGCCTTGTACTGACGATGTAGAAGATTCGCACTCAGAACTCGTGATAGATCTACTCGTCACACTCCACTCAATCTATCATAGGCAAACAATAGTAACCACACATAAGCAATCACTCAGCAAATCAGAAAGAACGAATAAACACTTCAGAAAACTTCGAAAAGAAAATGAATGATTCTTGAAACATAAAACAATTTCCAACAGTACCAAAATTATGTGAATTTGGCCTTATCAGAAAGTTTAGTTCAAGAGCTTCGATTTGCAAAAAGAATCAACTCAAACGGAGTTACGAAACTCAAGTTATGATCAAACGAAGTTCAAATCTAAAACAAGTTGAATTCAAATTTTAAAACTTTCAAAAACATGTTTAAGTTGTTTTACTGGAAAGAGTGCTTCGTAACGAAGACGTGGCCGTTGGTTTCGCTGGATTTGGACCAACGAGTAAAAAGTTGTGGTCGTTTGAAGTTTAGGGGCTAATTTGTAAAAGAAATAATTACAGACGGGTCCCTGACCGAAACTAAAAAGAAAAAGAAAAAGTTAACGAGCGAACGCTCGCTATCTAGCCCTAACTAGTGAACGTTTACTAATTAGATCTAACTTAAAAAGAAAAACCCGATCTGTAAGGAAAAACCCGACGGTTTTGAGGTTTTACCGATCCGGGGATGGTTTTTAAAAAAAAAAACGGCGGCGGCGGTTTTCTTCGTGCGGATCGGGTCCGGCGGATCGGGGCGGATCCGGCCAGCGGTGGACTCCGGCGCGGACTCCGGCGAGCGGCGAGGGCAGCGTGCGGCGGCACGGGCAATGCGAGGGCGAGGCGCGACAGCGGCGAGGCAGCAACGGCAGCTAGCGGGCGGCGGCGGCGGCGCTTGGCGCAGCAGCAGCAGCAGCAAGCGACGGCGGTGGCAGAAACGCGCGGCGGCGGCGGGAGTGAGATGCGGCGCGGCGGTGAAGCGAGGGCAGCGGCGGAACGGGCCCGGGGCGGTGCCCTTTTATAGGCGGAGAGGGGGAGGAGTGCCGTGTAGAAGAGGGCAAGGGAAGGCGGCGGCAGCAGTGTTCGTGATGGACACGGCGGCGGCAGCGCTGGCGTGCGGGCGCTGGTCCGCGGCCTGGCAGGAGCTGGGCCGGCCCAGTCGGGGATTAGAATTTTTTTTAGATGACAAAAATAAAAGAAAAGGAAAATAATTCCAATATATAATATAGGCCCTGTTTGGTTCAGCTTTTATCGATGGATTCTGCTGCCGCGCAGCAGAATTTGAACCAAAGGGCGAACCCCAGCAAAATCCGATTTCAGAAATCCGCTGTCAAAATCTGAACCAAAAGCGGAAGCAGCCCAGGACGTGCTTTTCAAAATCTGATTCCGCTGCGGGCCAAAATCTGAAAAAGATGTATCAGCTGGTTTGCCAAATGACCTACATCTTTTTCATATCAGATTTTCCACAGCTGTTTTTCCACAACAGATTTTTCACAGCTGCTTTTAGAAATCCACAGCCGAACCAAACAGGGCCATAGGCATATTATATATCAAAATTTGCAGAAAAAGAAATCCTACAAGATGGACATTTTCCTACTGTCAAATAAAATGCCCACAAAATCTAAAAAATCAAAAGGTGCTACTGTTGCAAATAAAAACCAATAAAAACCATTTAAAATACCAAAAGACTTCAAATTTATTTCTCTCCAATTTTCTGCTGTAGGGAATCATGTTACCCTATTTTCCATGTAATTTATTTTTGGAGAATAATTTTAATAAAAACCAAATAACTCAATATTTGAAATTGAGTTCGAGATAATTTCAGAAAGACTTCCAACTCATATTTCCTATAATTTGAAGAAGTCATTTTATCTTCTCTCTGGAAAATCATTGGGTCGCATAAAGTTTCTGAATCTGAAATATCTCGAGATTGAAATTCAAAATCCTTTCAAACCCTTTATCATTTAAAGTAAATGGAAGAAGTCATATTATCTGCACTCTAGGGTTTTGTATTGAAAAGAATTTGAATTCCCTCGGAGATCAAAAAGCAAAGTGAAAGTTTTGGGAAAGTCATTTTATTCCCTCTCATTTAACTTTCAAAAGTTTCAAATTTCACTCAATTTCACACAACACATCAAACAACAATCAAATCAATCTATTTATTATAACATTCCAAAATTTAGAATTTTGGGATGTTACAAACCTACCACACTTAAAATGAATCTCGTCCTCGAGATTCGGAGAGGCTAACAAGAAATAGGTTAGGGTTTGGGGGTCTTCTAACAAATCCACTCATTCGTGTGGCCTAGTGTGCTACCACACTTAGGAACATGGATACGGTTCCATCAAAACTCAGGTACTCCATCCTTTGGGTTGACGGCGTCGGTCTTCTCATATCTTCAGGGTATTTCCTTCTCTGGCTCTTTCGGTAGTGGCAAAGATCTTTGTCCTCAATCCTTGTATCCTTTCATCCTGGTAAGGCTCTTTCAGGACTGGTTCTTCTTAACTGACAAGTCTGGCGCCAATACTAAACGAATATCGATCTCTCAAGGTGGTCATCAACCAAATTAATTGGGTCCCTACAGAAAACGGGTCTGGCTTCATCCTCACTGTATATCCTACGTTTGGCAACAGCATGCCGTGTACACGGGAATATTTTCTATGCCATTCTAAGGTTTAGACAAGGTTTTGTCATCGTCGTCTCTCTACTATAGGTAAGTCACTCAGATTTACCATCCCGTATAATAGAGGCGAATAATAAGAGTAAGTCGGTATGGTGATCAATCCATCCCGCACCCAAATCATTACCCTGTATATGGTTTAGTGAATCTCGCATTCTAACACTCGGTCATCCTCACAAGCATTGCAGAATTTCATCTTGTTGACGAACTGAGTTCGAACATATCCGTTGATTCTGCAAGCCAAACAACCATCTATTGTGTTCACAACCCTCGGGTTTAGCGCAAAACCTATAAGATCGTCTATGGATAAAGTCGTAACTTCTTCCAGGGGTTTACCTTCAGCAAGAATGTGCTTGCTTCCTTGACAGGTCCTGGGGCCTGTGGGTTATGGCTCATCTCACCACTAGCAACACTTGGTCTCATCCTCGGGTTGCAAATGCTCATACTTCCAACATCCAACTTCCTTGGCTCTCTTAAATCCATCCAATTTGTTTGGTATCCCTTTCTTCTGGGTACCAAACTGAGCGTAATTACTCACACTCATCCCTGGGTAGTCCTTTCCAAGTCGGACGTATCTAATCACTAGCTAGTGTATTCGGGTAACGGTGTTGGATTCTACCACACTTAAAATGGATAACACTAGTTTCTTCAAAATCTTGATCCATGTATCATGTCTTCACCCTTCACTTATGTAGTAACAATTCATAGTATCCAAATCAATACCGTGATGCCACTGTATTGATTCTCAACTTACTACTGTTGGAAATATGCCCTAGAGGCAATAATAAATTGGTTATTATTATATTTCCTTGTTCATTATATTTGTTTATTATCCATGCTAGAATTGTATTGATAGGAAACTCAGATACATGTGTGGATACATAGACAAACACCATGTCCCTAGTGAGCCTCTAGA
Source organism: Secale cereale (assembly GCA_902687465.1). Lineage (NCBI taxonomy): Eukaryota > Viridiplantae > Streptophyta > Magnoliopsida > Poales > Poaceae > Secale > Secale cereale. The sequence goes on along the minus strand of LR738711.1, from coordinate 856,534,536 downwards.
TGACTAGCTCGTTGATCAATAGATGGTTACGGTTTCCTGACCATGGACATTGGATGTCGTTGATAACGGGATCACATCATTAGGAGAATGATGTGATGGACAAGACCCAATCCTAAGCCTAGCACAGATCGTGTAGTTCGTATGCTAAAGCTTTTCTATATGTCAAGTATCTTTTCCTTAGACCATGAGATTGTGCAACTCCCGGATACCGTAGGAATGCTTTGGGTGTACCAAACGTCACAACGTAACTGGGTGGCTATAAAGGTGCACTACAGGTATCTCCGAAAGTGTCTGTTGGGTTGACACGAATCGAGACTGGGATTTGTCACTCCGTATGACGGAGAGGTATCTCTGGGCCCACTCGGTAGGACATCATCATAATGTGCACAAATATGTGATCAAGGAGTTGATCACGGGATGATGTGTTACGGAACGAGTAAAGAGACTTGCCGGTAACGAGATTGAGCAGGGTATCGGGATACCGACGATCGAATCTCGGGCAAGTACTATGCTGATAGACAAAGGAAATCGTATACGGGATTGATTGAATCCTTGACATCGTGGTTCATCCGATGAGATCATCGTGGAGCGTGTGGGAGCCAACATGGGTATCCAGATCCCGCTATTGGTTATTGGTCGGAGAGTTGTCTCGGTCATGTCTACATGGTTCCCGAGCCCGTAGGGTCTACACACTTAAGGTTCGATGACGCTAGGGTTATAGGGAATAGATGTACGTGGTTACCGAATGTTGTTCGGAGTCCCGGATGAGATCCCGGACGTCACGAGGAGTTCCGGAATGGTCCGGAGGTAAATATTTATATATGGGAGGGTCCACCTGCCCCGAAGGGCCCTATGGGCTGTATGTGGAGAGGGACCAGCCCCTTAGTGGGCTGGGCGCCTCCCCCCCTAGGGCCCATGCGCCTAGTGTTTGGGGGAACCCTAAGGGGGGGCGCCCCCCTTGCCTTGGGGGGCAAGGCACCCCCCTGGCCGCCGCCCCCTCCTCAGATTGGATCTGAGGGGGCCGGCCCCCTCTCCCTTGCCCCTATATATATGTGGGGGGTGGGAGGGCAGCCGCACCACAAGTTCTGGCGCAGCCCTCCCCCTCTCCCAAGTCCTTCTCCTCTCCCGCGGTGCTTGGCGAAGCCCTGTAGGATTGCCACGCTCCTCCACCACCACCACGCTGTCGTGCTGCTGCTGGATGGAGTCTTCCCAACCTCTCCCTCTCTCCTTGCTGGATCAAGGCGTGGGAGACGTCACCGGGCTGCACGTGTGTTGAATGCGGAGGCGCCGTTGTTCGGCGCTTAGATCGGAATCAACCACGATCTGAATCGCAGCGAGTACGACTCCTACATCCGCGTTCTTGCAACGCTTCCACATCGCGATCTACAAGGGTATGTAGATGCACTCACCTCTCCCTCGTTGCTAGATTACTCCATAGATAGATCTTGATGATGCGTAGGAAAAAATTTGATTTTCTGCTACGATCCCCAACAGTGGTATCTGAGCCAGGTTTATGCGTAGTATCTTGCACGAGTAGAACACAAAGTAGTTGTGGGCGTCGATTTGTCAATTTACTTGCCGTTACTAGTCTTATCTTGATTCGGCGGCATCGTGGGATGAAGCGGCCCGGACCGACCTTACACGTACTCTTACATGAGACTGGTTCCACCGACTGACATGCACTAGTTGCATAAGGTGGCTGGCGGGTGTCTGTCTCTCCCACTTTAGTCGGATCGGATTCGATGAAAAGGGTCCTTATGAAGGGTAAATAGAAATTGGCATATCACGTTGTGGTTTTGGCGTAGGTAAGAAACGTTCTTGCTAGAAACCTATAGCAGCCACGTAAAAACTTGCAACAACAATTAGAGGACGTCTAACTTGTTCTTGCAGCATGTGCCATGTGATGTAATATGGCCAAAAGGATGTGATGAATGATATATATGTGATGTATGAGATTGATCATGTTCTTGTAATAGGAATCACGACTTGCATGTCGATGAGAATGACAACCGTCAGGAGCCATAGGAGTTGTCTTATTTATTGTATGACATGCGTGTCACTGAATAACGCCATGTAATTACTTTACTTTATTGCTAAACGTTAGCCATAGTAGTATAAGTAATGTTTGGCGAGACGACTTCATGAAGACACAATGATGGAGATCATGATGATGGAGATCATGGTGTCATGCCGGTGACGATGATGATCATGGAGCCCCGAAGATGAAGATCAAAGGAGCAAGATGAAATTGGCCATATCATGTCACTATTTGATTGCATGTGATGTTTATCATGTTTTACATCTTATTTGCTTAGAACGACCGTAGTGAATAAGATGATCTCTCACTAAAATTTCAAGAATTGTGTTCCCCCTAACTGTGCACCGTTGCTAAGGTTCGTTGTTCCGAAGCACCACGTGATGATCGGGTGTGATAGGTTCTAACGTTCGCATATAACGGGTGTAAGCCAGATTTACACACGCGATACACTTAGGGTTGACTTGACGAGCCTAGCATGTACAGACATGGCCTCGGAACACGGAAGACCGAAAGGTCGAACATGAGTCGTATAGAAGATACGATCAACATGAAGATGTTCACCGTTGATGACTAGTCCGTCTCACGTGATGATCGGACACGGCCTAGTCGATTCGGATCATGTATCACTTAGATGACTAGAGAGATGTCTATCTGAGTGGGAGTTCATTAGATGAACTTAATTGTCATGAACAATAGTCTAAGTTGTCTTCGCAAATTATGTTGTAGACCAATAACTACGTTGTAGCTCCCTGTTTAATACGATCCTAGAGAAAGACTAAGTTGACAGATAATGTAAGCAATAATACGGACTAGGTCCGTAGTCCGAGGAGTGTCCTCACTGCTACACATAAAGCTTACGTGTTTGATGCACCGCTCGATGTGCAAACCCCTACAACGTCGTCTGTGGATGTTGTGAACACCTGACAGACACGTCCTGATGACTACTTGATAGTTTAGTGCACCATACTTTACGACTTAGAATCGGGATTCCATTGACGTTTTGAACGTCATAGAACATATGAGATGTTCTAAGAGCTGAAATTTGGATTTCAGGCTCATGTCCGTGTTGAGAGGTATGAGACCTCTGACAAGTTCTTTTGCCAAAAAGGATGGAGGAGAATAGCTCAACTAGTGAGCATGTGCTCAGAATGTCTGGGTGCTAAAATCACTTGAACCAAGTGGGAGTTAATCTTCCAGATGAGATAGTGGTTGATGGAATTCTCTAGACACTATCACCAAGCTACTAGAACTTCGTGATGAACTATGACATGCAAATGATGGAGATGATCCCGGAGCTGTTTTCAGTTCTTAAGACCGCAAAAGTAGAAATCAAGAAGGAGCATCAAGTGTTGATGGTTTAACAAGACCACTGGTTTCAAAGGAGGCAGGGGCTAGAAGGGGAAACCTCATGAATGGCAAACCAGTTGTCACTCTGATGAAGGAACCCAAGGTTGAACCCAAACCTCGAGACTAAGTGCTTCTATTGTAAGGGGAACGGACACATGGTAGCGGAACTACCCCAAATACATGGTAGATAAGAAAAGCTGGCAACTTCAACAAAGTATATTTGATATACGTGTTATTGATGTGTACCTTACTAGTACTCCTTGTAGCACATGGGTATTGGATACCGGTTCAGTTTCTATTATTAGTGACTTGAAGCAAAAGCTACGGACTGAACGGAGACTAGCTAAGGGCGAGGTGACAATGTGTGTTGGAAGTGTTTCCAAGGTTGATAAGATCACCATCGCACGCTCCCTCTATTTTCGAGATTAGTGTTGAACCTAGATAAATGTTATCAGGTGTCTACGTTGAGCATGAATATGATTAGATCATGTTCATAGCAATACGGTTATTCATTTAAGTCAGAGAATAATGGTTATTCTGTTTACATGAATAATACCTTTATGGTCATGCACCCAATGGTTTGTTGGATCTCGATCATAGTAATACACATGATGATAATATTAATGCCAAAAGATGTAGAGTTAATGATGATAGTACCACTTTCTTGTGGCACTGCCGCTTCGGTCATTTTGGCATAAAATGCATGAAGAAACTCCATGTTGATGGATGTTTGGAGTCACTTGATTTTGAATCGCTTGACACATGCAAGCCATGCCTCATGGGCAGAATGACTAAGATCCCGTTTTCAGGTACAATGAAACGGGCAAATGGCTTGTTGGAAATCATACATGCTGATGTGTGTGATCAAATGAGAATTAAGGCGTGTGGTGGATATCGTTATTTTCTCATCTTCACTGACGATTTGAGTAGATATGGGTATATTTACTTAATGAAGTAAAAGTCTGAAACGTTTGAAAAGTTCAAGCAATTTCAGAGTGAAGTTAAGAATCATCATAACAAGAAGATCATGTTCCTACGATCTGATCAAGGGGAGATTTTCTAAATTATGAGTTTGGCAATCACTTAAGACATTGTGGAATTGTTTTGCAGTTGAAGCCACCAGGAACACCACAGGGTAATCGTGTGTCCGGACGTCATAATCGAACCTTATGAGATATGGTGAGATCTATGATGTCTCTTACCGATCTACTGCTATTATTTTGAGGTTATGCATTGGAGACAGCTGCATTCACTTTAGATAGGGCACCATCTAAGTCCGTTGAGACGACGCCGTATGGTTTGGCAAGAAACCAAAGTTGTCGTTTTCTAAATGTTTGGGGCTGCGATGCTTATGGCTTCAGCCGGAAAAAGCTCGAACCCAAAACGGACAAACACATCTTCATAGGATACCCAAAGGTAACAGTCGGGTATACCTTCTATCTCAGATCCAAGGACAAAAATGTTTGTCGCTAAGAATGGGTCCTTTCTCGAGAAGGAGTTTTCTCTCGAAAGAATTGAGTGGGAGGAAGATAGAACTTGATGAGGTTGTCGAACCCTCGCTTCAACCGGAGAGTAGTGCAACACAGAAAGATGTTTCTGTGGAACCTACGACTGCTGAAGAGGAAACTAATGATAGTGATCATGAAGCTTCAGTTCAAGTTGTTATCGAACCTCGTAGGTCGACAAGGATATGTACTACTCCTGAGTGGTACGGTGATCCTGTCTTAGATGTCATGTTGGACAACGATGAACCTACGAACTATAGAGAAGCGATGGTGGGCCCGTATTCCGACAAATGGTTAGAAGCCGAGAAATCCAAGATATGATCCATGTATCAAAACAAAGTATGGACTTTGGTGGACTTGCCCAATGATCGGCAAGCCATTGAGATAAATGGATCTTTAAGAAGAAGATGGACGTGGACGGTAATGTCACCGTCTATGAAGCTCGACTTGTGGCAAAGAGTTTTTCACAAGTTCAAGGAGTTGACTACGATGAGATTTTCTCACCCGTAGCGATGCTTAAGTCCGTCGGAATCATGTTAGCATTAGCTGCATTTATGAAATCTGGCTGATGGATGTCAAAACAAGTTTCCTTACCAGTTTTTGTAAGGAAAGGTTGTATGTGATACAATCAGAAAGGTTTTGTCGATCCTAAGGATGCTAAAAGGTATGCTAGCTCCAGGATCCTTCCATGGACTGGAGCAAGCATCTCGGAGTCGGAATATACGCTTTGATGGAGTGATCAAAGTTTTTGGGTATACAAAGTTTGTTAGAAACTTGTATTTACAATAAAGTGAGTGGGAGCACTACAACATTTCTGATAAGTATATGTGAATGACATATTGTTGATCCGAAATGATGTAGAATTTCTGGAAAGCATAAATGGTTGTTTGAAAGGAGTTTTTCAAAGGAAGACCTGGATAAAGCTGCTTATATAATTGGGCATCAAGATCTATAGAGATAGATCAAGATGCCTAATGATACTTTCAAAAGGAACACACACCTTTGACATGATTTTGAAGGAGTTCAAAATAGATCAGTCAAAGAAGGAGTTCTTACCTGAGTTGTAAGGTGTGAAGTTGAGTAAGACTCAAAGCTTGACCACGGCAGAAGAAAGAGGAAGGACGAAGGTCGTCCCCTATGCTTTTGTCATAGGCTCTATGCGGTATGCCATGCTGAGTACCGCACCTGATGTGTGCCTTGCCACATGTCTGGCAAGAGGGTACAGAGGTGATCCAGGAGTAGATCACCAGATAGCGGTCAAAATTATCCTTAGAGGAATAAGGAAATGTTTATCGGTTATGGAGGTGATAAAGAGTTCGACGTAAAGAGTTACGTCGATGCAAGCTTAACACCTATCCGGATAACACTGAGTAGAGATACCGGATACGTATAATGGAGCAACGGTTTGGAATAGCTCCAAGTGGAACGTGGTAGCAGCATCTACGATATGACATAAAGTTTTGCGAAGTACATAGGGATCTGAATGTTATAGACCCATTAACTACAACCTCTCTCACAAGCATAACATGATCAAACCCAGAACTCATTGAGTGTTAATCACATATTGATGTGAACTAGATTACTGACTCTAGTAAACTCTTTGGATGTTGGTCACATGGCGATGTGACCTGTGAGTGTTAATCATATGGCGATGTGAACTAGATTATTGACTCTAGTGCAAGTGGGAGACTGTTGGAAATATGCCCTAGAGGCAATAATAAATTGGTTATTATTATATTTCCTTGTTCATTATATTTGTTTATTATCCATGCTAGAATTGTATTGATAGGAAACTCAGATAGATGTGTGGATACATAGACAAACACCATGTCCCTAGTGAGCCTCTAGATGACTAGCTCGTTGATCAATAGATGGTTACGGTTTCCTGACCATGGACATTGGATGTCGTTGATAACGGGATCACATCATTAGGAGAATGATGTGATGGACAAGACCCAATCCTAAGCCTAGCACATATCGTGTAGTTCGTATGCTAAAGCTTTTCTATATGTCAAGTATCTTTTCCTTAGACCATGAGATTGTGCAACTCCCGGATACTGTAGGAATGCTTTGGGTGTACCAAACGTCACAACGTAACTGGGTGGCTATAAAGGTGCACTACAGGTATCTCCGAAAGTGTCTGTTGGGTTGGCACGAATCGAGACTAGGATTTGTCACTCCGTATGACGGAGAGGTATCTCTGGGCCCACTCGGTAGGACATCATCATAATGTGCACAATATGTGATCAAGGAGTTGATCACGGGATGATGTGTTACGGAACGAGTAAAGAGACTTGCCGGTAACGAGATTGAGCAGGGTATCGGGATACCGACGATCGAATCTCGGGCAAGTACTATGCTGATAGACAAAGGGAATCGTATACGGGATTGATTGAATCCTTGACATCGTGGTTCATCCGATGAGATCATCGTGGAGCGTGTGGGAGCCAACATGGGTATCCAGATCCCGCTGTTGGTTATTGGCCGGAGAGTTGTCTCGGTCATGTCTACATGGTTCCCGAGCCCGTAGGGTCTACACACTTAAGGTTCGATGACGCTAGGGTTATAGGGAATAGATGTACGTGGTTACCGAATGTTGTTCGGAGTCCCGGATGAGATCCCGGACGTCACGAGGAGTTCCGGAAGGGTCCAGAGGTAAAGATTTATATATGAGAAGTCATCATACGATCACCGGAATAATTTCGGGGGCTACCGGTATTGTACCGGGACCACCGAAGGGGTTCCGGGTGTCCACCGGGAGGGTCCACCTGCCCCGGAGGGCCCTGTGGGCTGTATGTGGAGAGGGACCAGCCCCTTAGTGGGCTGGGCGCCTCCCCCCTAGGGCCCATGCACCTAGTGTTTGGGGGAACCCTAAGGGAGGCGCCCCCCTTGCCTTGGGGGGGCAAAGCACCCCCCTGGCCGCCGCCCCCTCCTCAGATTAGATCTGAGGGGGCCGGCCCCCCTCTCCCTTGCCCCTATATATATGTGGGGGGGGGGTGGGAGGGCAGCCGCACCACAAGTTCTGGCGCAGCCCTCCCCCTCTCCCAAGTCCTTCTCCTCTCCCGCGGTGCTTGGCGAAGCCCTGCAGGATTGCCACGCTCCTCCACCACCACCACGCCGTCGTGCTGCTGCTGGATGGAGTCTTCCCAACCTCTCCCTCTCTCCTTGCTGGATCAAGGCGTGGGAGACGTCACCGGGCTGCACGTGTGTTGAACGCAGAGGCGCCGTTGTTCGGCGCTTAGATCGGAATCAACCGCGATCTGAATCGCAGCGAGTACGACTCCTTCATCCGCGTTCTTGCAACGCTTCCGCATCGCGATCTACAAGGGTATGTAGATGCACTCACCTCTCCCTCGTTGCTAGATTACTCCATAGATAGATCTTGGTGATGCGTAGGAAAAATTTCGATTTTCTGCTACGATCCCCAACAACTACGATCTACTACACTTCCATTTCCTTGCTTCAATTCCAATACTTAACACAAAACTCCTTCTTCTTGGTACAATCTATAGCAAAATGCACTGCTTTACTACAGCAGATACACATAACTATTGACAAGTCTCGTGGTTCCCTTGCGATTATGTAGCCTTCTTAGGTCCTCGGCTAAAGGGTCCACATCAGAACTTGTATATCCATAACTCAATCCTTGGGGTCACTATAGTTCCATACTCCAGCCTTACACCCTCTTAAAAATCCAATTGTACTTCCTTCCTTCATACTCTTGGGGTAAGCCTCATATCAAAATAAACTCCAACTTATTCATGCAAACTCTACTCCTTGGAGCAATACTTTCCTTTCTATTCGTCCAGGGTTCACTCAGTAAGGTTCAACTAAACAAAATGCACTGGTTCATCCATAATCCATATTCTCCTCATATCAAATCTTTTACTACTTCTTGAACCAGTATTCAATGCTCCAATTTCCAAGGGTGCATCACTACAATTGCTACTATCCACATAGTCGGGTATGGTCAACATTCCTTCCATCTTTATTCCTTTGTCCTAGCTAAGGATGCTTCAGTCCCAAGGGAATTGTGCAATGTGATTCTTAAAATCATCAATCTTTTGCTTCATCCTATTGGTCATGTGCTTCATCTCCATCATCTCTGCATGCACTCTACTCAGGCATTCCTGGGTATAACGAAGTCTTGCTTCGAGTATTTCTCCAATCTGACGTATGGCCTCCATAGCAGCTTCACGACCAGAATCAAAGAATGATGTTCGCGGTACTCGGGAGATGAAAAAGTATTGACCCATAGTTTTTGGGCAAACTCCTTTCACACGATGGAGGTGTACCTCCACGTACCAAAGTTCAACTCCATTCTCCATGAAGGGATAACCCTTGTAAACTGCATCTCCTTCTAGGTGAATATGCTTCATCATGTCCTTCGGGATCTTTGGAAAATCTTGATCGCTAGTCAGGGTCATGATGGTTTCCGGGCCCTTGAGAAAAGACTCGTAAAGGGTTGTCATCTGTAGGCATGATGCAGAAAGGGGTTCTCAGGACAACATACGGACACCCTTGGGTAAAATGGGGTCGTTTGTCCGAGAAAGGTTTGGGGTCAACTGGTCCATGGGTTCTAGGTTTTGGTCTGGGTGAGATAGCAAGGGAGACACACACCATTATCCAATAACTCATAACATCTCCTTCTTGGATTCCAAAAGTATCAACTTATATTGCTTCACAGACTATTACAATGTTATTTCCATACTCAACTCAACATTGTAATAAAGTGTATTCCATATTTAGCTACATGCTTCATTCTAATTTCCAGATCTCAACTAATCTGATCATTCTTCCTGCGGTCTGAAACTTCTCTGGCAAAATGCCCTACTTCCTTGCAGCGTAAACTAACGACATAAGACAAATCTAGGGACTTCATGGCGACTATCCTGGTTCACTGGATTCTCCGCTTCCTGGTGGGGCAGTTGCTAGCATAATGACCTAAATCCTTGCACCAATAACATGTGATGTGACTTAGGTCCTTTTCCGCAGAAATTGGGTCGTTCTGGGGACACGTGTTGTTTCTCTTCCTTGACTTCTTCGTTCCTATCAATTCTTCTATCTTTCGTGGACCAAACTCCACTTCTTCTGTCGGGAAGTCTCCCAGATACTCATGGCTTTCCTTTGTGCAATACTGTGAAAGGTGTCCTTCTTTTCCACATGAGTAGCAAGCACGTGAGTAATATTTGTCTAGTCCTTCTCCATCAGGGTCATCAATATCTTCCTCCATCGCGGATTCCCTTAAGGTTTCCTTGAGGACTTCTTTCATTGCTTCTTTCTTCTGCTGGCAGTTCGTTGCACCATGGGATAAATTTGACACTGAGCAGGGTAGTGGGTAGTCCCTTCACACAAGAAACAAGTAATCTGCCTAGTTGGGCATTCTTCAGCTAGGTGACTTCCTTCACAATTAGGGCTTTCATCCTTGTGCTCCTCCTGGGTGTGTCCTATTTCTCCACAAATCCTGCAGGCACAAAGTTTCTTCTTTGGGTTGTCACCACGCTCTCGGATGAGACGGGATATTAACAGGGTCTTCTTGAATTCTTTCCAACTTCCTGCTCCATTACATCCTTGTAGGGCTTGATGCATCTTCCACCATGTTGCAACACTTTTTGTAAAGTACCGAAGAGCGTATTGAACCTCATACTTCCTTGCAACTAAATTTTTCCTGAAGTGGTCCTCCATGTTTTGTATCCATAGTTCTGCCTCCGGTTGGGTCATTGGTCCAGAGACTTCAAGTCTATCTTCAGTCATCCTCTATTGGGTCCAAGGGTTTTGGGATGAGAGTTGGGAGATGAAGAGAGATACACTCAATACAAACAATGGTTTTGAAAAGACGGGTGTTAGTTTGTGGCCGTCAGAAAACAAACAAATGACGGCTCACAATCGTCGCATCTAACGTAAGTACATAACAGGGGGTTGGTCTTCTAAAGGTCATCATCTCGTCAAAGTTGTCAACTCTTCAAATCAATCGGAGTATCCATTATTGTAGCTTCAACACTTCCAATGTTTGGTGAAATCATCTTTACTCCGAAGTGGTCCAAATGGTAAAGGGTATTGTCTAACTATTTAAGGTCAAAGGGAAGATTTGACAAAGCTCAGAAAAGAAGAGAGATAAGAATCTTTTTGAAAAAGATAGTTTTAGAGGAATCCTTTCCTATGGTCTCGCCAGTTTCTAGGGTCACGTCTTACAGTCAACATGTGCTCTGATACCATCTTTGTAGCGACCCGACCCGAATGGATCAACTCTCTGTGCTTAAGTGTCATCCCTGGATCGGTATGCTGACACACAGTACTCGAGGATTTATAACAGAGGTAAATCACATGTATTAAGTAACGTAAATACTATTACCTCAATCGATCATAGCGGAAGCCACAAAGGTTGTGGATTCCCATCAACACCAACGGCAAAGTTGAGTGTAGACAGCGCAACCCTGACGTAACACTTACTCGTCGAATAATTCCTGCAACATGAGACGTTGCAGCCATGTAGGTCAGTACATTGAATGTACTGGCAAATTCACACTGTAATGATAATGAGCAAGTCCTACAACTACATGCATATTTGGCTGGTGGAGGCTGTAAGGTTAATTTTTTGCGTAAAGCCAAATTTTCCCTACCACAAAGGAATAAATTTTATTTAACTACTTTGTTAAATTTAAATCATGAACAATTGGGAATGGTTCCTCCATCTCAATCCCAAACCAAAGTCATTATTAACCCAACAAGTTAATTAAATAGAGTGTTGAGATCAACAAATAATCCACTTCTAGATACTCAAAGATGTCCATAACCGGGGACACGGCTACTCATGAATAGTTTGTACACTCTGCAGAGGTTTGTGCACTTTTCCCACAAGACTCGATCGCCTCCGTTGGATTTCTCGCACTGCATGATGTTTGAGAAACGGATGACCGAGACACAGTCTTTCAGAAGCATTCACTCTTTACCCCGGGTGGACCGGTACACCTACATCCGCTACATCTACTAGTCCACCACTGAAAGAGGTCACACAACTTACTCATACTATGCCAGAGCCCATAATGGCTTGTGGCTGCACATGGAAGTTTCTAGGCATGAAAATATTATATGATCCCTTTGAGCCTGGGTGGCATTCCAATAGGACAATCACACGGAACCCCGGGATTTCCTAGGACAACACTGGCATCACCAGGTGTCCGGGCAATCCACTGGTCCAACCCCAGGGTGCCCCAACCAATCCACCCAGATGTGTATTAAATTACCACATTAAAGTTTCCCTTAAATCACACTCACATCTTTCATGAAACTCTCATACCAATCCACGTATACGAGCATGGATAAGCAATAAGTAACAAAGCGTATACCCCCCCCCCTTGGTTGATCTCAGGTCATTGGGTTCCTACCTCATGAACTACAAAGCATCATATTATGTAACCAGTCATACTCATGCAAGTGTTTGAGGATATAACTAATGCAATGAAAACTGGGTATTGGAAAGTATGATCAAAGTGTGAATTTACCTTGTACTGACGATGTAGAATATTTGCACTCAGAACTCGTGATAGATCTACTCGTCACACTCCAATCAATCTATCGTAGGCAAACAATAGTAACCACACATAATCAATCACTCAGCAAATTAGAAAGAACGAATAAACACTTCGGAAAACTTCGAAAACAAAACGAAACAATTTCCAACAATACCAAAATTATGTGAATTTGGCCTTATCAGAAAGTTTAGTTCAAGAGCTTCGATTTGCAAAAAGAATCAACTCAAACGGAGTTACGAAACTCAAGTTATGATCAAACGAAGTTCAAATCTAAAACTAGTTGAATTCAAAATTTAAAACTCTCAAAAACATGTTTAAGTTGTTTTACTGGAAAGAGTGCTTCGTAACGAAGACGTGGGCGTTGGTTTCGTTGGATTTGGACCAACGAGTAAAAAGTTGTGGCCGTTTGAAGTTTAGGAGCTAATTTGTAAAAGAAATAATTACAGACGGGTCCCTGGCCGAAACTAAAAAGAAAAAGAAAAAGTTAACGAGCGAACGCTCGCTATCTAGCCCTAACTAGTGAACGTTTACTAATTAGATCTAACTTAAAAAGAAAAACCCGATCTGTAAGGAAATACCCGACGGTTTTGAGGTTTTACCGGCCGGGGATGGTTTTTTAAAAAAAACGGCGGCGGCGGTTTTCTTCGGGCGGATCGGGTCCGGCGGGTCGGGGCGGATCCGGCCGGCGGTGGAATCCGGCGAGCGGCGAGGGCAGCGTGCGGCGGCACGGGCGATGCGAGGGCGAGGCGCGGCAACGGCGAGGCAGCAGCGGCAGCTAGCGGGCGGCGGCGGCGCTTGGCGCAGCGGCAGCTAGCGGGCGGCGGCGGCGCTTGGCGCAGCAGCAGCAACAAGCGGCGGCGGTGGCAGAAACGCGCGGCGGCGGCGGGAGCGAGATGCAGCGCGGCGGCGAAGCGAGGGCAGCGGCGGAACGGGCCCGGGGCGATGCCCTTTTATAGGCGGAGAGGGGGAGGAGTGCCGTGCAGAAGGGGGCAAGGGAAGGCGGCGGCGGCAGTGTCCGTGATGGACACGGCGGCGGCGGCGCTGGCGTGCGGGCGCTGGGCCGCGGCCTGGCAGGAGCTGGGCCGGCCCAGTCGGGGATTATATTTTTTTAGACGACCAAAATAAAAGAAAAGGAAAATAATTCCAATATATAATATAAGCATATTATATGTCAAAATTTACAGAAAAAGAAATCCTACAAGATGGACATTTTCCTACTGTCAAATAAAATGCCCACAAAAATCTAAAAAATCAAAAGGTGCTACTATTGCAAATAAAAACCAATAAAAACCATTTAAAATACCAAAAGACTTCAAATTTATTTCTCTCCAATTTTCTGCTGTAGGGAATCATGTTACCCTATTTTCCATGTAATTTATTTTTGGAGAAAAATAATTTGAATAAAAACCAAATAACTCAATATTTGAAATTGAGTTCCACATAATTTCAGAATGACTTCCAACTCATATTTACTATAATTTGAAGAAGTCATTTTATCTTCTCTCTGGAAAATCATTGAGTCGCATAAAGTTTATGAATCTGAAATATCTCGAGATTGAAATTCAGAATCCTTTCAAACCCTTTATCATTTAAAGTAAATAGAAGAAGTCATATTATTTTCACTCTAGGGTTTTATGTTGAAAAGAATTTGAATTCCCTTGGAGATCAAAAAGCAAAGTGAAAGTTTTGGGAAAGTCATTTTATTCCCTCTCATTTAACTTTCAAAAGTTTCAAATTTCACTCAATTTCACACAGCACATCAAACAACAATCAAATCTATCTATTTATTATAACATTCCAAAATTTAGAATTTTGGGATGTTACACGCCGCCGCCGTTAGCCACCGCCGCCGCGCCGTCCTGCCGTCGTCCCGATCCGATGTAGCCGCCGTTTTTTTTAATGTTTGGTTGTTTTTCCAAAACCCTAGATCTATTTTTTTAGATCGGTTCGTTTTTTTCGGGTTTAGTTAGTTAGCGGACGTTCGTCCGTACGTTCGTTTTAACGAACGCGGTTCTCCCGTTAGTCACAGACAGCGAACGTTCGTTCGTTAGTTTGTTCGTCGGTTTTCTTTTTCGGGGCTTCTTCCGCGGTTATTTTCGATCGCGATTTCTGGCCTGATCTTGTTTTTAGTTTTTCTTTTCGCTCGAGAGTCGGAATCAGGCGATTGAAAAGTCAAGATCTTCGTCTCGACGCCCTCTTTCCATTTAACCAACTTAAACAAGGTTTTGCTACTGTAAAATTTGACCTTAGACCAATCTAGTAAACGGATCTTGTTTCTTTCGTAGTTTGAGTTTCGTTGCTCCGTTTGATTTGATTCCTTTTGCAAACCGGAGTTCTTAAGTTGAACTTTCTGGTTAGATCTTCTTATTTGGAGTTATGTTTGTGCATCTTTGCTTGTTTGCTTATGTATGCTATTGTTTGCGTGCGATAGAATTCCCGGAGTGCGAAGCGTGCTACTACGAGTCTCTAGGTTTTGCGAAGCATCGGCAAGGCAAGTAACACTTTGATCATACCCTTTATTACCCAGTTTTATGCATTAGATCAAACCCTCACACATTGCATGAGTAGGATCTCTTAACTTGTGGGACTGGGAAGTAGATTGAGGTAGAACCTATTACCTGCATTATTTTTAACCCCTTGGGAGTTACTTTTACGTTATGCTTAGGTTGCCATGCTATGCTCGTAGACGTGGTTTGGGTTTGAGTGAAATCTATGACATATGTGAGTTGTTAATTAATGGTTCAACTTAAGGTGGCTACTTGAATACACATCCGGGTGGATTGGTTGCAGGGCACCTGGAGAATCCAGTGTTGTCCTAGGAAATCCCGGGGGTACCGTGTGATTATCCTATGGAATGTCACCCAGGCTCAAAGGGATCATAAAACTATTCATGTTAGAAACTTCCGTGTGCAGCCACAATGCCATTATGGGCTCTGGCATAATATGAGTAAGTTGTGTGAGCTCTTTCAGTGGTGGACTAGCAGATGTAGGGGAAAGTAGGTGTACCGGTCCACCCGGGGTAAAGAGTGAATGCTTCTGAAAGACTGTGTCTCGGTCATCCATTTCTCAAACACCACGCAGCGCGAGAAATCCAACGGAGGAGATCGAGTCTTGTGAGGAAAAGTGCGCAAACCTCTGCAGAGTGTACAAACTAATCATGATTAGCCGTGTCCCCAGTTATGGACAATATTGAGTATCTGGTACTTGAATTATTGGTTGATCTCATCACTCTAAAAATTAATTTGTTGGGTTAATGATGACTACTTTAATTGGGATTGAGTTGGAGGTACCTTCTCAATGATATTTCAACTACCATGATAGTTAAAAATAAAAGTTATTCCTTTGTTGTAGGAAAAAATTGGCTTTACGCAAAAAACTTTAACCTTAGAGCCTCCACCAGCCAAATATGCATATAGTGTTAGCCTTTATTCTGTTACTTGCTCTACTGTGTTATCTTGCCAGCATATTCCATGTGCTGACCCGTTTCGGGCTGCAACATGTTACGTTGCAGACTTTTTAGACGAGGAGTAAGACGTGCTAGGTCGTTTGTCATGCACTCAGCTATGCCGTTGGAGTTGATGGACTCACTTAACTTCCAAGCCTTCCGCTGTTATTTTGTTAGATGGCCTTATGCCATAGACTATTGTAATAAGTTCTTCTTTGAGACATTCGATGTAATCAGTGTGTGATTGCCACTATGTTATAAATCCTTCAAGTACTGTGTGTGTCAGCATTACCGATCCAGGGATGACAGAACACAGAGACATCGGTCCATTCAGATCGTGGTCGCTACAAGGACTGCCCCTATGGCACGCCCCTCATAGCCGTCGGCCTCCCCCCCTTTATATACACGGGCAGGGGGCACCCCAAAGACACATCATTTGTTCTCTTAGCCATGTGCGGTGCCCCCCTCCACAGTTTGCTCCTTCGGTCATAGCGTCGTAGTTCTTAGGCGAAGCCCAGCGCGGATCACATCACCAACACCGTCGCCATGCCGTCGTGCTGACGGAACTCTCCCTCGACCCTCTACTGGATCAAGAGCTCGAGGGACGCCATCGAGCTGAACATGTGCTGAACACAGAGGTGCTGTACGTTTGGTACTTGAATCGGTTGGATCGTGAAGATGTTCGACTACATCAACCGCGTTAATACAACGCTTCTGTTTTCTGTCTACGAGGGTACATAGACACACTCTTCCCGTCTCGTTGCTATGCATCTCCTAGATAAATCTTGCGTGAACGTAGGATTTTTTTTTTTAAATTGCATGCTACGTTCCCAACAAGGACCCCCTAGTCCAGGACTCCCTCAGGTGATACATGGATGAAGTTACACATCCATGTCCTAGGCCAAGGCCTTTCGTTCACGAAAAATAGTTGGGTTGGGGATGATCTCTAGAGATACATGTCCTTGAATCACAGGATCTTCGCCAGACTACAAAAAATGACCCGAAAGTTTTGAAGTGTGT
>LR738711.1:856500066-856517600 GCA_902687465.1 Secale cereale | reverse complement strand
GTGTGTGTGTGTGTGTGTGTGTTGATGTACCAAGCTTGGTGTGGATTGATAGACATGTCCATCGCACACCCCTACACCATCCTTTATCCGCCGCACTTGCAGTACGAACCATCTATTACTATGTATCAAATGGAAGTGAAAATTACATTTGTGTGACACCTGGTTCCACTTATTGTACGTTATGTCCTTATGTGTTTGATGTTGGTAGGCCGTGATTGACCAATGTTGAAAGCACGTGGTTAGGGTGAAGCAAGATGGTGACAGAGATGATTGCAAATCAAAGAATAAGTTTGACCAAAAATCACACAGTAAACCATCGATGATTCCACGATGGTTGGTAATGATGGATCAGACAACTAGCAACAACCCATCGAAGGCAGTGGCCAGTTACCCGCAAAATAAAATAGAAGGCAGTGCTCAGAGGTGAGGACGCCTTCGATACCCAGTGGTTAGGGTGATCACAAATGGAGGAGAGCATGGTGCATTGAGGGGCTGCAAGTCAACCAGAAGGGGAAGGAGGAGACCACGAGTGGAGTAAATCATTTTTTTCACAGAACACAATTTAAGAAATTGTGAAAGGATATAAATATTCTAACCATCTCTACCTGTATGATTGTTTTCATTTTTTCTTTTCTTTGACCTTTTCGAGGGGATTTTCTTTGATGAGTTTCAAAACGGGCGGATCCACACTCTAATTTCAGCCCAGTTTTGCACAACCAAACGGGCGAGAAAACAATAAAGCCCACAGAGGCCCAGTTACGCGTGGATCGTCTGCTTCCTCTCCACACGATCTGAAAAACCCTAGACCCAGCGGCTACCGTCCCCCCTGAAAACTCTGCGCGCCAAATGCTCGAACACGTTCCCGCCAAAGCCACATCCGCGCATTCACAATAGATCCACGCTCCGCGTGCCTGCCCGCCTGTGATTGAGAGAAAGAGCCCGAGAAAGAGATAGGAGAGAGAAAGGGAGAGCAAGAGAGGGAGGAAGAGGCGAAGCCATGGATGACGCGCCCGCCGACGCCGCCGCATCCGGCCGCCGCACCCGCACCCGTGGCACCGAGGCGGTGGCGCGCTCCGCCGCGCTCGAGCGCCTCCGCGCCATCCGCGGCGGCGGCGCCCGCTCCGCCGCCGCCGTCCAGGTGCGGATGGAGGACCCGATCTACGACACCGTCGCCGAGGAGGACTACGCCGCCCTCGTCGCCCGCCGCCGCAGGGACGCCGGCGCCTTCATCATCGACGACGACGGCCTCGGCTACGTCGACGACGGCCGCGAGGAGGACTGGACCCACCGCGCCCTCCCTTCCTCCTCCGACGAGGGATCTGGCGGCGAGGATGGCGCCCCCCGCAAGCGGAAGCCGCCGCGCCCTCCCCAGGCGAAGCGTCCGCCCCAGCAGTCTGCGGCGGCGGCGTCCCTCTCCGCCGCCGGTGCGATGACGGGCAAGGATCGCCTCTCCGCCATGTTCACCTCCTCCTTTTTTAAGAAGCCGGGCAGCGACCGCACCAAGGGCTCGTCGCTGGCCGCGGACAGCATCGTGGACGACGTCATCGCCGAGTTTGCCCCCGACGAGAACGACCGTGAGGAGCGCCGTCGTCGTGTTGGCAGGGTCTCTGCCCCGGCACCGCCGCCTGCACCAATTGCCCAAATCAAGGCAATTCAAACAGCCGTACATGCTGAAATGGAGGTTAGATCGGATAATGGGTTCGAGACTGATGTGGTTTCAGACCATGGAAACGATATGGAGGCGGAGTTACAGCCAGAGGAGGTGGAATTGAAGCCTGATGTGGAAATGCAACCCAAATTAGAAGCAGCTCCAGGTTCTAGTGCTGAATTGGTTGATGAGAATAAGAGCTCGGAGGAACTGAAGCAGGAGGCTAATGGGGAGGTGAAGATAGAGAAGGTGCACCGCTTAAACGCTAAGATTAAGGCAGAGGGCACCAGGAATGGTGATATGTTGAGTGCAACAGCAGGTTGGATGAAGATATGTGGGGAGGGGGAGAATGCAGGAGGCGAGGGGGAGGTGTCTGTTAATGGTAACACCGATGTGGATGAAAGCTCGGAGTTTGAGCTGAAGGATGGAGCACTGCCGTTCTATGTGCTGGATGCATATGAGGAGCCCTTTGGTATTAATTCAGGCACAGTATATTTGTTTGGAAAGGTAAATATCATTCCTACTAAGTTTCTATTGAAGTATTGTAGTGAATAATCCCTATAAGAGACATACGTTTAGTTGCCGGCATCTGTTAAGTGCTTTGTTTTGTTCACACAATATTTCACCAGCACCAAACTAAGTGACTCTTTAGCTTAGTAGGATAAATGATTTATATAAATTATGTGGTGCTTTATGTATTTTAGTATCTGAATGAATGAATGTATTCCATAGAGGCACTGATCATTACTTCCATAAAGTAGGCAATTATTTTTTGAAGCTCCATATATTGCCAAAGTCAAGTATGTCAGAAATGGGTATCAACTTTGTTGAATAGTTACATGTTCTGTTGGATTATCAGCTATTACATGTTTGCAGCTCTAGGTTATACACTACACTTTTTGACCACCTGCTTTTCTTTCTAGGTCGTAATAGGCAAGCGGTTCCATAGTTGTTGTGTTGTTGTAAAAAATATGCAAAGGTGCATATATGCAATCCCAAGCAGTTCAGTATTCCCAAGGGACACAATATCAAGGATAGAGAAGAACTCCACAAGTTCTGATGCTTCACCATCACTTCGAGCAACTTTACATGTGAGAGATTGATTATTTTCATACTAAGTTTAATGCTCATTGCAACATATTAATCTTATATGCACACTACATATCTCTTACCCAGGAGTTGTCATCTGGACTAAAGAGTGAAGTAGCTGAGAAGTTGTCTGACCTCAATGTTTTAAATTTTGTGATGACTCCAGTCAAGGTTTGTAGGTGGAACCATCCTGTAGCTCCAACCCCTGTAATATCCTTGTCTATGCTAATTGTTCATATTTTGCATGCCTTAGAGGAACTATGCATTTGAGAGGACCGATGTACCAATCGGTGAGCAGTATGTCCTGAAAATCAATTACCCATACAAGGTATGTTTCTTGAACAATGGATCTTCTGTTTCATATTTTCTTTTTTCCTTATATCTTATGCATTTTCGTAGGATCCTGCGGTACCAGCTGACCTTAGAGGTGAACATTTCCGTGCGTTACTTGGGACAAACAATAGGTATGATCCATAAAATGTGGGACCCATGCTGTACACAACAATTCCAGTGCTGTACTCCATGCCAAATCCTTTCCTCACACACAGTAACCATTGTACCTTTTCAGTGCACTTGAACTGTTTCTCATCAAAAGGAAGATCAAGGGTCCTTCATGGCTATCGATTTCTAAATTTGTGGCATGTCCATCTACTCAGCGGGTATAGCCTTGACTTCATGCTGTCCTCTCATTCCAGGCTGTGTTTTATATCCAAGTTATTTGATACTCTTATGGCTCCTGCCTAAATTCTTTGTTGCATTATATTGGTGCTGATGGGTTTTGGCATTTCCACAGGTCAGCTGGTGTAAATTTGAAGTCACAGTCGACTCCCCGAAAGACATTTCTGTTTTGATGACTAGTACCACACTGGAAGTCCCCCCAGTTGTAGTTGCGGCTGTTAATCTTAAAACTATCATAAATGAGAAACACAACGTTCATGAGATTGTGTCAGCATCGGTCATATGCTGTCACCAAGTAAAAGTAAGCATGCTAATCTGGGTTGAAGTATTTTATTCTAGTATTTGTTTGTACATACTTAAGCAGTTTAGGTGTCAGGTAAATGATTATCCTTTTCTTCTGGAACAAGATTTTTGAGAAAAGCTGACATACCTTGGCATGATGTATTAAGCAAATGAACCTTCCATGTCTCTGAAAATATGAAGCAGTTCCTTTTTAGACAAACTGATGCACTTTGGGTTTATCTGAAACAATTACCGAGTCTACATATTTGTGAGATTATTTTATAAGCCAGAGACACTTTCTACCAAATAAATGCTGTTTGCCTTTTGGGGTCATTTCAGATTGATACTCCAATGCGTTCTGAAGATTGGCAGAAACGGGGAACGATCAGCCATTTTACTGTTATGCGCAAGCTTGAAGGCAGCATATTTCCAATAGGCCTCACCAAAGAAGCTTCTGATAGGAACCAGAAGGCTGGTAGCAACGTGCTGGCACTAGAGAGCAGGTGGGTACTGTTGTTGCGTATGCATTTTGCATGTTACTTTGAACAAATCCGAGTTCTCATCTTTGCATTTATTAATCTTTTTTATTCCATTTTCAGTGAACGCGCTTTGTTAAATCGCTTGATGATTGAGCTTAGTAAACTTGATTGTGATGTACTTGTGGGGCACAACATTTCGGGATTTGACCTGGATGTCCTTCTGCACCGTGCTCAGGTTTTTATAATTATATTTCTGGTTAATTTTGGTTCCTCCAGGGAAGCTGTACTAGTAGCTCCATGTTCTCTTTGAAGTAGATGGAAAGGGTTCTGTTGATGTTTTATTTTCAATGTTCTGGACAAAGTGGTCAGCAACATGTTAGAGAACTTACACTATGATTGTACTAATGTCTAATCATGTTTTAATTCAATCAAATAAGAAATATTCCTATGCCCTTTTTCTGCTAGACCTGCAAAGTACCAAGCAGCATGTGGTCCAAAATTGGTCGCCTTAGAAGATCAGTAATGCCCAGGCTTACCAAAGGAAACACACTATATGGTTCTGGGGCAAGCCCAGGAATTATGTCCTGTATTGCTGGCCGTCTTCTCTGTGATACCTACTTATGCTCTCGTGATCTTCTGCGGGAGGTAACCAGCATTTTAATTCTTTGGTGCAATCTTAAAGCCAAAGTCAACAACTCTAACCTATATGTTTTACGCAGGTGAGTTATTCTCTGACACAACTTGCAGAGACGCAATTGAAAAAAGACAGAAGAGAGGTTTCGCCACATGATATACCTCCAATGTTCCAATCATCGGGAACACTTCTAAAGCTGGTGTGGTTTCTTTGAATTCAAAAATCATGTTTACTTCTTTCAAGAGAATGCCATGTCTTAAGAATTATGAACTGATGCAAACTTCAACAATTTGTCATCCTCATCTAGGTTGAGTACGGTGAGACTGATGCATGGCTTTCTTTGGAGCTCATGTTTCACTTGAGTGTTCTCCCGCTTACACGCCAACTGACAAATATTAGTGGTAATCTGTGGGGAAAAACTCTCCAGGTATACCATCATTATTTGTATGCAAAGTATACATCTGCAAAAATGCAGTCTTTCTTTGAAAAAAAGACAAAAACAATGTTGTGTTGACATGATCTCTCACATGAAATGGACGCAGGGTGCTAGAGCTCAGAGGGTAGAATATCTACTGTTGCATTCATTCCATGCAAAAAAATTCATTGTACCAGATAAATTTGCTGCACGCAATAAGGAGCTGAACTCTGCAAAACGAAAGCTTAATGCTGATACCGAAGGTGGAAACGCTGCGGATGGTGCTGCTGATCCTTCCATTGATGATGAGGTGCATAATGGTGATCAAGGTAAAGCAAGAAAAGGCCCTTCATATGCTGGTGGCTTGGTTTTGGAGCCTAAAAAGGGTCTATATGACAAGTATATTCTACTTCTGGACTTCAACAGTCTTTATCCTTCAATAATTCAGGTGAGTCGTTATTTTTCACAGATTCTGCAAGTTCTGGCTTATTCTGCATGAGTTGACTGTTAAGCGACACCCTTGATTTATATTCACTGTTTCTTCTATTCTCTTCTCTGCTCAGGAATTCAATATCTGCTTCACCACTGTTGAGCGCTCTTCTGATGGCAATCTCCCTAACCTGCCAACTTCAAAGGCTACTGGTGTTTTACCTGAGGTGCTTACATACATATATGCTTTATTCGGATACATGGATTTCTTCTTTACTTGGGGGAATGGGACAAACACTCTTTTGCAAGTTTTGAGCCGCTGGCAGGGTAACAACGTACTAACGTGCCATAGGTGGGATACCCTATGGGTAGCACCCATATTGCTTTGGAACTTTGCCACCAAGAATATAGTCAATAAAAAGTTTGCTTTCAGCTCATCCTTCTGAGTAACTTGTTATTAATAATCAGAGTTGTAATTATAGAAATAAAATATGCTATCCCTGCTTGGCCACCACACCTGTTCATGCTTTTGGTTTGGACATTGGAATTTTGTAAACTTGTTCGGTGTGATTCTATCTTACAAGCTACTCCCTCCATTCCTAAATATAGGGCGTTTTGGTATTTCAAATCGGACTACCAAAACGTCATAGGAACGGAGGGAGTACTATATTTCTTAACTATATCCAGTCTTTGTAACTAAGCAGAACCAAAATTGTATCCCAACACCCCCCCCCCCACCCCCCCACACACACAACCCCCAAATTTTAATTGCTGTTAGAATTGGCAAACCTGGGTTTTGGAACAGACTACTGAGACATATATTCTTCTGTTCATTTTGGTGTACAAGTAATACTTGATAAACACCCAAAATTTTCTAATCTATCAGTGCTCCAGCAAGTTCTGCAATGAAACTTATTGACTTCTTATGGATGCTTGAAGAAGTGTCACTAAGAATTTAGAGTGATCGGCCGTAACACAAAAGGCTTGGACTATACTTTAGCATGTGATTCCTTGTCCTGTCTTTAATTTTCTTTGCACTTCAGTTATTGATGAAATGCAGCTTATCGTCAGGGCATAATTTTGTTCTAACATATTTGCAATCATGGCTAACAACACAGTTGCTGAAGAGTTTGGTCGAGAGGAGAAGAATGGTTAAATCATGGCTCAAAACAGCCTCCGGTCTCAAAAGGCAGCAGTTTGATATTCAACAGCAAGCTTTGAAGCTTACCGCAAACAGGTAAAGAATACTGTTGCAAACTAAATTCTTAAGTGTACTCTTCTCTGGCATCCATAAGGAAGTCTAGTATAGTCGATGGGCTCTAAGTAGAGTCCAAGTAAGCCTTTTGTGTTTGTAATTCCTTTTGCATTTGTCCAGTATGGTCGACTGTCTCTAACTTATCCTTTTATCCTTATGTCCCAGTATGTACGGTTGCTTGGGCTTTTCTAATTCTAGGTTTTTTGCAAAGCCACTTGCCGAGCTTATTACCCTGCAAGTGAGAACATACTTTCTCTCCTTCAGAAGTAGATTTACAAATATGTACAACTAATTTGTTGTGACTGATATATGCTATGATGCCCCTGCAGGGGAGAGAGATCTTGCAAAACACTGTTGATCTGGTTCAGAATAATTTAAACTTGGAGGTATGTACTCCCTCCGTTCCTAAATATAAGTCTTTTTAGACATTTTAAATGGACTACAACATACGAATGTATGTAGACATATTGTAGAGTGTAGATTTACTCATTTTGCTCTGTATGTAGTCACTTGTTGAAATCTCTAGAAAGACTTATATTTTGGAACGGAGGGAGTATATTACTAACTTATGAATATAAATATCTCAGCGGTAAATAACCTTTCTAAGATATCCAAAGAACCTTGTTTATAAGATGATCGAATGCCAACTTTCTTTACGAATAAATTGGTCATATTGATATTTCTTTTCATTGTATTGGACAGGTTATTTATGGTGACACAGACTCCATAATGATATATACTGGACTGGATGACATCTCCAAGGCAAAAGCAATTGCTGGAAAGGTCATTCAGGAGGTAGTACTCTGATATAGAAGTCTCAGCCTTGGATATTAAACTATGAGCAGTACAAAAAACATCATCTTTCCATAACTGTTTATGCAGGTGAACAAGAAGTACCGTTGTCTGGAGATCGATCTTGATGGTGTATACAAAAGAATGTTGCTTCTCAAAAAGAAGAAATATGCTGCCATTAAAGTGGCACTAGATGGTAGTTTACGAGAGGTGTGTGTGTGTGTGTGTGCTTATTCCAACTTCATATTTATCTTGGAAAACTAGGCGAGGTATTCTAACATGCTTGATACAGAACATTGAGCGCAAGGGACTCGATATGGTCAGGCGTGATTGGAGTTTGCTGTCAAAAGAAATTGGTGATTTTTGCCTGAATCAAATTTTGTCTGGAGGGTAAGTATTTTATTCGTCATTCATTTTGCTCGAGATGTTCCCTTTTATCTCATCCATGTTAAAACTGTTTCTACAGGACATGTGATGATGTTATTGAGTCAATACATAATTCTCTCGTCCAGGTGAGTAGCCCACAATATATTCTTCATCTCTTAAGTTTTCCTTTTCCATGTTTTCTGAGAGGCATTAATTTTGGTTGCTACCGCTCCACACTTCAGTTTTGACTGTGCAGTCATTAGCACAATATTTGTTAGTGTAATAATGTACGATTGACTGAATATGAGTATTGTTGCAGGTCCAAGCACAGATGAAAAGTGGTGAAATAGAGCTTGAAAAATATATCATCACAAAGAGTCTAACGAAAGCGCCAGAAGATTATCCAGATGCTAAAAACCAGCCCCATGTCCAGGTAAGATTTACCTGTTTTATTTCTTTTCGTCATGGTTTCTGAGATTAATGGGAAACTGATGAGCTGAGCTAAGTGTTATCTTCCTTCGATTGTGTTGGAATTTTCAGGTTGCTTCAAGACTGAAGCAAAATGGTTTCTCTGGATGCTCTGCAGGTGATACAGTTCCATATATTATCTGCTCGCAACAGGTATTGCAATGCTGTGCTTTTCTTGTTGTCTTATTATTTGTTCCATATATTATTTTCTCGCAACAGGTATCCCTAAGTAGTACTCCCTCCGTCCCATAGTATAAGAGCGTTTTTGACACTACACTAGTGTAAAAAACGTTTTTATATTATGGGACGGAGGGAGTATTTGTTAACCTCTGCTTTGACACAATGATAACTCATTAAGGGAACGTAATTATTCGTTTGTTTGAAATGATTGTGATCTTAAAAATGAAACCTCACGGCAGAATGTTTTGGAAATATCTGTTTTTAGCTTTTTTTTTAAAGTACTCTTACCAGACCTTAAAATTTACTTGACTATCAAGATGCAAATCTAACTTTATTTGACTATTCCAAACAGGATTCAGATAATACACATTCTGGAGGAATTGCTCAAAGAGCTAGACATCCAGATGAGTTAAAACGAGACCCGAACAAGTGGATGATTGACATCGAGTACTACTTGTCACAGCAGGTCCTCCCTTTTGCACATAAGCAAACATATAGTTCTTGTATGCCAGATTTTTCTGTACTCTGTTTTTTATTCTAAATTGCTTTTACAGATTCATCCTGTCGTTTCTCGTCTGTGTGCTTCCATTGAGGGTACTAGCCCAGCCCGACTGGCTGAATGTCTTGGACTTGACTCATCGAAGGTGTGCATCCACTCTTAATTATTGGTTAGCTATCTAATTTGTATATTTTTCATGTGTTTTTAACCCTTCTAAATCCTTGGAATTAGTTCCAATCAAGATCAATCGGGTCTAGCAACGAGGATACGTCTACCATGCTCTTATCTGTAATTGATGATGAAGACGAGAGGTAAACATATAATATACTTATTTCGCTTTTATCCTGTACTCTGTAACTTCCAACTAAAAATAACATGAGTAATACTTGCAGATATCGTGGCTGTGAGCCGCTGCGCTTATCATGCCCAAGCTGTACCAATACCTTCGAGTGCCCCCCTGTGTCCAGTCTGATTGCTGGTTTATCAGATCCAAATGAAGGAAAAGATGCTACTGTGAATTTCTGGCGTCGGATGCGGTGCCCAAGATGTCCAGATGATACTGCTGAGTGCAGAGTTTCTCCTGCTGTGCTTGCCAACCAGGTTAATACCACTTAATGTAATAGTAATACTATGATCTAGCATTCAGATTGCTGAACTGAAATTGATTTTTTTCCATGCCAGATAAAAAGACAGGCTGATAATTTCATCAATCGGTATTATAAAGGTTTACTGATGGTAAGTATAGTTTACACTTCCGATTGGTATTTCACATTCTCTGGCCCTTGCGTGCCTGTCTACATTCAATGAACCTTTTCTTTTGACATATGTCTTTCCAGTGCGATGACGAGGGTTGCAAATATTCAACTCACATCGTGAACCTTAGAGTGATGGGGGATTCTGAGAGAGGAACCATCTGCCCGAACTATCCACAATGCAACGGCCGTTTAGTAAGACAGGTTTGTTGATACAGGGTTAAGTTTATAATGTGCTTATTTGTTCTTTGATTTGATGGCTACTAATACCGATTCTGTGTGCTGACAGTACACAGAGGCAGATCTATACAGGCAATTGTCCTACTTTTGCTATGTTCTTGATGCAACCCGGTGTCTTGATAAGGTTAGATATAACAACCCAATTGCTGGCTTTTTTCTTTTCCCTTTGTTAATGCCATAGTTGATGTAAAGATTTTTTGATGCAGTTGGACCAGAAGATGCGGCTTCCTTTTGAGAAAGAGTTTTCAGTATTAAACCAAACAATAAGCTCGGCATTTCTGGAGATTCAGAAAATCCGAGACAGATGTGCTTTCGGATGGGTTCAATTGACAGATCTAGCAGTGTCAATCTGATGAGCTACTGTTTGCATCTCAAACGGTGCTGATCTGAGCATGGGCTGTGGGATATTGCGTTGTTGAAACTAGATCTGTTGTCGAAGGTGAAAGGAACTGGAAACCAGATGATGACCTTGGCCACTAGCCGCTGATGCGTTTCCTGGCCTGCAAAGGGTGGAGTTGCCCACATCATGTTGCATTTAAATACAAATGTTCTAACCAGTTATTTCAGAGACCCTCCTTGGTGCTATCCCTAGATTTTCGAAGTGTATATTGTACTACTGTTGTAAATATGTTGCACCCATCAATCCCATGGTTCTGTAGTGACATACTTTGAATACTAAATTTATCATCAGTCAGTTTTTATCATCTTAAATTTATCACAATCCAGATGCTTATTTACTGATTCTCATGTCTTTAAACAAGGTTTATTATGTATCAGAAACTAAAAGGAAACAAGGTTTTGTTTCAGTATATAAGATAGATCACTAATGCTCTGATGGATGGAATCCTTGACAAAGAGCATGTTGTTCCAGTTCTGTTGGATTTTTCAGGTGTTTTTTTATATCTGCCAGATATCTCACTTGTAGTCCTTATCAAATGGAAGACTGACTGAATCAGTTATTTGCATAATCTGACACACATACGAAATACATTAGGGTTCTTGTCCTGTGAACTCCAGGCTGTGGCAGTGTGAACCACAAGAACTAGCTTGGTATATATGTCAGATTCTGCATAGTAAACCCTAACCCAACTACTCCCTCCGTTCCTAAATATAAGTCTTTTTAGAGATTTCAATATCGGAAAATCAATTCGGCTTCGGGGTGCATTTGCACCTGGGCCCACTTTTAATTTTTCCAAATGTCGAAAAAATTGAAACAATTTTTTTTGTCATCTTTGTCACATACAAATGCGACCTGCAAATTTTGAGACAAAAATGTCAAATCATTTTGGCTTGCGAAAAAAAACAAAAAAACAAATCAAAGACCAAATGTCACCCAAAATTTGCTTTTTTTTCGCCGACGAAACACCGCTGCTCCGTTTCGCGTGAATTTTGTCAAGCATGTTTGCGACACCAATACGATCATCTACAATTTTTTTCAGAATTTTTTGAAAACATTTAATTTGTTTTTTCGGGATACTGTTCATCCAGGTGCAAATGCACCTGGGAGCCAGAACGCCTCCCCCAATAACATGTGTGGGTAAGTATGCACATTGTTAGTAGAAAATAAATTTCATTTTCTCATTCTTGATGTTACAACATTTATGAGATCAGGTTGAAGCATATATAAGGTACAATCATTCTTTTATTTAAACATAAGGTATCCAAGTTTTGCTTGCTTTGCTAATTTTGTAATGCACACAACTTGTTTGATGTTACGCCTACAAATTTTTAAAACAGAGTAGATCTTCCCAAATTTGGTCATGGAGATGACTTATCTGATCATATGCCTACAAAAAAAATAGAGCAGATGGCATAATTTTTTTATACAACCCACACTAAACTATCCTTACAATACCTTGGCCATGCACTTATATCAATTTACTTTACTCCAACAATACTAAGACAAAAAATATTAACCGAGCCAATACAAACAAAATCCTTCAATTTTCCTACTTAATTATCAGCAGATAAATAAGCAACCTATTAACTCTCTAATTCAGTTCTACTAAAGACCATCTAATGGAGGAACAAAAGTATTGGCTCTTTGAGCTACGTATAGGTCTATACCTTTCCTAATGGTATACTAAATTATATTTCGACAACTACTTGTATATATTTACCTTTATGCTTCTTCTAATTCATTTCTTTATACTATAGTCAATCAATTAAGCAACTGGTTGACAACACAAAAATACATGATAGATGATATTTCTCCTTCACAAAGCTTTATAAGCAGAGTTGAACACAAGACCAGAGAAGTTGCAGAGGGATTTACACGCCATATAATAGCACCCTGAGCTATATAGGCAGACACACGTCATTTAAATAGCCTTGGTGTGGTTGTTTTTTATCTCCTGCTAGTAGGCAAGACCAAGACATGCATGTGGTTGAGTTTTTCTATCTCCTGCTTATAGGCAAGCGCAAGATCGAGACATGAAGTCATTGACATTAGGTAGAGTCATTCATGCATGTTCCATTAGTATTGAAAATGACCACATCGACTAAGTAGCTCTTCATGGTAGGTGTGTCCGGTGGGCTGTCATTGGCGAAAGCACAAATGTATTCCATATGACTGAACTCATTGTTTAAGCTCTCAAAATGTCTTCGGATTGTAAAGTGTATCGTCAAGGTGCTCTGCATATCTTACTTATGTCGTCTTTAGTTGATTCCAGAATGAAACTGGTATAGATTGTACTGAAAAGCACTAAAAAGAGTTGAATAGATTAGCACCAAAGTAAGTTAATATGTACTCCCTCCGTAAAGAAATATAAGAGTGTTTAGATAACTAAAACAGTGATCTAAACGCTCTTATATTTGTTTACAGAGGTAGTAGCAAACATAAAAGTCTTCGCACTGATTATATTAACCATCATGTAACACAATCACCTAAATTACTAAACTCCTTGGGGTTAAAACTCCTGGGAACGATTATTTCTGACATCAGTTTGACACTTTCCTCACATGTTTTTTTTTTAAAGCACTCGTTCCTCCCAACTGAGATGGCCCGTTTTGTTGGAGTGTGAAGTTTGTGTGCTGTTGGATATCCATCACAGGCGCATGTCGCTCGATCTGTTTTTTTTTTTTTTACTTTCCTCCAATTTCCTGCAAGTACTCCCTCGATTCTCTCTCTGACTCCCGATTTTCAGGTGCTTAACTTGTGTTAATCCCTCTGACTTTCTCGGTTTTTACGTGTGTAACTAACTCGGTGGTAGCAGATTTGGGTTCAACATGATAACATTTCATAATTTGCAAAATGAGAAATTTGCATGTTCATATTTTTTTTTGCGGTTGAAACTCTTTTCATGTTCACTGTGCAAGTGACGATTACATTTCGGTATTTGCAAATTAGGATTGGTTCATCTTCACCATGCAAAAAATGCGATTACATTTTACAATTTGAAAATTGGGATTTGTTCGTGCAAAAAATGCCCTATTACATCATAAGTTTTCAAATAGGTTGTGGGATTAATTAGACCTAATACAAAAATCAAATACGCGATGCATTGAAAAGGCTGACGTGGGATGGACACTTTTGACTGAGAGCAAGCGAGCTCGGATACTCTGAGGTTGTAGAGCTCGGCAGAAATGAACCTCCACGTCTAAATCCCTAAAGTCGGTACCCTAACCTCACCAATCCAGGTCGTTTTCAACCTTGAGGCTGTACCCAAACAGAAGGATTGCCACGTGGCATTGGGATAGGGCGGGATCGGTGAGTGAACGGTCATTTGCGAGTGGGTCCCACGAAATTAAACCCGGCTCTGTAGCCATGCACCTCTTCCTCGCTCTCGCTTCTACTTTTGACGCCGTGCTGGCTCGAGGACGTCGCCATGGCTGACTCCTGCCGCAGCTCGGCGGCGGCATGGCGAGGGCTACCGCTAACATGCGATTTTTTTATCCGCAACAATGTCACAGAGCGCCTGTTCAGGGCTCTTCCTTCTCCCGGCCAGCGCATCCCGTGTGTGCGGCATTGAGCAGGTGCGGCGACAGCGACCGCAGACAAAATTTTCTTTTACGTATCCGCGACAACGTCTATGAGCACCGGTTGGAGTGGCGTGTCCTGTGTGTGCGGCATCGCGGCAGTGCCGTAGAGTATGGCATGGCACGTCCATGACGCGCGCCACTCTCTCCTCGTTGTCTTCATCATGAGCCGGCCGGCCGCGGAGGTTGCAGGACCCCACCACCGAGGAGGCAGCCATGGCCATCTAGTCAGTCGCGTTAAGCTCTGTCGCAGCACCCTCAGACCCTCTCACTTCACGCAGCACGCTCGTGCACGGACACGGCAGCAACTGATGGTCACGGTGTGGCGCATGGCAATCCTGCCAGTCCATATGCTCACTGGCGTGTAGTCCATCTCTACTGCTTGCTAGCTATTGTTGTGCGCTCACTGCTACCATCTGCATGTTGCTGATGTTTCTAGCTCGTTGTAGTTCTGGTGCATGGCCGGAGCAACAAGACCAGCATCTCCCTCACGTTCACAAGATTATACCTCGGCCTAAGCAACAAAGCAGTGGAGCTCGCACAAGGTTCTACACCTCGCAAGCGGCAGTCGAGCTCGCACAACAAGCGGTGGATATCGTTATCGTTCACGGAGGGGCGGCGCAGCTCTAGACGGACGAGGCGCTGGAGCACAAACATACGGCAGTGGAGTTCTTACCGGCCGCGCCGATAGCGGCCGGCTCACACGTGAGCACGGCGACGGCATGGGCTGGGAGCCTGGGACGAGTACGGACATCACCCTGGCTCTTGGGCTGTTCCCTGTCATACTATTTTTTTGGTCAGTAAAATATCTACAGAACGAATACTACAGCACAATATTAGTTTTTCGTGTACTGGTCAAAGTAAACAATCCCAGCCTCTCGATGCCACATCATCAAATCCATCCCTAAAACGGTTAAAGGTTTATTTACATCGGGATCAGAAAGTACAGGATATCGATTTCAATTTAAACGCGGGGTCTGTTTGTATCACATATCACTACGAGAATTTACGTAGTTGCGACGCTGATACGTCCAAAATGCATCACTATTTTGTATCATACTTTATCCTTATTCATTGATATATTTCACGTTACGGTGATGTTCTTATGTTGTTTTGGTCTATTTTACACAATTTGCAAACTCTCCGATGCCGGAACAGCAGACGCAGGATTCAGCAGTAAAAAGTGGATGCTGAGTTGCTGAAGAAGAATACCTCCAAATTACCTGAAAATTGACGGGAGGTATTTTTCAGATGAATCACGAAGACACGCAAAAGGGGAGCCAGAGGGGGGGCCACAGGGTGCCCAGGCGGCCTGGGGGCGCGCCCCCTGGCCGCGTCGGGGGGGGGGGGGGGGCGCCTGGAGCCCCTGGCCCACCTCCGGACGCCCCCTTTTGCATATATATTCTCCGTTCTCCGAAAACCCTAAAAAGAAGACTTTTTACGGAGTTCCGCCGCCGCTTCGAGGCGGAACCCTACAGAGAAGAAAAGGGCATCTCCGGCGGGCAGATTCCGCCGGGGAGATCACCTCCCGAAAGGGAAGATCATCGCCATCGTCATCACCATCGTCACGAGCATCATCGAGATCATCATCAACATCATCCCCAACACCAGCACCATCTCCATCTTTATCCAAATCTCATCTTACAATCACAACTCGTGTTGTAACTTGTACTACCTATCCTCTCTACTCCATCGGTGTTGATTACTACTTTGTGGTGAATGCTATTGAGTTTTGTTGGAGAAATATTATTATGTCCAGATTGTTTATCACATATTTATCCCCGCTGATCATGGTCTCTTTTATGTCTCGTGAGTAGTTACCTTAGTTCTTGAGGACATGGGGAAAGTCTTGTTGTTAGTAGTCATATGCTGTTGAAGTATTATGTGTTGTTTGATACTTAAGTTGCGTTGTCATTCTACTAGTGGTGTTGTGTGAGTCGAACACCCAACACTTCGCCTTATTAAGGACCTAGGAGAATACATTGTGTATAAAGAATGCTTATGGTGGGTTGCCGGAGTGACAGAAACCTGAACCCCAGTTCGCACGCTTTTGCATAAGGGAATAATGGATCCTCGATCGTATTGCTATGGTTAGGCTTTTGCCTTAAATTCTATCTTGTATTTGCGGACGCTTGCAAGGTGTTTAATCATAAGAGTGCATTCATCTTAGTCTAGAGAGTGCACTAGCATAGATCCACCCACTCAACACTTATCAACACATAACATAGTATCGATACGGAATATGGTGAAAGCACATGACTACCTCTCCCGTGTATCCTCAGGAACGCTTTAGTCTTTATAAGTTCAGTTGCTAGGCCTCTCCTTTGCTAAGAAAGGATTGGGCCACTTGTTACTCTCAGTACCTTTTATATTACTTGCTTTTACTATCCTGTTGCTTATACCGAGAAAACCCCTAAAAGTTATCTTTCAGTGCTTGCAGTAATTTCTTGCTCAGAATCGCTTATCAATACCTTCTGCTCCTCGTTCGGTTCGACACTCTTACTTATCGAAAACGCTGCAATAGACCCCTTACGGTTGTGGGTCATCAGACGCCCTTATCTATGCCGACGCCCCCCGTCGGCATACGTGCATCTATGTCGACGGGGGCCGTCGGCATAGGAAGGCCGTCGGGACCGCTCGCGATATGCCTACGAGGGCCGTCGGCATAGCCCTGACCCACCAACCCGGTCAATGACGACCGTTTGATGGCGTTAGAACTACGCCGACGGGGGCTGACGGCGGCCGTCTGCATACATATGCTGACATCACCGATCCGCGTCGTCGACACGTCATCGATCCGTGCCATCGTTTGCGGAGGGGCCCGATACATATGCCAACGGCATAGCCGTCGGCATAGGCCTGGCCCATGCCCTCTGCCACATCATGGATCCGCGTGCGAGGACACATCATCGATTCGTGGGATCGTAGCTCCGTGTGCGAAGCAAAGCCGTCGGCACACCTCTATTTTTTATTTTGTCCTTATATTATTTATTATTTTGTACTTTTTCACAAGATAGCCATGTGTTTATTGTATTTTTTTATTAATACCTCCTACGTTTGTGGAAGCGTGGTGGCAGGCACCCGACACGCAGCTCTGGGGTGTGCCCCCCCTCACGGGCGTCGCCGCCGCCGTGTCCCGGAGGGGGGAAACGACCACGTCGGGCCTACGCGTAGGGAATGCTGTTGTGGGTTTGGGCCGGGACTGTGTTAGGGGTGTAGCTATGTGCTGGGCTATGACAACCAGGTGAACAGGTCCATCGGTCAAACTTCGTCCGGCAAAAGTCAAAGGGCTAGACCCGGCGGTCGTCTGTGTCAGGGTTAGACGGGACGGGGTACCTGTGGGGTAGCAA
>LR738711.1:856464626-856487887 GCA_902687465.1 Secale cereale | reverse complement strand
ACCGGTCAAACTCCGTCCGGCGAAAGTCAAAGGGCTAGACCCGGCGGTCCTTTGTGTCAGGGTTAGACAGGACAGGGTACCTGTGGGGTAGCAATGCCGCCACGTGTTGCTGTGGGCCCTCCTACGGTTGTGGAAGCTTGGTGGCAGGCACGTGGCACGCGGCTCCGGGGTGTGCCCCCCTCACGGGCGTCGCCGCCGCCATGTCCCGGAGGGGGAAACGGCCACGTCGGGCCTACGCGTAGGGAATGTTGTTGTGGGTTTGGGCCGGGACTGTGTTGGGGGTGTAGCTATGTGCTGGGCTATGACAACCAGGTGAAGAGGTCCACCGGTCAAACTCCGTCTGGCGAAAGTCAAAGGTGATGTAGGGTGGAACCCTAGGTGGAGATCTTTCACGAATTGGAGGGGAATCCCCAAGAACAAGAGGAGCACAAAGGGAAGAACACAAGAGAAACACTCAAGAACAAGCCCAAATCACACATCCACTAGACAAACAAACACACAAGATCACAAGGTACATGAACAACAAAGGGAAAGATACAAGGTAAAGTTCATATCCGTGAGGAGGTCTTGAATCCGCGAAGGATCTTCCCATTAGGGGTCTTGAATCCAAGGTGGATCTTCTCCTTAGAGGGGCCGCGGTCTCTCTCGTGGAGTAGATTCGTAATGGATGAGCAAAGCTCTATCTCACATATGAGCTAAACCAATTCTACCCTAGTACAGAGCTAAGGGACAAGTATATATAGTCCAAGGGGTAAGTTGGGGGATACATGGGGTAAAACCCCTTCAACTACGCGCAGGAAGGGCGGTAGTACCGGTCCTGGGGCCGGTAGTACCGGTTTTAGCAGATATAGCGGTTGTTCCGGTGCTGCATCGGCCTTGCACAGGTCGATCACAGAAGCTTGACCGGTAGTACCGGTCAACCGGTAGTTGAGCGGTAGTTGACCGATAGTACCTCTATCTCTACGCTGGGAAGATTCCTCTTCTTCCTTCTCTTCCATGCTTCTCTCGCGGATGGTGTAGTTGTAGAATTGCGCTCGCACTCCTCCTCCTCATCCATGGTGTTCTGACAATACCTATGTATGCACACGAGTGGAGTGTCAAGTAGTATACCATCCTCGAAGGGGTTAAGTGAACATGTGTAAAGGAGATGATTCACCTTTATGTATGAGAAGTAGAGGTCGCACGTGTCACTTGCCAAACAGACTCTTGACATGGGGATGTCCTTAGGATGCTCCGCATCATCCCCTCCCCCTTGGAAATGATCCAACCTCAGATCGAAAGCCAATTCACCATGGGAAAGAGGTGGCGTCGCCATGTCGAAGCAGTCGATCACCAAGCACTCATCATCTTGAAGCTCGAAATGGGCACTCTCCAATGTCGCACCATCTAGTGATTCCTTCAAAAGGAGCAAGGACAACAAACACTTGGAAAAACAAATGTGGTTAGCGTTAGTGCAAAACCAAGCATTCAAGAGGTGATTCACCCAACAAGTGTGGTCAACAAACATAGCATGTGGTGTGACAAAGGATTGTGACATGGCATGTAAGCATATGAGTTGAGCACAATCAAGGTCATCATGGAAACAAGCATGTAAATGTGAGGTAGAGATGCACATATGTTTGACAAGAGAATACACATCTTGATGCGGAGCATCCTATGGTCATCCCCATGGACCCTTCATCGCCTCATCAAGTGCCCAAAGGACCAATGACTCGAGCCCGTGCAAGAGCTCCCGAGACCGAGGTGACTTCACTCCTTGCTCTAAATCCTTCCGATATACATGAGACATGGCTTCTACCCACATCAGGAACTCTGTGCATACTCAGGTACTTGGATGAAGGCCACGGGACAGCTCTGCACAATGGTCAGACGGCGAGTTCGACAAGTGTCGAGAACAAGAAGAAGGAAGGCTGAAGATGCTACAGGCACCGGACGTCCGGCCTGCACCGGACGACCGACGACTTCCAGGCACTGGACGACCGAAAGCCACCGGACGTTCAGCCACTCCCAGACGACCGGACGACCGGAAGCCACCGGACGTCCGTGACAACGACCACAGAAGCTAAATAGCGGAAATCCGAGGGTTACCGGACGTCCGGTCCCTCCGGAACCTCCGGACGTCCGGTAACCAGCGGACGTCCGCCACGACGGCGACTACTCGTGTAATATATACTCGTTGACTTCCCTCCTTTCGAGGCAGCTTTTGGATAGCTCATCATAGACACCTCTGTGGATTCTCTCCTACGAGACCGCGGCCTCTTCAGAGAAGATCCACCTCGGATTCAAGACCTCCACATCGGAGAAGATCCCAAGGGATATCCAAGACCTCCTCCGGGAGAAGACTATCTTTGTACCACCATCGTTGACTATGGACCGTGTACCTCGATGCGTATCGTGGATCTAGCACTTGTGTGATCATATTTGTGTTGATTTGAGTGTTTCCTCTCGTGTTTTCCTCCGTTTCCTCCTTGTGTTCTCCGTGTTTGTTGTGGGATAACCTCCATTCGTGAAAGATCTGCTGATTAGGGTTCCACCCTACATCATCTTTGGTATCATGAGCATAGGTTGATCACGAATTTGGAGCCCCACACCCTGTTTTCTAGCTTGTTTTTGTTGTGTTCTTCCCAATTTCGAAAATTACCCACAAAAATAGCCTCAAATTTTTTTTGTGATCTGTTGATTTGGCAAGATTTTGTTGACTTTGTTCCATGGATTTGCTGTGCCACGAGTGGATCTAGCTTTTCCCCATCTTTTCACCGAGTTTCTTCCGCAAATTCGGCCAAGATTCACCAATTTATCCACAGATCCCCCAACCCTAGCCCCAGACCTACTGGACGACCGACGTTTACCGGACGTCCGGCACCCCATGAGACACCGGACGTCCGTTAAACACCGGACGATCGGAACCCCGCCTACAGAAAGATTTCCCGGATTTCCGGAACTTCCGGACGTCCGACCCCCTCCGACAGACCGGACGACCGGTACCTACCGGACGTCCGACAGACCCTGACGAAGCTGAATTTGTTCAGTTCCGGACCACCTTCCGCTACCACCTACCTTTCCTGTCCACCACCTTTTCCGCAACAACCATCGATTAACCGCTACGATTTGGAACATCTTGTCTCCCTTTTCCTTGGATACTTGAGTTGTGGTTTCACCGTTTCCTTGGATGTTTAGGCTACCTTGGAACGGCACGACTTCGACAACACCACCGCTCAACCTCGGCAAGGACGGTAACATCGACGACACTTCGCTCATTCTACCTTACAATTGCATTGTCACCCTATAAACTATCTTTGCGTAGGTTTCCCATTGATACTAGCCATTTGAGTATTGCCGGGCCACGACACTTGTGCACATTAGGGATAATCATAGATATTGCATACCATAGCATCATATCTCCGTGTGCCACAAGAGTGATCCGCTTACAGAATAGCTACCTTGATCCGAGAAACATGCATAAGTATCCAAAGAAAGAGCTCACAAGCTTTTAAGCAAAAGAGCCAACCAAAGAAAAAGGACAATAGCATCATAAGCCTTGAATCCAAAGAGATCATACATAGCAATACATCATCTTGTGCTCAAGCATCGGCACATCATACACTCATAGCATACTTGTGATAGTTAGTCGTTACGTTTTGCCTCTTATAGGTCGTGCACAAGTGCGTATCCACCTATTAAGCAATCGGTTAGCGTCTCTCTAGTGTTGCGCAACACGAGCATTTTCCGTGGTTTCCACATTTTCGCTCACCCTTGGTTGCACAAGCACATTTATCTATCCGTGCGTGTGTTCCGTGTGCTACTTTGCTAGTGATCTACTTGTTGCATGAGCAAATTGTGAACCATTTTCAACATCATTGAGTCACTTTGACGATTGCATTGAATTTGTGCCACATCCTAACCAAGATCCTCTCAGAGCTTTACTTGTGTAGGTGTGAGAATCAACACGAAGTGGTACCAATAGTGCTATTTCCGGGTTACATTATCGAGTGATCATTGATCCATTTTCAACTTCGGTTAAGGTACATTTGGTATTGTCTTCTCCTTTCTCCCACTCACATACTTGCTTGTGATGATGGATAGGCCAAGTACATCTTCCAACCCGATCTTCGACGATCCTCAAGAAGCGAACAACTACGTCACCAAACTACATCTCTTCGGTGTCCAGCGAGCTCTCCATCAAGAAAGTGAAGCTATGCGCGAGTACATTGGTCAAGTCGCCGAGGACGCGCGCCAATTTGAAGCAAGAACAAAAGAGAAATTCGACATCATTAACACCAACATGTCTACTCAATTGAACGAGCTCCGGACATTGATAGTCAACCGACGTTCTTCCTCAACATCATCTCAAAGACGAAGCCGCTCAAGTCGACACTCCGACTCCACGCAAGACTCAAGTACCCCTACGTCCAACACTCTTCGTCAAGCCGCACGTCAAGCTCGACATGACAACCGGCAGCCTCTTCATGACAAGAGTTCACAAGAGTTATTCGACGAGCAAGAAAGCCGACGTCGTCAAAACCAAGCTACACTTGAGCAAGCACAAGAACGACAACGACTACGCCAACAACAACAAGAGCGAGCACGTCAACACCAAGAAGAACTAGATGCCGAGGCTAACCGCCAAGCACAACAACGTCGAGAAGCTCAAGCTATGGAGGCGCAACAAGCGTTACAAGATGCACATCGCAATGTGGCAACCCGCACTCGACACACTCGTCAAGAAGAGGATTTCCTTCGTGATGAGATGCAAGAGAGGCGCCATAAAGCAAGAATGCAATGAGGAGCTCCTCCTCAGCAAGGACAACAAGATCGACAAGCACACCATGATAATGGACATCTACTTCTAGAAGAGCAACATGATATTGCAAACCGCCAAAATCAAGACCGCCCTCCCAATAGGCAAGGAAACAATGACGAGCATCGCTATGGCAAGCTCAAATTCACCATGCCAAAGTTTTCCGGAAGCATTGATCCCGAAGACTATCTATCATGGGCATTGAAGGTTGACAAGATCTTTCGCCTTCACAACTTCGATGAACAGAAGAAGATCGCCATGGCATCCCTTGAGTTCCAAGACTATGTTCTCATTTGGTGGGAGCAAATCATCGAGAGAAGAGAAGCAAAAGGTGAACCTCCTATCACCACTTGGGCTCAAATGAAGGAAGTCATGAGAGCACACTTTGTGCCTACCCACTACAACCGTGACTTGTTCAAGAAGCTACAACTCCTCAAGCAAGGTACCAAGTCCGTTGAAGAGTACTACAAGGAGATGGAGATTGCCATGATAAGAGAAAACATCACAGAAGATGAAGAGCAAACAATGGCGAGATTCTTGAATGGACTCAACTATCCCATCAAGAAGATTGCAGACTTCCAACCATACAACAATCTCCTCGAGCTAGTACATCAAGCAACCAAAGCGGAGCGACAAGTTCAAGAGGACTACAAGTACTCCAAGTTCAACTCCAAGAACTTCGGCTCCTCTAATCAAGCTTCAACGACTTCGGCTACCCCTCCTACCTCTACCAAGCCATCTACAAACTTCGGCGACAAGCCAAGCTACAAGAATGCGACTACATCGAGTCGTCCACCTTCTACCAACAACTTCAAGCCAAGAGCTTCCTCAACTACAACTCCAACTGAAGACAATACCAAGACGAGCTCCATCAAATGCTTCAAGTGCCAAGGACGAGGCCACAAATCATTTGAGTGCAAGACCGTTCGCACCATGATCATCAACGACGACGGATCTTATGACTCCATGAGCGATGATGAGATGGAAGCACTTGAGCATGTCGCTATGCATCGCCAAGTGAATGAAGAAGAAGACCGTCAAGTGTTTTGCGACAATGACTCAAGCCCCAACCTTGTTGTCTCCAAAGTCTTGACACTCCAACACCAACAAGATGACGACCAACGATGTCACATTTTCCATACGAAGGCCGGCATCAACGGACGCTCCGTCAAAGTTATCATCGATGGAGGAAGTTGTCACAACTTGGCAAGCGAAGAGCTATGCGACAAGCTTCATTTGGTCAAGACGAAGCATCCTCACCCCTACAAGGTCCAGTGTCTCAACGACGCCGGAATTCTTCGAGTCGAGCACACTGTGCAAGTCTCTTTCAAGATTGGCGCCTACGAGGAAACTCTTGAATGCGATGTGATCCCCATGTCCGTGTGCCATCTTATTCTTGTACGTCCATGGCAATATGACTGTGGAGTCACACACAATGGACGGACAAATCACTATAGCTTCAAGATGAAGGGCAAGGAATTCGTGCTCCGACCAATGACTCCAAGTCAAATAGCCGCCGACAAACTTTTACCTACCAACCATCATGGAGAGAATGGTGAGAGAGTGAGCCACCAAAAAGAGAGTGAGAGCCACAAGCCAAATATGAGCGACTCCACGATGAGCGACAAGAAGCAACTAGTGCTATTTGCCACCACCAGTGAGATGAGAGAAGTGTGTGAGAACCCATCGAGCGTCTTTCACCTTGTACTTTTATGCAAAGGGGAAGCCAAACCTACTAACACTTCACCACCTCTACCTTTAGTGTTGTCTAATTTGTTGCAGGAATTCTCGGACGTCTTTCCCGATGAACTACCTCCGGGTCTACCTCCACTTCGCGGAATCGAACACCGCATCGACCTCTTACCCGGCGCACCACTTCCAAACAAGGCTCCCTACCGCGTCAACCCCGAGGAAACAAAGGAGATACAACGGCAAGTGCAAAAACTCATCGACAAAGGTCATGTACGTGAAAGCTTAAGCCCTTGTGCCGTTCCGGTTATTCTTGTGCCTAAGAAAGATGGAAGTTTTCGCATGTGCCCCGATTGCCGTCCTATTAATTCTATCACCGTTAGATACCGTTACCCTATTCCACGCTTAGACGATATGCTTGATGAATTATGTGGTGCCACCATCTTTTTAAAAATTGATCTTAAAAGTGGTTACTACCAAATTCGCATTCAAGAGGGTGATGAGTGGAAAACGGCTTTCAAAACCAAGTTTGGGTTATATGAGTGGCTTGTTATGCCTATGGGTTTATCGGAAGCACCCGGTTCTTTCATGCGTCTTATGCATTTTTGTCCACGACCCTACATAGGTGTCTTTGTAGTGGTTTACTTTGACGACATCCTCGTTTTTAGCAAGACGCTAGAGGACCATGTGACACACATCCGTTTGGTTTTACAAACCCTTCGGAAAGAGCGCTTATATGCTAATATGGAGAAATGCACTTTTGGCGTTGACAAGGTTGTCTTCCTAGGATTTGTCGTTTCTTCACAAGGTGTTCACGTTGATGAAACTAAAATTGAAGCAATTAAAACTTGGCCTCAACCAACGAATCTCATGCAAGTGCGTAGTTTCCTTGGTCTAGCCGGTTTCTACCGACGTTTTGTGAAGGACTTTAGCACCATTGCTATGCCTCTACACGCCTTGAGCAAGAAGAACGCACCCTTCATTTGGGGTCCTTCGCAAGACACCGCGTTCAATGAGCTAAAAAGCTTGCTTAACCATGCACCACTTCTAGCCCTACCAAACTTTGATAAACCTTTTGAGATTCATTGTGATGCTAGTGGTACCAGCATAGGTGGCGTGCTAATGCAAGAAAAGCGCCCAATTGCGTACTTTAGCGAGAAGCTATCCGGAGCGCAACTTAACTATCCCATCTATGATAAAGAGCTTTATGCCTTGGTGAGAGTTTTACGTGTTTGGGAACATTATCTTAGACCTCATGAATTCATTCTTCATACGGACCATGAGACTCTCAAGTATCTCAAAGGTCAAACTAAGTTGAACAAGCGTCATGCTAAATGGAGTGAGTTCATTGAGTCTTTTCCCTATGTCATCAAGTACATCAAAGGCAAAGAAAATGTTGTGGCGGACGCGCTTTCCCGCAAATGCATGCTTGTAACACAACTTGAGTTGAATGTGATTGGCTTTGAGCACATAAAAGATTTATATGAGCATGATCCTTTCTTTGCAAATGCTTATTGTTGTGGAATTAACACGTCAGATGTCCGGATTAACGGACTTAGTGGTGAGGCCGCGCATCTATGTAGTAGCTTGAAGGGGTTGAGCGGAATCGAGAGACGCGATGCAAGACACGGATTTAGACAGCTTCGGGCCCCGGGAAACATCATCCGGTAATAACCCTACGTGCTATTTGAGGCTAGGTCTCATTATGATCCTCGTGGTGTCGCCGGTAAACCGGCTCTTTGTGTCTAGCCCTAAAGAATATGGCGCCTCTAACCTGTGAGAACTTGTCCCCTTTGGGGAGCCCTGCCCCTCCTTATATATGTTGAAGGGGCGGGTTACATGACTAGTCCTAGTGGGACTAGGATTGATCTATTACAAGGAGTCCTACTCTTGCTTCCTTTGTAAGAGAATATTCCTTATGCTTTCTTCATAAACCGGCCCACCATAATATGAACCGGCCTTCTGGGCCTTGGGCATTGTCATCCGTGATCCACCAGCCGGGTTACCAGTGAGTGGTATTATTTAGGCAGGTTGCTTGTAAACCGTCTGGTTAAGACGGATCGCCAGTGAATCATCAAGTGTAAACCGTCTCAAGTAAACCACCAAGTCCGGCCGGGTCATAATTCCGGCCAGTTCATACCACGGGGTATATCCCCGACATTAGCCCCCAAGTTTAGCTTGGATTTATCCATGGTAAACTTATGCTGCAAAATAAACACAAGAGCGAATCTGACAGGTTGTGCTCCGGGTTAAGAATTCTTGTAAACCGTCATCTGACCATCCTTAAGTCTTTGTCTTTCCTTCTTCTAGAAAATCCGGGTCAACAGAGCAGCTTCATAATCAACTTGTTTGTAGAAAAAATATTGCAAACAAAGAATCCATTTGACTCGGCCTTCAATGCTCTGACTTGACAAAAATGTTGATCTTCAAATATTCAATTGGTATCCAGCCAGCTTGAAGATGTATAACTTGCCGGTT
Organism: Secale cereale; assembly: GCA_902687465.1. NCBI lineage: Eukaryota > Viridiplantae > Streptophyta > Magnoliopsida > Poales > Poaceae > Secale > Secale cereale. Next base: position 856,478,922 of record LR738711.1, on the reverse strand, counting down.
TATAATTACCATCATTGCCGGGTTATAAAAAACTGATAATTCCAGTTCATGACTGTTTATAGATACCGGGTTATGATTGTTGCCAACGCCGGGTTATGATTGATCTTCCAGATTTACCCAAAACTGAGAATTTGAAGGTGTTCCTTCTTTATATCCATATTACCTGTAGCCCCCAAGTGCCGGGTCATTATGAAATAATGAACAGGGACTTTGTATATACTTCATTGAAAATAGCATTGTATAATCTTGAAGAAATCCGGATTGTTCATCCCAGTTACTAGTAAAAACTGAATATTCCATATCATGTAGCCCCCAAGTGCCGGGTCATTATGAAATAATGAGCAGGGACTTTGAAAATATGATCATGTAAACTTGAATAGCAACATGTAGCCCCCAAGTGCCAGGTTATTATGCAATAATGAGCAGGGACTTTGTAGATATAATCATTGAAAAATAACATTATATAATGTAACTTCCATCATGGGGTTTGAACCGATGTCCACAAGGTTAAGAGCTTTGTGCTTTACCAACTGAGTAGTGGACCCTTCAATATAATGGATTAATATTTGTGTACCTTGAATTGTTGATAGGAGCAATTGCTAGCCCCCGAGGGCCGGCTCATTATAATGTGATGAGTCGGGTCTTCAATAAGGTCAGTAAAAATGACTTTGCATTAGCCCCCAAGTGTTATGGTGCATGCTTGCAGCGACATGAGACTTGTGTATTTGATGTAATCTTAATTTGAATGATGTAGCCCCCAAGTGCCGGGTCGTAAGCCTGCAGCGACTCAGGACTATTCCTTTGTAGAATAAATCACTTCCATCAATGAAATAATATCCATTGCGCTTAAAGCGACTTTGATAACCTCAATCATAATATTGACGACCATAATAAGAATCCAGCCATGTTGGCTATTAAAGATTTTGAATAATATAATCCGGTCTTAAAAACCGGTTCCTGTGATTAAGTATGCTTGATATCCTTAATCCGGCGACCATTGTTGTTTCTGAGGAAGCTCTTGGCTCCGTTGGGGCGTACCCAATTATTTTATAAGAACTGCCGGTTTAAATAATGCTGGAGCGTTGTGTCCAGACTTTGAAGATATGTGGTCAACTTTGAAGTTGTCCCACTCCGGATTAAAGAATCATAAAACATAAAGATCAGAAATGCAAATTTGCAAATAAAATCATGTAGTCGAGGCTTTTTATGAGCTGCCAAGCTCAAAGCAAGGTTCAGCCAATCACTGGATGCGGGTAATGTCATCTTTCCAGAGGGCCGGTCGATGGATGCGGGTACCATCCATAGGAACCATAAGAAAAAACTTTAGCCAATCACTGGATGCCCGTAGCCTTTCCAGAGGGCCTCCATGGTTCCATGAAACCATGGGTAAATTTTAACCAATCACTGGATGCCCGTAGCCTTTCCAGAGGGTCTCCATGGCTCCATGAAGCCATGGGTAAACATAAGCCAATCACTGGATGCCCGTAGCCTTTCCAGAGGGCCTCCATGGTTCCATGAAACCATGGGTAAATTTTAACCAATCACTGGATGCCCGTAGCCTTTCCAGAGGGTCTCCATGGCTCCATGAAGCCATGGGTAAACATAAGCCAATCACTGGATGCCCGTAGCCTTTCCAGAGGGCCTCCATGGTTCCAAGAAACCATGGGTGAATTTTAACCAATCACTGGATGCCCGTAGCCTTTCCAGAGGGTCTCCATGGCTCCATGAAGCCATGGGTAAACATAAGCCAATCACTGGATGCCCGTAGCCTTTCCAGAGGGCCTCCATGGTTCCATGAAACTATGGGTGAATTTTAACCAATCACTGGATGCCCGTAGCCTTTCCAGAGGGTTTCCGTGAAGCGTCCTCTTTGAGCTGGATGTGACCTTATGCTCTTCAGGGAGTTTTATTGCTTCTGAGTATATATTCTGCAGTGAGCTGTTGCTCCAGCATACATATATGGGAGTCACCCTGCACAACTAGACAGACTGATCAAAGCATCTTATTTTCTTAATGAAAAATGATATATAACAAGAGAAATAATACTGTAGACGGATATCACCTGAGTGAATTTGAACCGGTATGTTGAATAGACCGAATCACAGGGTGGACAGTAAAACGACCGCAGCATCAAAGGTAGCACAGACACATGAATCGGTCGCGGTATCGTAATCCGACAGAGATGAGCAAGTTGTCCTCTGTGTTATAAACCGGTGCGGATATGTGAACCGGCCGTCCATTTAACGGGCAGTGTGACACAGAGAAAACGCCATTGAAGAATATTGCCGGTGCGTGTTTATATCCGCAGTATAGCAATGATTTTACCTGTACCTGATTTGCTCGAACAACAGATGGGTCGGCCGGCGCCGACGGGCTAGTTGCCTTCCTCGTTGTGAGCCGGCGTAGTCGCGAGAGGCAGCCACGACGTGGTAAACCGGTGCGGTCACAAGAGACGGCCAAGGCGATGTAAACCGGCGCGGTCACGAGAAACGGCCAAGGCGATGTAAACCGGCGCGGTCACGAGAGACGGCCAAGGCGATGTAAACCGGCGCGGTCACGGGAGACGGCCAAGGCGCTGTATGGGTAGTATAAACCGCGCGGATTTGCAAATCAGGTGCGTTGTGTTGATGTAGACTAGGTCACAAAGATGGCGGCTTGTGGACGTCCATTGATCCGCGAGCAGATGTGGGTCCGGTGAATCAATGTAAATTAGGCCGTAGGGGCGGCCATTCGCGCACATCCGTTGAACAACATGATACAGACGAACGCCGGTATAAAGCACCTTGTAGCGAATAATTGTCCAGCAAAAATATTACAACCAGAGTAGTGGTTCTCGGAGAATTTATATTGTATGTTTAATAAAACAGATTGAACGGATATCACCTGACGTAATATATTTGGACGGCAGATGATCCATGTGCAACGCCCATCAAAATGTCTTTGACTCCGCTTGCTGTCTTGACCTTGAGACAAAGTATGATGAAAACCAGCTTGGTTGATGCTGATTAAAATCCGCTGTGAGGGCGTGCTGGGAGCATCAGTTCGGCCATTGTTGAACAATGTATTCTGTTACACATTCATTCAACCAACTAGGTGTTCTTCCTTCAGTTTCATCAGAATAAGCGGCAGACACGGCCACAACAGCAGCGAAACTGTGCTGGCTAAGCGAGGCGGAGACGGGTGAGGCGTAGAGACGACTCGCAGGCGGCGGCTTGCCGAAGAAACGGCGCAACAGAGGAGCCCACTTGGCGGTGTCTTGCAGCAACACAACAAAAGCTCGGACGGGAAGGCGAGGCGAGGCTGTGCGCCTGCGGCGGAGCTGTGAGGCAGCAGAACGTGGCTCGGCGTGGGCGTCTCTGCGTGCAGTTTGAGGCCGTAGGCGGGTCCAAAGTTATCCACCGCGGCGGCTCGTGACAGTCCGGGGCAACGGCAACTTGGAGCAGAGGTTGCAACAGCGAGCCAGCAGGCCAAGGCGGAAGTGAGTCCCAGCAACGGTCTGAAGTAGAGGCCCACGCGACAGGGCCGTCTTGCGGCCGGGTCAACCCGGCGCGGCGGTCTCGGCAGAGTCTGCGGTGGTTCTGAGGCGCGTTGGCGTGAGGCCAAGGCGGAAACGGATCCGGATGGTCCTGCGGTAGAAGCATTGGCAACGGAGGCGGGTTCTTCCTCTTCTTCCAGGAGAGGCAAGTCTTGTACGCCGGTTTAGTAGCAGCCGATCGAAACGGCAAAGAAGCGAGGCCCTGGCGCACTGTTTGCAAGTTCGCGCCAGCGGCGACTGCGAAGGTGAGCGCGCAACTGGAGTGGTGGCCCGGAGCGGAGCGAAACGGCGATTCCAGCGATGGGATAGCTACGGCGACTTTATATTCCAAGTTGGAAGCAGAATCCTTGGGCGATTTGGAGTGGTCGCGGTGACTCTCAGCTCCAAGGCGGATTCGAGGGAGAAGGTAAATTCAGCCACAAAGGCGGCGAGTCCATGGTTGCGGTGGCAAAAAACGAGGTACGGGGTCCAGGGAGTCGACCTGGGCGAGGCAGTGCTTGAGGCGGAACAGAAAACGGGCAAGGCAAAAACTGAATCCTCCTCCGGGTCGTTGACCCTCTTTTTTTATGCTCCGATCCGACCGGATCAATACTACTAGCCATAGTAGTTTTCCCCAGTTGTCTCTGGCGTCACGTCTCCTGTTTCAGATCGGAAGCAATGCTTGTTTCGAGACATATTTTTCAGAGGCGGATCTCTCTCCTAGCGTATCCTTTCCTTTTTTATTTTATTCCGAACCTGGCTGATCTAGCTTGTCTTCTGTCTGGACTTCTTAGGACGTGTGGATCCAGCCGTAACCCTGGAACAATTTGTGTGTATACATGCAGCAGATCAATTCCAAATCTTGTGCTGCAAACTCCAAAACTAACCATGATTCTGATCGCTAAACCATCTTTTCTTCATCTCGCCAATCGCGAGCTTCTCGATCCATGAAGAGCTCCCTTCAAGAACTCAACACCACCGTGCGCGGGCCCCACGGTGGGCGCCAACTGTCGTGGAATTAACACGTCAGATGTCCGGATTAACGGACTTAGTGGTGAGGCCGCGCATCTATGTAGTAGCTTGAAGGGGTTGAGCGGAATCGAGAGACGCGATGCAAGACACGGATTTAGACAGCTTCGGGCCCCGGGAAACATCATCCGGTAATAACCCTACGTGCTGTTTGAGGCTAGGTCTCATTATGATCCTCGTGGTGTCGCCGGTAAACCGGCTCTTTGTGTCTAGCCCTAAAGAATATGAGGCCTCTAACTTGTGAGAACTTGTCCCCTTTGGGGAGCCCTGCCCCTCCTTATATATGTTGAAGGGGCGGGTTACATGACTAGTCCTAGTAGGACTAGGATTGATCTATTACAAGGAGTCCTACTCTTGCTTCCTTTGTAAGAGAATATTCCTTATGCTTTCTTCATAAACCGGCCCACCATAATATGAACCGGCCTTCTGGGCCTTGGGCCTTGTCATCCGTGATCCACCAGCCGGGTTACCAGTGAGTGGTATTATTTAGGCAGGTTGCTTGTAAACCGTCTGGTTAAGACGGATCGCCAGTGAATCATCAAGTGTAAACCGTCTCAAGTAAACCACCAAGTCCGTCCGGGTCATAATTCCGGCCGGTTCATACCACGGGGTATATCCCCGACACTTATGCTAAGTGCTTGACTCACACTTCTTGGGAACGTTACTACCTAAAGGATGGATATCTTATGAGAGCTAACAAACTTTGTATTCCCGAGTCTTCGCTTCGTTTGCTCCTTTTGCAGGAATCTCATGGAGGAGGACTCATGGGACACTTTGGACGCGACAAGATGTTTGCTACCCTCTCTAAGAACTATTTTTGGCCCAAGATGCTCTGTGACGTCTCACGCCTCACCAACCGATGTTCTACATGTCGCAAAGCTAAGTCCAAAGCTCATTCTCATGGTCTTTACATGCCACTCCCTATTCCATACCACCCATGGGAAGACATAAGCATGGATTTTATACTTGGATTGCCTAGGACCCAAAATGGCAAAGATTCCGTGCTTGTTGTGGTAGATAGATTCTCTAAAATGGCTCATTTCATTCCTTGTAACAAGATCGACGATGCTTCACATGTTGCAAATCTCTTTTGTAGGGAGATAATTCGTCTACACGGCGTGCCCAAAACGATCGTGTCGGACCGGGACGTCAAGTTCTTGAGCTACTTTTGGAAAACTCTATGTGCCAAGCTCGGAATCAAGCTACTCTTCTCTTCGGCGTACCATCCACAAACGGACGGCCAAACGGAGGTGACAAACCGCACGCTTTCGACGCTTCTTCGCGTGTTGATCAAGAAGAACATCAAGGAATGGGAGCAATGCTTGCCCATCGCCGAGTACGCCTACAACCGCGCAAGACACTCGACCACCGGCAAGTCCCCCTTCGAGGTCGTCTACGGCTTCAATCCGTTGTCCCCATTGGACATCCTACCTCTACCTCTACAAGAGCGCATCAACATGGACGCAAGTGCTGGAGCAAGCTATCTCAAGAAGGTGCACGAAGATACAAGGGCAATGATCGAGCGACAAGTCCACCGTCTCGCCACCAAGCTCAACGTCAACAAGGTACCAACGGTGTTCCAACCGGGAGAACTTGTTTGGCTTCATCTTCGCAAGGACCGTTTCCCACACGAGCGCAAGTCCAAATTACTACCTCGCGCCGACGGACCCTTCAAGGTGCTAGCACGCTACAACGACAACGCCTACAAGATCGACATCCCACGAGACAAGTACTCCGTGAGCAATACTTTCAACATCAAGGACCTATCTCCTTTCCATGGTGATGAAGATTTCGATCCAAGGTCGGATCTTCCCCAAGGGAGGGGAGATGATGCGGAGCATCCTACGGTCATCCCCATGGACCCTTCATCGCCTCATCAAGTGCCCAAAGGACCAATGACTCGAGCCCGTGCAAGAGCTCTCGAGACCGAGGTGACTTCACTCCTTGCTCTAAATCCTTCCGATATACATGAGACATGGCTTCTAACCTCATCAGGAACTCTATGCATACTCAGGTACTTGGATGAAGGCCACGGGACAGCTCTGCACAATGGTCAAGACGGCGAGTTCTACAAGTGCTGGGAACAAGAAGAAGGAAGGCTGAAGATGCTATAGGCACCGGACGTCCGGCCTGCACCGGACGACCGGCGACTTCCAGGCACCGGACGACCGGAAGCCACCGGATGTCCGACCACTCCCAGACGACCGGACGACCGGAAGCCACCGGACGTCCGTGACAACGACCACAGAAGCTAAATAGCGGAAATCCGAGGGTTACCGGACGTCCGGTCCCTCCGGAACCTCTGGACGTCCGGTAACCAGCGGACGTCCGCCACGACGGCGACCACTCGTGTAATATATACTCGTTGACTTCCCTCCTTTCGAGGCAGCTTTTGGATAGCTCATCATAGACACCTCTGTGGATTCTCTCCTATGAGACCGCGGCCTCTTCGGAGAAGATCCACCTCGGATTCAAGACCTCCACATCGGAGAAGATCCCAAGGGATATCCAAGACCTCCTCCGGGAGAAGACTATATTTGTACCACCGTCGTTGACTATGGACCATGTACCTCGATGTGTATCGTGGATCTAGCACTTGTGTGATCATATTTGTGTTGATTTGAGTGTTTCCTCTCGTGTTTTCCTCCGTTTCCTCCTTGTGTTCTCCGTGTTTGTTGTGGGATAACCTCCGTTCGTGAAAGATCTGCTGATTAGGGTTCCACCCTACATTACATCTACCTCAAAGTCATAGCAAGCATGCATAAAACGCTCAATGAAAGGTCTATGGTAGGCATACGAATCATTCACAACACCAAGTAAAATGAAGTGTCTAAACACATGTGTCAAGTGCAAGACAATCCAAGCATAACGTGCATAGGGTGTAGTGAAGATAGTATGGCACTCAACACAATAGAAAGAGCAATTGTTCATCATGTGTGAGGCAAGCAAGTCAATCATGTGAAAAGCAATGGGACATGGCATATGTGAAGAGATGACGTTGTTGCAACCAAGCATATGATAGGGACAAGTAATCAAGTCGGATGCAACACACAAGGCATATATATCATGAAGCATGGCAATGTGACAATGACAAGTTGAAGCGAGATCTCTAACATGTGTGCAATCAAGGGGTCCAAGATGACATATAAGTCTCATGGTGCAAGCAACACATGTAGTGTGATCCACAATATCCATGCTCATGGTTTTGTGTGTCTCGACCGAGAATGATATCACCTTGAAAGCATGTCCTTGTGCGTCCTTCACAATGCCGAAGCACAGGCAAGTGCGATATAGAAGCATCAGGAATGAAGGTTGTTCGCTCTCAAAAGCTCGAATGGTCAACTCACGTGAAGTGGAAGTTGACACGAAGTCCAAGTATCCTACACATGCACACAATGAAAGGAAGAACGTATGCGCATGGTAGATAAACACATCATCCATCATGATGGTTCTCTTCTCTTGCACATAACCATTAGAAGCAAAAGTGCATGAATAATATGGTGCAACAATGGCTATATTCATGTCACTAGGCATATGGTGCAAAGAGGTAAGACAAGCATGCTTCACAAGAATGATGTCAAAATCTCCAAATATATTTGAGAATGCTATGGGGACAATCTCTTTTGCAAGATGAAAGGCATTGTTGCACTCAATACATGGCAAATGATTTAGCATTCAAGAGGCACCATATGGAGACATATGACAACATGGACTAACAATCATGTGCAAAGCATGGCAATAGTGGCTATCCACCGCATGGAAAGAGCATGTATGAATCATGGGTCATGCACGACACAAAGCAACCATGGTAATCAAGTCGTGCAAACTAGTGTAGCGAAGATGCAACACACTAGAAGAACTCATGGCAATCATGTCATGTGAGCAAATAGTGGATATAGGCAATGCACATGACATATCGCAAGCACGATCACAAATCAAGATCAAAGCATCATAATAGGCATGGTGTGCAAAGGAATCATGGCAATAACAAGTGATATCTCCACCAATCTTGCAAATACACATACAAGTATGAGAATCAATCATCATGTGTAATGCAAAGCATGGGTCACAAATGCATGGGAAAGGAATATACATGAGCATATCATGCAAAGTGAACATGTCAAGATGGTCGTAAGCGATATAATGGACAATAACCCATAACCATGTGAGTGCCATGTAGAAGGAATGCGCGAAGTGTTTGCGCAAAAGGAGCGGTGGGAAAGACAATCCACGATATCCAAAGTCATCGTTGCTCTCTAGAGCTCTTTTCGTCAACTCATGCGTTTGTGAAGTTGATGAGTATGGATGGGTACCTACACAAAAGAGACACAAACCAAAGAGATTGTGCGCGTGGTAAATGTACACATCATCCATCATGATGTGTATGTGCACGTATGAGTTAGCACAAGATAAGCATCGGTCAAAGAAATTTGAGGCACGATAGAGAAATATGTCATCCATCATGAAAGAATAGTTGTCATGTATAGCATGATGGGGACACAAATTAGAGCAAGTATGTGGCACAACAATAGCATTTGCATTCATGGGGAGCATATTGTGCACACAAGTATGGGGATCATGCAATGGATGGGATGTATCAAAATCTCCTAAAATGTATGAGGAAACTATGGGGGTCTCCTCATGAGCAATATCGAAAGCATAATATGGAGACGTGGAACAATCTCCAAAACAATGCATATCCAAAGCTAGGTGTTCATGGCATGGCATATGATGGATATGATGCAAAGGAAGCATGTCAATATCATCACAAAAAAAACAAATGCCAATAACCATGGGCTTGTCATCTATGCCATATGTGCAAATTGGGTTTATCTTAATGGCATATGCATAGTTACTACGAAGAGATTGCAAATGTAACATATGGTTGATCTCATTCATAGCATATGACAAGTCAAGCGGATTGTCAAACATGATGTGACCGAGAGAAGTATCACATGAAATCCTATGCAACATGGCATCACAACTAATAGACTCCACATGGCAATCATCAAACTCATCATGAATGGGTAAATCATCGCATGGGGAAATCATACTAGCACGAACCATGGCAATAGGTGGATCAACATCATGCAAGCAATCAATGTCAACATAGTCCACTAGTGGGACGAGAGCATCACCTTCACCTTTTTTACCTTTTCCATTCCACTCATGTAGTGTAGGTGAGGTGGGAAAGACCAGATGGTGGTCATCATCTTCATCTTGATGGAACCATGTGGGGGGCGCATCATATTCCACCATGGCCATCGTCTTGTCCAATGGAAGGACAAATTCATCGAGGATCGGCGCGTCATCAAATGTGGGACCTAGCACCAAATGAGAAGACACAATAGAGGTAGAGGTCAAGTCGTTAGTGTAGGAAGTGGCCTCACATGCTGTATCAACCATCTCACTCTCTCTATATGGTGGCACAAGTCACTCAAGTCATCATACGCCGCCGTGGTCGAAGGGAAAATCCCATGCTCAACCATCTCATCATCGTCACTGTGGATGAAGGCCGAAGATGGCACATCATCACTCTTGCCTCCAAAGATTGAAGCATCATCCGTTCTCGTCACCATGTCGTTCGCCTCCAAAGCTTGGTCCTCGAATGGCTCCGTAGTCATAGTCGTCGCCGCACCATCTTGAAAAAGAGTCGAAGTGGACTCAGCATCATCATTGCCACAAAGAGGGATGGCGGTGAAGTCGAACTTGGGAGCGTCGTCTTGGAGCTCCATTGGCTTGGACATCATGGTGGGACTAGCCTCATGCTCGCCGTCTTGGAGCTTGGTCTTCGAGAATTGTGCTTGTGGTGGAGGAGCCTTGGCCTTCATGAGTTCTTGTTCCGCCTTGAGAGCACCAATGTAGTTGTCTTTGAGGGACTTGTAGTTCTCGAGGAAGATAGTCTTGTAGATGTCGTTGTGCAATCCCATCATGAAGTGGAGCTTCATTGAAATGGGGTCGTCCATGCCGGCTCGTCGCAAGGCCATCTTCATCTCCTTGAAGTACTTGTCGGTGGACTTGGATCCTTGTATGGTGTTCTCCAATTGGCATAGAAGATGTTCCGTGTAGGTGGGAGGCACGAACTCTCGCCGCAAAGCTCTCTTCGTCTTGGGCCAATTCACGTTGAAGCTTGTCGAAGGTGTGTGAAGCCACCATGTTGACGCGTTGTCGTGGAAGTGTCTTGTGGCACACTTCACTTGATCTTCGTAGGGAACTTGATGTAGCTTGAGGTAGTCATCCATCTTGTGCTCCCACTCGAGATACTCCTCGGGGTCTTGAGTCCCATAGAAAGGAATCTCGTAGTCGTTGTTGAGGTCGTAGTAGCTCATGGAAGTCACGGACTTGAGCTTGGGGAGCTTCTCTTGATCATAAGCTTGAGGTGCTTGTTGGCGAAGATGCCGTATGTCCAAAGACAAAGATGCCTTGAAGTTGCTTGGCGAAGATGCCAAGGTACACGATGAAGTCGTTGAGCGGTGTTGGAGTTGAGCTCTTGACCTTCAAGTTCTTGTCGTTGATGGTGTCGATGCCGATGTGATCTCGCCGAAGATGGTAGCTCGGAAGGATGTGCACTAGAGCGTCTTCTCGAAGATGAGGGAGACCTCTTGCGGTTCTTGATGAGGGCTTTGAGCTCCTCCATTTGAGCATCCATTTTGGCGCACAAGTTGGTCGTCATGGCATCGAACTTGTCATTGTTGTTGTAGACCGAAGTAGATGAAATGCTTTGCCTATCCATCACAAGACTCAAGCAAAGGTGAGTAGGATATGAGATAAACAATACCAAGTTACCTTTTCCCGACATTGAGGATGTAGCACGTTTCACTCAATGTGAAATGAAAGAATAGTGGAATTGGTACCGGACTTGTTCACTCACACCTATCAAGTAAAGCTTATTGAGTAGCTCGGTGAGGATAGTGGCACAAAAATTTGATGCAAAATGTTAGCAAGAGTCAATAAAGTTGAAATAGTTTCACAAATTCGCAAGTGAAACAAGTAGACCAATAGCAATATGGGTGGCACACGGAAACACACACACACACACACACAGATAGATAGATGGGGTCGTGCAACCAAGGAATGAGCACAAAATGTGGAGTCCACGGAAAACGCTCGTGTTGCACAACTATAGAGAGACGCTAGCACGATTGCTCGATAGGCGGATACGACACTTGTGCACAACCTATAAGATGCAAAATGTATGAACTTTCTATCCCAAGTATGCTATGTGTATGATGTTCCGGTGCTTTTAGCACAAGATGATCCAAGATGATCAAGTATGATATCATATGATGCGATGCTATGTCTCTTGCTTACATGCTTCTTTGTGTTTCTATTTTTGCTTAAAAGCTTTATTCTCTTTCTTTTGTTCTTTTTTTGTATGGCCACAATGCCAAATGCACAAACTGAGATAGCAATTGTGTATATGCGGGAACAATCTTGTGACACAAGTGATGGTATGATGATACCAAGATGATATGGTATGTATACAATGGAACGGCGGATCGATGATCACTAATGTGCACAAGTAACGTTGCCAGCCATACTCAATGGCTAGTCTCGATAGGCAAGTGACGCAAAATGGGCTAGGGGTTAACAATGCAATTGCATGAGTAATATACAATGGTGTCGTCGAGGTTACCGTCCAATGATGATGATGAGAGGCGGTGTTGTCAAAGTCGACCCGTTCCTAATTAGCCGAAACACCTTAGGAAACGAAAAAAATCCACAACTCAAAATATCAAAGGCCAAAGTCAAATGGTGGTAGCAGAAAGCGATGGTGGTGGTGCCGAAGATGGCAATGTGGAAGTGGTGGTGGTGTTTGATGAAGAAGCACTCGTCCCTAAGTAGCCGAAACACCTTAGGAGACTCAAGTCACTACTCAAGCAACCACAAATGCTATGGGAAACAAAATGGTTAGGTTGCGGAAGTCGGTGGTGGTATAGTGGATGATGTGGTGGAGGGCCTAGGCAAACTTGCCAAATTTGACAAAATTTTATGGAGTCAAAATATGATGGTAGTATTTTTGTGGGATGTAGGATGTCAATAGCTTCAAAACGAGCTAAAGAACGTCAAAATCGGACTCCGGATGAATTAGTTATGGTCAAAACGGTGAAACTCGAAAGGCTGAAACTAGGAGGGGCGGTAGTACCGCTTGGGAGGCCGGTAGTACCGCTTGTGGTGCTCAGCGGAAGTACCGCTAGGGAGGCCGGTAGTATCGCTGGTGTCGGGAAAATTCGCAGAACTGGATCGGGGCGAATTTGAGGCGGAAATGGATGATTTCGGGGGCAAAATTGAATGGATTTCATGGATGGAAAGTGGTGAAACTTGGGGATATGCTAGATCTACTCAAGACACAATGAATCCATGGATCAAAATCAACAAAATCTCATCACACTAACAGATCACAAATTTTTTTGGGGCTATTTTTGATGGAGAATTTTCAAAATTGGGGAAGAACACAACAAAACACATCTAGAAAACGGTGGTGGGGCTTCAAATTCGTGAGAAACCGTGACTCATGATACCATAATGATGTAGGGTGAACCCTAGGTGGAGATCTTTCACGAATTGGAGGGGAATCCCCGAGAACAAGAGGAGCACAAAGGGAAGAACACAAGAGAAACACTCAAGAACAAGCCCAAATCACACATCCACTAGACAATCAAACACACAAGATCACAAGGTACATGAACAACAAAGGGAAAGATACAAGGTAAAGTTCATCTCCGTGAGGAGGTCTTGAATCCGCGAAGGATCTTCCCGTTAGGGGTCTTGAATCCAAGGTGGATCTTCTCCTTAGAGGGGCCGCAGTCTCTCTCGTGGAGTAGATCCGTAATGGATGAGCAAATCTCTATCTCACATATGAGCTGAACCAATGCTACCCTAGTACAGAGCTAAGGGACAAGTATATATAGTCCAAGGGGTAAGTTGGGGGATACATGGGGTGAAACCCCTTCAACTGTGCGCAGGCAGGGCGATAGTACCGGTTTTAGCAGATATAGCGGTTGTTCCGGTGCTGCACCGACCTTGAATTGGTCGATCACAGAAGCTTGACCGGTTGTTGACTGGTAGTTTGGCGGTAGTACCGGTCAACTGGTAGTTGAGCGGTAGTTGATTGGTAGTACCTCTATCTCTGCGCTGGGAAGAATCCTCTTCTTCCTTCTCTTCCATGCTTCTCTCGCAAACGGTGTAGTTGTACACTTGCGCTCGCACTCCTCCTCCTCGTCCATGGTGTTCCGACAATACCTAAGTATGCACACGAGTGGAGTGTCAAGTAGTATACCATCCTCGAAGGGGTTAAGTGAACACGTGTAAAGGAGATGATTCACCTTTATGTATGAGAAGTAGAGGTCGCACGTGTCACTTGCCAAACGGACTCTTGACATGGTTAGACAGGAATGTTGTTGTGGGTTTGGGCCGGGACTGTGTTGTGGGTGTAGCTATGTTCTGGGCTATGACAACCAGGTGAATAGGTCCACCAGTCAAACTTCGTCCGGCTAAAGTCAAAGGGCTAGACCCGGCGGTCGTCTGTGTTAGGGTTAGATGGGACGGGGTACCTGTGGGGTAGCAATGCCGCCAGGTGTTGCTGTGGGCTCTCCTACGGTTCTGGAAGCGTGGTGGCAGGCACCCGGCACGCGGTTCAGGGCTGTGCCCTCCTCACGGGCGTCGCCGCCGCCGCGTCCCGGAGGAGGGAAACGCCCACGTCGGGCCTACGCGTAGGGAATGTTGTTGTGGGTTTGGGCCGGGACCGTGTTG
>LR738711.1:856451236-856464142 GCA_902687465.1 Secale cereale | reverse complement strand
GGCTCCGGGGTGTGCCCCCCTCACGGGCGTCGCCGTCGCTGTGTCCCGAAGGGGGGAAACGGCCACGTCGGGCCTATGCGTAGGGAATGTTGTTGTGGGTTTGGGCCGGGACTGTGTTGGTGGTGTAGGTATGTGCTGGGCTATGACAACCAGGTGAACAGGTCCACCGGTCAAACTCCGTCCGGCGAAAGTCAAAGGGCTAGACCCGACGGTCGTCTTTGTCAGGGTTAGACGGGACGGGGTACCTGTGGGGTAGCAATGCCGCCAGGTGTTGCTGCGGGCCCTCCTACGGTTGTGGAAGCGTGGTGGCAGGCACCCGACACGCGGCTCCGGGGTGTGCCCCCCCTCACGGGCGTCGCCGCCACTGTGCCCCGTAGGGGGGTGAAAGTGCAACTAATCCCCGGGTGGTTTTGGTAATTAATAACAACATATATATCATTGAACTAATATTCACTTGAGAATCATTTCAGAAAAGTTCGATGATATGGGTATGGAAATGTCTGAAGAAGTGGACCCCTCAAAATGCTAAGACAAGCATTGGCAAAAGCTCAAGACTCCATTTTTGGTTTAGTGATCAAAGATCACATTGAGTCCATAGGAAAAGCCAATACTATTAAAAGGGGATGAGGTTGTGTTAATGTTCTTGTTGCTCAAGTGCTTGGTGATCTAGCTCCCTCAACTATCAGCACTCTTCACTATTCAACACACTCATAAGTAATCTCGGACAAACCGATTCTGCAAACTCAGTCCCACCGAGATGAACCACTTCAGTTATTTTCCCAAACCCTAATTTCTCGGTCCATCCGATTCTGAGTTTCGGTCTCACCGAAAATGTTCTGCCAACCTTCTGTAACCAATTGACAGCATTTCGGAATATCCGAGTTGTTGTTTTCGGTCACACCGAGACCCTAACCTTTGACTCACTTCGGACACACCGAGATGGTATTTTCGGTCCCACCGAAAATCCCAACGTTCACTATATTTGAACTTTCGGTCTGACCGAGTTTTCACTTCGGTCTCACCGAGATTGGTCAAATGTGTGTGTAACGGTTGGATTTTGTGTGGAGGCTATATATACCCCTCCACCCCCTCTTCATTCGTGAGGAGAGCCATCAGAAAGTACCACCACTTCTACCATACACTTTCTGAGAAGTGAACCACCTACCCTTGTGTTGAGATCAAGCCATTCCATTCCTACCATATGAAACTTGATCTCTAGCCTTCCCAAGTTGCTTTCCACTCAAATCTTTCTTCCACCACAGCCATATCAGTGAGGAGAGTTGAGTGTTGGGGAGATTATCATTTGAAGCACAAGAGCAAGGAGTTCATCATCATCAACACCGTCTATTACCTTTTGGGGGGTGGTGCCTCCTAGATTGGTTAGGTGTCGCTTGGGAGCCTCCGTCTTGATGATGTGGAGTTGAACCAAGAAGTTTGTAAGGGCAAGGAGATCGCCTACTTCGTGAAGATCTACCCCGAGTAAGGCTAGTCCTCCGTGGGCGTAGGCCGTGATGGAATAGACAAGGTTGCTTCTTCGTGGACCCTTCGTGGGTGGAGCCCTCCGTGGACTCGCGCAGCCGTTACCCTCCGTGGGTTGAAGTCTCCATCAACGTGGATGTACGATAGCACCACCTATCTGAACCACGACAAAAATCTCCGTGTCACCAAACTGCGTTTGATCTTCTCCACCTCTCTTTTACATGTGCAATTTGTTGGGGAACGTTGCATGGGAAACAAAAATTTTCCTACCGTTCACCAAGATCAATCTAGTAGATGCAACTACGAGGGGAGAGTGTGATCTACGTACCCTTGTAGATCGCTAAGCGGAAGCGTTATGAACGCGGATGATGGAGTCGTACTCGTCGCGATTCAGATCGCCGAAGACCTAGCACCGAAGCAACGGTGCCTCCGCGTTCTTCACACGTACGGCTCGGGGACGTCTCCTCCTTCTTGATCCAGCAAGGGGTGGAGGAGAGGTTGATGGAGAACCGGCAGCACGACGGCGTGGTGGTGATGGTGGAGAAGAACTTCAGCAGGGCTTCGCCTAAGCACCGCGGGAGAAGAAGATATGACGGGAGAGGGAGGGCAGCACCGAGGCACAAACTGTGTTGGCTGCCCTCCCTTTGCCCCACTATATATAGGGGGGGTGGAGAGGTGAGGGCGCCCTAGGGTTTCCCCTAGGGGCCGGCGGCCAGGGCAAGGGGAGGGGGCGGCGGCCAGGGCAGGGGGAGGCGCCCAGGCCCTAGGGTTTCCCCCCTAGGTGCCTTGCCCCCCAAGCCCAAGGGGTGCGGCCAGCCCTAGGGGGTCCCACCCCCTTAGCCGCATGGGGAGAGGGCCCAGGGGGGGCGCACAGCCCCCTGAGGGCTGTGGTGTCCCCCTTTGTGGCCCAATAGGCCCAGAACAACTTCCGGACCCCCCGAAAACCCTTCCGGTATTCCGCCGATTTCCCGATGCTCCCCGGAACACTTCCGGTACTCCGAAACCTTTCATCCTATATATCAATCTTCGTCTCCGGACCATTCCGGAGACCCTCGTCATGTCCGGGATCTCATCCGAGACTCCGAACAACCTTCGGTAACCATGCACTCTTCTCACTAACAACCCTAGCGTCACCGAACGTTAAGTGTGTAGACCCTGCGGGTTCGGAAACCATGTAGACATGACCGAGACACTCTCAGGTCAATAACCAATAGCGGGATCTGGATACCCATATTGGTTCCTACATGTTTCTCGATGATCTCATCGGATGAACCACGATGTCAAGGATTCAGGCAATCCCGTATACAGTTCCCTTTGTCTCGTCGGTATGTTACTTGCCCGAGATTCGATCGTCGGTATCCCTATACCTAGTTCAATCTCGTTACCGGCAAGTCTCTTTACTCGTTACCGTAATACATAATCCCGTGACCAACTACTTAGTCACTTTTGAGCTCATTGAGATGACGTATTACCGAGTGGGCCCGGAGATACCTCTCCGTCACACGGAGTGACAAATCCCAGTCTTGATCCATGTCAACTCAACAGACACCTTCGGAGATACCTGTAGAGTACCTTTATAGTCACCCAGTTACGTTGTGACGTTTGGCACACACAAAGCACTCCTACGGTGTCAGTGAGTTACATGATCTCATGGTCATAGGAACTTATACTTGACATGCAGAAAACTATAGCGATAACTGACACGATCAAAAGCTATGTTTATGTTTGGGTCTCGTCCATCACATCATTCTCCTAATGATGTGATCCCGTTATCAAATGACAACTCATGTCTATGACCTGGAAACCGCGGTCATCTTTGATCAACGAGCTAGTCCTGTAGAGGCTCACTAGGGACACAAAGTCTGTCTATTCATCCACACGTGTATTTGAGTTTCCAATCAATACAGTTATAGCATGGATAATAAACGATTATCATGAACAAGGAAATATAATAATAACTCTTTTATTATTGCCTCTAGGGCATATTTCCAACAGTTACCTTGGGACCTTTAGCCATGAAGCATCTTCCAATTCCCTCATTTGGTGAATCAAATAAGTCGTAGGAGTTGGAGTTGGAGGATACGAGTGCAAGTCCGGCAACACCTTCATCTTGACTGTAGTCGGAGTCGGAGTGATAGCTTCCATCGGATTGATTGTCGGAGTCGGAGCCGGAGACCCATTCACCTACATGAGCTTGATGTCTTCTTCTTGTGTAGCTCCTTGATGACTTGTCTTTCCTCTCCGAATCCTTGCTTCTCCGAGAGGGTCTTCGTTCATAACGATCATCTCTACTCCTTCTCTCTCTCCGAGGTGACTCATCTCTTGCTCTTCTTCTTGGAGATTCTTCTCTTCTCTTGTGGGGAGCCGTACACTCATTTGAGAAGTGTCCGGGTCTTCCACAATTGTAGCAGTTTCGATCACGACTAGAAGATCTCTTTTCATCATATGATCTAGACTTTGAGCTTCTTTCTTTTCCTCTATTCTTGTAGAACTTGTTGAAGTTCTTGACCATTAGGCTTATCTCTTCATTGGAAATTAGCTTGTCACTTGAGGTATTAGGAGCATCACTTGTAGCTTTGTAAGCACCACTTGACTTGTTGTGAAGCTCTTCCTTATCCTTAAGTGTCATCTCATGAGCAACAATTCTTCCAATGACTTCAGTTGGCTTGAGAGTCTTGTAGTTTGGCATCATTTGGATCAAAGTGCACACGGTGTCATACTTTCCATCCAAAGCTCTGAGAATCTTCTTGATGATGAATCGGTCGGTCATTTCTTCGCTTCCTAAGCCGGCAATCTCATTTGTGATGAGAGCAAGCCTAGAGTACATTTCAGCGACTCCTTCACCATCCTTCATCTTGAACTTGTCAAGTTGACCTTGAAGAATATCTAGCTTTGATTCCTTCACAGATTCAGTACCTTCGTGCATTTCAACCAAAGTATCCCAAATCTCTTTAGCATTCTCAAGACGGCTGATTTTGTTGAACTCTTCGGGACACAAAGCATTGAAGAGAATGTCACAAGCTTGAGCATTGTTTTGCAACATCTTCAATTCTTCGGGTGTAGCTTCGCGATCCGGAACTTTTCCTTCTTCAAAGAAATCACCTTGCATACCAACACAAATAATGCCCCATGCGGCTGGGTTATGACCAAGAATATGCATTTTCATTTTATGCTTCCAACTAGCAAAATTTGTACCATCAAAGTAAGGACCTCTACGATAATTACCCTCACTAGACGCCATACTCTCCTAGGTTGTGAAACCAAGCTTATGGAGTCCAATGCAATGGAAACCAAGGCAATGGAGACCAAAGCTCTGATACCACTTGTAGGATCGAAAGTAGGTCTAGAGGGGGGTGATTAGACTACTTGACAATATAAAAAATCTGCCTTTAGATCATGCAATGTTTTTGGCAGTTTCACAATTAAGATCAATTCAAGTATCACCCTACACATGCAATTCTAGAGTATATGCAACGGAAAGTAAATTGCACATGTAAAAGAGAGGTGGAGAAGATCAAACGCAGTTTGGTGACACGGAGATTTTTGTCGTGGTTCCGATAGGTGGTGCTATCGTACATCCACGTTGATGGAGACTTCAACCCACGGAGGGTAACGGCTGCGCGAGTCCACGGAGGGCTCCACCCACGAAGGGTCCACGAAGAAGCAACCTTGTCTATTCCATCACGGCCTACGCCCACGGAGGACTAGCCTTACTCGGGGTAGATCTTCACGAAGTAGGCGATCTCCTTGCCCTTACAAACTTCTTGGTTCAACTCCACATCTCAAAGACGGAGGCTCCCAAGCGACACCTAACCAATCTAGGAGGCACCACCCCCCAAAAGGTAATAGACGGTGTTGATGATGATGAACTCCTTGCTCTTGTGCTTCAGATGATAATCTCCCCAACACTCAACTCTCCTCACTGATATGGCTGTGGTGGAAGAAAGATTTGAGTGGAAAGCAACTTGGGAAGACTAGAAATCAAGTTTCATATGGTAGGAATGGAATGGCTTGATCTCAACACAAGGGTAGGTGGTTCACTTCTCAGAAAGTGTGTGGTAGAAGTGGTGGTACTTTCTGATGGCTCTCCTCACGAATGAAGAGGGGGTGGAGGGGTATATATAGCCTCCACACAAAATCCAACCGTTACACACACATTTGACCAATCTCGGTGAGACCGAAGTGAAAACTCGGTCAGACCGAAAGTTCAAATATAGTGAACGTTGGGATTTTCGGTGGGATCGAAAATACCATCTCGGTGTGTCCGAAGTGAGTCAAAGGTTAGGGTTTGCCATCTCGGTGTGACCGAAAACAACAACTCGGATATTCCGAAATGCTGTCAATTGGTTACAGAAGGTTGGCAGTCCATTTTCGGTGAGACCGAAACTCAGAATCGGATGGACCGAGAAATTAGGGTTTGGGGAAATAACTGAAGTGGTTCATCTCGGTGGGACTGAGTTTGCAGAATCGGTTTGTCCGAGATTACTTATGAGTGTGTTGAATAGTGAAGAGTGCTGATAGTTGAGGGAGCTAGATCACCAAGCACTTGAGCAACAAGAACATTAACACAACCTCATCCCCTTTTAATAGTATTGGCTTTTCCTATGGACTCAATGTGATCTTTGATCACTAAACCAAAAATGGAGTCTTGAGCTTTTGCCAATGCTTGTCTTAGCATTTTGAGGGGTCCACTTCTTCAGACATTTCCATACCCATATCATCGAACTTTTCTGAAATGATTCTCAAGTGAATATTAGTTCAATGATATATATGTTGTTATTAATTACCAAAACCACCTGGGGATTAGTTGCACTTTCACAATGTTTCAAGCCAAGTTACACTTGAGCAAGAAAATAGCTTATTGAAGGAAATCATAGAGAAAGGTGTCTACAAGAGTCTTGCCGGAAGCAAAAACTTTGAGGAGATTGTTCGCAAACAAGGAAGACACCGGAAGAATCAAGGGATTGGTTTTGAGCGAAAGTTCAACGCCGAAGGTGTTGAGTGGGAAGAAGGTCAATATCCTACTCCACAGTTTGTTTCACAAAAGGAGAAGTATGATCCTACTTCTTCCAATGTGGAACAAGCTCAAGATGACCTTCCACCACAAGACCACAAGCTAAAGGCCAAGGACAAGCTTCAAGAGGAGATTGATGCATTCATTGAAGCACCTCAAGCCATGGTCAAGTGGGTTCCCAAGGACACATCAAGTTCTACTTCGTCAAGCTCAACTACAACACCAAGGATTCCCATCAAGATGATGTGGATCCCAAAGAAGAAGAACTAGTAGGTTCTTGAGGGTGACTCCGCCAACAAACTTCACTCATATTCGTTTTGGCAAGAACTTGTGCAATCAACTTCCACATCATGCACTTGTTCATGGAGTCACAAACCCTCTTGTTGGTAAGTCAAGGGACAAGGTAATCATTGCTTTCATGGACATCATCTTTTGTGTACTTCACTCTATGTCTATGGATATTCTTGTTTGTTCCTTGTGGGACTAACCCATGTAGGTATTGAAAGTGCCCTAATCCAAAGGATTGCTCCTAACTCATGATGATCTACATCAACATTGAGCATCCACATCTTCAACATCTACATGAAGTCTTCTACGACAACCCAAGGTTAGTTTGACCCTTTAAAAGGGGTTCTCACATCTAGGGGGAGCTTTACTCTAAAAATTGAGCTAAAGCATCTTCAAATGATGTGAACACATAAATGCTTTATGTAAAAGTGGTAACCCCACTTGTGCTTAAACGATGAGTATGACCTATGATCAAATGTTCTCATTTGGCTCCTAAGTCAATATACTCATATATAGATGACCTAGTCATCGACAAATTGTGTGCTAGTAGCTAGAGTGATTGGTTGTGCATGTTTGACACATATTTCAGTTGCTATCTTATTGTGTGAGCATGTTGAATGCATGATTTTATCCATTCAAGGACATCCATTTGTTGTTTTGATTGTTTTGATTTTTCTGGCCAAATGGATGGACAAGAATGCCTAAGCACCTTTCCCTAGCTATCTATGCTTTCTTGTCTCAAAATTCTATTCATGCTCATATCACAACTTTGAACAAGTCTTTTTCGGACAGTCCGAGTGAGGAGCACTCGGAACCACCGATTCGTCTAAGGCTGACTTCCAAAACCTTCTAAGTCCATTTCGGTCTGACCGGTTTCTCAATATCGGTCCAACCGAAACGCTTAGACTGATCTAGGTTTCATCTCGGTGAAACCGAGTTCAAACTCTCGGTCTGACCGATATGTGTAACTGCACAGCAGATATACATCTCGGTGACACCGAGTTTTTCAACTCGGTCCCACCGACAGCACGGGGTTATATATACCTGAGGGGCTGCGCGCGATTTCTTTCTTCAAACCGTTCGCCCCCAAGACCCCTGCTGCCGCCGCCCTGGTCTACGGATCGTCGCCTTCGTCGCCTGTGCGCCCTCGCCGCAGGTCTCCGCCGCCGTCAACGGTAATCATCTCCACCGTTGCCGCCGTAGAGGGACACCACCAAGTTAGGGTGTGTCCCGACCCCTTTTCGTGCTCCACTTCTGATTCTTGCACGATAGGCTGCCATGATTCAATCCATGTTTGATATGTTCCCCATACAATAGTTCAGATCTTC
Source organism: Secale cereale (assembly GCA_902687465.1). Lineage (NCBI taxonomy): Eukaryota > Viridiplantae > Streptophyta > Magnoliopsida > Poales > Poaceae > Secale > Secale cereale. The sequence goes on along the minus strand of LR738711.1, from coordinate 856,456,033 downwards.
TAGTTTCGAGGAAAATTCTTAGGTTTAGGTTTCCACGGAATGCATCTCGGTGAAGCCGATTTTGAAAATCGGAATGACCGATTTGGCCTCTGGCCATTGCACTGCATAATTCGGTTTAACCGAGTTGTGCAAATCGGAACGACCGAAAAGTAGTTTCAGTGAAACCCTAAGTTTTCGGTAGGACCGAAACCGATTTCGGTCTGACCGAAAGTGGTGTGTAGGTTTCTGTTGAGCACTTCGGTTGCACCGAAACCTGAAATCGGTTTGACCGAAATACATTCTGTGAAAACTCAAAACTAAGTTTTGAACTCATTTTTTTTCAAAAACTTCTGCAGTTGTGATAACTCTTCTACTCTGCCTATACCTTATCTTTTCACAGGTTTTTCAGCCATGTCAGATGTCAGTGACAGCCAGAACAGGTCTGAATCACCGTTTGCTGAAATTCCAGAGGCATATACAAGTCCTGCAAGCAGCTCTAGTGATGATGGTGAGAGGAGCACCCCTAGTGGTCTGCCTCCTGCAGCCACGAGAACCAGGAAGAAGAGAACTTCTGATGATGAGGACTCCGACTTTGTTGCTGAGGAAGTTACCTCCAAGCCCAAGAGGAATGTGGTTGCCAAAGAGCACCAAGGGCAGCAGACAAGGAAAGGCACAAGCAAAGTGAAGCAGTCAGCAGTTGCTAAGAAGCTCAACTTGGAAGAGCCTGCTCCAAGCAAGGTGAAGAAGACTTCCAAAAGGAAGAGGGTTGTTTATGCTGAACCTCAAGTTGATGCTGAAGAAGAAGAAGAAGAAGTACCCCAGCCTCCTCCTCAGAAAGCTAAGTTCATGGGTGATGCTATTCGGGCTCAAGCCTCCTCTAAGCCCAAGAAGCCTGCTCCATCCAAGGCAGCTCCAGCCAAGCCCAAGAGAACAACCAGAAGCATTCCAGCTTCTGAGAAGAACAAAGGTGAGATGCCACCGTCTGAATCAGATGAAGAGCATGTGTTGCTTAAGCTCCGTCCCAAGTTGCCACTCCACAATGATGCTCATCCTCAAGCTGAGGACATGAAGGCAAGGAAGGACAAAGGTCTCAGGCTATGGAGACAGTCTGATCCATATGCCGTAAAGAGAAGGACTGCTGTGGACCCCAGATTCCACACCAGAGAGCAGCAGGATTTCTATGAGACCGTGCTGATGGATAAGAAGCCCATTGTTGCTGACACCAGGTATGTTGACTGGAAGTACATTGACAGTGAAGAGCACCGGGACTTCTTTCCCCATGTGCATGAGAGCTTTACTGCATGTGGAGTTGCTGACTTTGTGGGTCAAGAGCTGACAGCTTGGAATGACGAGATGATCATGCAGTTCTATGCCACAGCCCACTTCTATCCTGATGGCAAGATCACCTGGATGACTGAAGGTCAACGGTTTTCTTCGACTGTTGTAGAATGGGCAGAACTTCTGAACGCTCCAGTGCAGAGAGAGGACGACATTGATGTCTATGGGATTCCTAAGAAGAGTCATGATTCCATGAAGAATATGTACAAGGAGATCCCGGCTGCTGATTTGGAAGGATGGAAGCTTGGCTCAGTGTACTATCTCCAGGCAGGTCTGACCACCACTAACACTATTCTGAGGCATACTTTGATGCCTAAGTCAGGTGACCACCGGATGATACGAGGCTATTCTATCAACATGCTGCACATTCTCGATGAGAAGGCACCTTTTAAGGTGATGGACTTGATGGTAGAGACCATTAAGAGGACTGCAGCTGACCAGAAGAGGTCGTGTGGGTTTGCACCGCAGATACAGATGCTCATCAACGCCAAGTTTGGCACGGGCAAATTCATGTTGGATAGGAAGCACTTGCCACTGCAGCCAGAGCATGAGGACAACGTAGTTGTGATGGATGAAGAGGATCCTACCTCAGTTGAAGGACAAGCCAAAATTGAAGCTGCGAAGAAGGCTAAAGCTGACAAAGAGGCAGCAGCAGCAGCAGCTAAGCCAAAGAGCTTTGGAGAACAAATTCTTGAAGCTACCCAAAGGATTGAACAACGCCTGGCCAGCATTGAGCAATCTTAGGAGAGCCTTGAGAGGATTGTCGAGGACAAGATCCACGCTCTGGACGTGAAGCTGACTGAGATTCAGGTGTCTGTCAACAAGCTTGAGGCAGACATGGAGGAGACTAGGCAGGAGAGAGCAGAGCTTATGCAGGATGATCTAGTCCAGGACTCTCATCGCCAGACTGCTCAGATTCCCAGAGGATCCAGATCTGCAGCTATCCCAGTGACAGACTCCAGGGCTACCACTTCAGCACCAGCTACAGCTCCAGCAGTTCCTCCAGCTCCAGCATCCACTCCTCCACCGCAGACATCAGCAGAGGTCTTCGCAGATGCAGCTATCTCTACACCGACATCTACCCAGACGGGAGCCGCCAGCAGAGCCCGCAGTGACGTTTAGCTCTATACCTTTTCGAACTTTTTGGTAACTTGTTGCCAAAGGGGGAGAAATTGTTATAGATCATAGGGCTTCGAGAGAGAGAGTGCTCTTTCGTCTTTTCGTTCTTTTGCCGGTTTTCCTTGAGATACATTGGTTTCTTTTGGTTCCAGATACTTTATGTGTGCTTATTGCTTATCATATGCTATTTCTTATTGTATGGCTATTTACTCTTGTCTTGGTGATTGAGTGCATGTTATTCATTCTTATCATTTTGTGCGCTCCACCAAGATGTATGTGACATGGAAGAGTGACCCATAATCCTAATCGATTGTGCATTTGCATTCAAACGCAAATTTTAAATAATGCACAAATTTAGGGGGAGCTCTTGTTTATCACATACCTCTCAAAGCGACGATATTATTCTTTGATTATATCTTTTGTCGAAGCTTTGATCTATATGTTGTCATCAATTACCAAAAAGGGGGAGATTGAAAGTGCAACTAATCCCCGGGTGGTTTTGGTAATTAATAACAACATATATATCATTGAACTAATATTCTCTTGAGAATCATTTCAGAAAAGTTCGATGATGTGGGTATGGAAATGTCTGAAGAAGTGGACCCCTCAAAATGCTAAGACAAGCATTGGCAAAAGCTCAAGACTCCATTTTTTGTTTAGTGATCAAAGATCACATTGAGTCCATAGGAAAGCCAATACTATTAAAAGGGGATGAGGTTGTGTTAATGTTCTTGTTGCTCAAGTGCTTGGTGATCTAACTCCCTCAACTATCAGCACTATTCACTACTTAACACACACCCATAAGTAATCTCGGTCACACCGATTTCTCCAACTCAGTCCCACCGAGATGAACCACTTCAGTTGTTTCTCCAAACCCTAGCTTCTCGGTCAAACCGATTCTGAGTTTCGGTCTCACCGAAAAAGGGCTGCCAACCTTCTGTGATCACTTCACATCAATTCGGAATATCCGAGTTTATATTTTCGGTCTCACCGAAATGGCAAACCCTAACCTTTGACTCACTTCGGTCTCACCGAGATGGTATTTTCGGTCCCACCGAAAATCCCAACGTTCACTATATTTGAACTTTCGGTCTGACCGAGTTTTCACTTCGGTCTCACCGAGATTGGTCAAATGTGTGTGTAACGGTTGGATTTTGTGTGGAGGCTATATATACCCCTCCACCCCCTCCTCATTCGTGAGGAGAGCCATCAGAAAGTACCACCACTTCTACCATACACTTTCTGAGAAGTGAACCACCTACCCTTGTGTTGAGATCAAGCCATTCCATTCCTACCATATGAAACTTGATTTCTAGTCTTCCCAAGTTGCTTTCCACTCAAATCTTTCTTCCACCACAGCCATATCAGTGAGGAGAGTTGAGTGTTGGGGAGATTATCATTTGAAGCACAAGAGCAAGGAGTTCATCATCATCAACACCGTCTATTACCTTTTGGGGGGTGGTGCCTCCTAGATTGGTTAGGTGTCGCTTGGGAGCCTCCGTCTTTGAGATGTGGAGTTGAACCAAGAAGTTTGTAAGGGCAAGGAGATCGCCTACTTCGTGAAGATCTACCCCGAGTAAGGCTAGTCCTCCGTGGGCGTAGGCCGTGATGGAATAGACAAGGTTGCTTCTTCGTGGACCCTTCGTGGGTGGAGCCCTCCGTGGACTCGCGCAGCCGTTACCCTCCGTGGGTTTAAGTCTCCATCAACATGGATGTACGATAGCACCACCTATCGGAACCACGACAAAAATCTCCGTGTCACCAAACTGCGTTTGATCTTCTCCACCTCTCTTTTACATGTGCAATTTACTTTCCGCTGCATATACTCTAGAATTGCATGTGTAGGGTGATACTTGAATTGATCTTAATTGTGAAACTGCCAAAAACATTGCATGATCTAAAGGCAGATTTTTTATATTGTCAAGTAGTCTAATCACCCCCCCTCTAGACCTACTTTCGATCCTACAGGGGGAAACGACCACGTCGGGCCTATGCGTAGGAAATGTTGTTGTGGGTTTGGGCCGGGGCTGTGTTGGGGGTGTAGCTATGTGCTGGGCTATGACAACCAGGTGAACAGGTCCACCGGTCAAACTCCGTCCGGCGAAAGTCAAAGGGCTAGACCAAGCGGTCGTCTGTGTCAGTGTTAGATGGGACGGGGTACCTGTGGGGTAGCTATGCCGCCAGTTGTTGCTGTAAGCCCTCCTACGGTTGTGGAAGCGTGGTGGTAGGCACCCGGCTCAGGGCTGTGCCGCCCTCACGGGCGTCGCCGCCGCCGTGTCCCGGAGGGGGGAAACGGCCACGTCGGGCCTACGCATAGGGAATGCTTTTTTTTGACAGGGACGCGTAGGGAATGTTGTTGTG